>JAGXJF010000149.1:0-58028 GCA_019208055.1 Stipa capillata
CTATTCACCCCCCCCTCTAGTCGGCATCTCCGTCCTTTCACTTGGCTCATCCAAGATCTCTAGTGCCACTAAGGCCCTGTTTGTTTAGGATTTTTTTGGCTTCTGGACTTTGGCTTCGAAGCCAGAAAAGCACCTATTTATTTCAAATAGGTGCTTTTCTGGCTTCGAAGCCAAGTCCAAAAAGCCAAAAGCCTGCCAAACAAACAGGCCCTAAGAGGGGTTTGGTGAAGTGGTCAAGAAATGGCTCAATGAAATTTGCTACATCTATTATCGCCCAAAAGCCAAAAGATCCATGAGAAATCCGGACCTCGGCCTGGACAGTCCAGCTGAGGGTCCGGCCTGTCCAGAAGAAATCTGGACCTTAGCCCAGATAGTCCGGCTAGGGGTCCAGATCAATACTAAACAGCCTGGACCCCTGTCACACCCTGATTTTTCAGAACCCGAAAATTAGGGCCAACAAAAACTTTTTGCGTTAATAATGGTAATCGCTTCAATGAACCTAGTTAAAACCTCGTCGTCTCTCTCGTAACTCTAGCGTCGATTGGTTCATCCTTCCCTTCCGACGCGTGTCCATCTCTCCACCGATCCCAATCCTATGACCCCTAATGTAAGGCGGCACCGCCTCTATTTTCCTGTCAGACTCCAGCATAACCGCACACACGCACCGTTAAAACCTTTCGCGTGTATATACCTACGCATGTACGTATATATGCCCATCTATCAACCGAACGCCTCTGTGTAGACGCGTATGTCATCTCCTGGTGCGCATGCATGGTATCTATGTGCATATATCCCGTGGGCACTCTTACCACCTTTTCTCTCTCCTAGCGTATAAACCCCTCTATCCTCTTGTGAAATTGAAACTAATACACGTCGCAAACTTATTCCGAGTGACGTGATCTTTCGCCACCCACTTCGACATGATCTATCATGAATGTGTGCACCTATACCCCCGTTTTCTTATGGACGCACCTGAATAAAACCCTGCATGACATAAACAAGGCATACGCAAGGTCCTAACTCAATATTCCAATCGATCTTCTGGCCCCCAGCAATTCCGAACAAATGGGAACCTTCTCACATTCATAACAACTCCCATATACAATTAAGGTAGAGTTGTGTGGTGTAAATGTTTAAATCAATCTCAAATTTAAATCTAAAGATGAATGGAATGTACGATACAACCCATGGAAACAAAGTTTCTAAAAACCCTAGAAAACTCTACAGCACTCCTGGCATCATTCTTAACCGAGCTGGCAAATGAATGTGAGCCTCCAGTTCGGATGTTTCAAACTAATTCAAATAGCAGCGTAAGCTGATCTTTGGATTAGGAAGTCCTTCAATCCTTATCTTTCTAAAACTTCCAAAAGTCCCTGAAAGCATCCTCTCATAGTATGGATCTCACTTCTGGGCTCAGTCCTTCGTGCCCAGTTTAAAAACCTCAAATGAGCTCCAAATCGAATTTCTGCCAATTTGAATTTGACTCATGATCCACCGTTTGCATCTTCCGAAAACTTCTCTAATTTCTGTGGATCATCGTCAACATAAAATTGATCCATTTTCCCAATAATACGCTACTACCATTGCGTGTTTTCTCTCTCAAAGAATCATCTGAGGACCAGTCAAAACAGCTCTCCCTGATATTTTTTTCCTCCCTTTTGCTAGGGTCACCCAACGCGTACCAACCGAACCACCTATTTTTCTCTTGCATGTGGGCCCCGACCTCACCGCCAGCTCCATCCCCGTGTCTCCTTCCTCCTTTCTCCCTTCCCTTCCTCTCTCATCTGCCACCCAACACTGCTCACCATGAACACGATAGCACCAGTCACAGCAAGCGTAGCCGAGCTGCAGCACGATTCCCGCCGTGGCCACCGTCGACACGCACCCCCGCCATGTGCCATTCCGCCATCCCCTCCTGCGTTTCTACCACGGCACCACCTCTTTAATCTTTTCCCCGTGAGCTCCCGGATCAGGTCCCAACCTCTTGCTCCATTTTCCTACACACCGGAGCGCACCAAGCCTCCCTACCCGGGGTGTCCCCAGATCCATCCCTTTTCCCCTATTGGTTCTTCCTCGGCCTCGGCTGCTCAAGCACCCGAGCTCTGCTCGAGCTCCACCCCCCTGGTTTGAGCTCCTCCAAGCTTCTCCCTTGCTCCATTCCCCAAGCTCCTCCTCCAGCTCAACACAGCAAACCGAGCTCCAGTACAGCCGAGCTGCCCTCCCATTACTCCAACGCCAAGCTCGAGCTCCAAGCCCTCTCCTCCCCTACTCTCCAAGCCGCAAACCCCCAAGACTTTTCCCCGAGCAAGCCGAGCTCCATTGCCGCCACCCTGGAGCTCCCCGTCCGGCCTCAAGTCAGCACCAGCAGCCGAGCGTCCTTGCCATTCCCGTCGCCACCACCGAGGAGCTTCAGATCCGCTGCCGGTTAGAACCCCCTCAAGCGCCGCTGCCTCTCTCTCTCGAGCTCAGATCCGGCAGAGCCGCTACGGCTCTCGAGCGCCGCCGGTGGGAGTTATCACCCCCGGCCACGGCCCCATGACCCCCACCACCATCTGGCCGTCACGGAATTCCGCCACCCGTCTCCTCCCTGATCCCAGCGCCGCGCCGCCGCTGGAGGAGTTCCCCGCAGTTGCCGCGGCCGGCGGACCGCCCGACCGCCGCCGCACCTCCCTCGAGCCACCAACCGGTGGACTTCCCCAAGCTAGCCGCTGGGCCCAAGCCTGAGCCGCTCAACCCACCGCCACTAGCACCCGCCTCCGCTGGCCGCTTCTCCGATGCCCTGTTTCCGACCTCCCCGTGCTGTTGTTCGTTTTCTTTTTGTCCTTTTTCTCTAATCCCTGCCTGCTCCTAATGCTAGTTTAGTATCCAAGTTACCAAGGCCAGAGTCCAATGGTAGGTCCCATGCGGCAGTCCCCTAATAATCTGGTGAGTAGTTTCTATCTTTTTAGCACTTAAGCGAGCATGATTAATGCGCTATTAACAGCTCACTTCCCTCTAAAACCGCCATTTGATTGTGCGTTAAGTAGTGTGCTAAGTCGAGAGATGCAGCCCCACCTCAACATAATAGGAAGTGATATCGGTGTTAAAAGTCGATAGGAAGCAAAGCATGTGGAATTCATTTTTCGGATCACTAACTGAATTATGAACTTTACAGAGCAATATAAAATCCTATACGAACCCAGTACCCATTTTGGAAATCGAGGAACTTCAGATTTAGAGTTGAACCCTAATACCCTTCAAATTTAAATCGTGCATAATCCGTAGCTTGGACCCTGAACACTACCATTAGGTATAGAGTACTTCCAAGATTATTTTTACCCCCCGGTAATTCTGAATAAATCTCTCGGATATACGCGTATCACGTGTCTATAACTTTCTCGTTCGAGCTACAGGTAATCAATCTCCTTCCGTAGATCTTCTAAAATAAAGTCCATCATCCCGAGTCCAATAGTGTTTCTGAAACTAACCTTGTTTATGCTAAAATAAATAAAAGCATACATTGCCTTTACCAGCCCCTGTACACCTCTGGTTCCAAGTATAAGAAATCCAAAATGCTTCACCTCGAAAAGCAAGGAGCACCTGATATAGGCACGTGGCCAAGGACCCCGAAGTAGGGTTTATAATATCCTTGCATGTGTTCCCGGAGCCCTTCCATTAGTCCGCCAATATGTCCAAACTATCTCTCCTTCTCTGTACTCAAATATACCTTGAAATTCCAGTAGCTCCTTTGAAAAGCTACGGGACATGCGATATCCGCTAGTATCCCCAAAGAGTTTTGAATAAACCCTAATATGCTTAGTGTCCGATAAGGAAATCAAGGTTGTGCTATGAGCTTTAAAGCTGCTACTCTAAGATTTAGAACCTCTTAGTTCTCACCATCACCCCCTCCTTGTTTCCAACAGAAAGGAAACCATAAAATGCATTCACTCTAACCCAGGAAAATCCTCAGAAACCCTAGTTCGACGGAGAGCCCTGAGATTGAAACCCTTCGTTGTGTTAGCCTAAAGCACCCATTTCTAACTTGGTGAAGATCCTCAACATCAAATAGCGGGATAAACGTATTATGATTTCATGTGTTGATTCTTCCGGTTCTACATTCAATGCTCTTGGTTCTTTCTCGCTCCATTTCTTATTCGATGCCCTCCGACGTGTAGATACGACGCTACGAGATATCGCACGAAGGGTTCTGGACACTCGCCGTATCAAGTCCATCTCGGGACCGGCCATGATGCCAGGCAAGCATTCCCACTTTGACCATGTTGAATCCCATACTTGTGAACATTAAGTATTTTGTTTGCAAACCTGCATGCTATGTTGATATCGACGTTATTTTATGCTAGGGTAGTTATGCCGAGTAATTGCATATGCTGTAGGTTCTGAAATCCGATCCTTGTAACCCTAGGAATATTTAGTCGGTTGAAAGTCGACCGACCAACTAAGTAGGAATATAGGCGTTAGCCCTGCTTAGCCCTGCTGTAGTAAAAACTAAGTTTTACCGATACGATGGGTTTGGGATCAAAACCCTTGGTTTGTAAATGAAACCGAGGAGCCATTTAAAAGGAATGTTTGTTAAACCCTGAATGAGATGATGGAGGATTTTGGATTCGGGCGGGAATGCTAAGGGTGTTATGAGGAGGTAGAGTAGCCGGTTGCTACTTGCGGAAGGAATGGTCGGGTAGCCGGTCGCTACCCGTGGAGTTGGTTGGTTATGGAGTCCCGCTCGAATCGGTTAAGGACCGAACCTAAGTGCCGCTGAATCAGTTCCCCCACCGTACGTCCACATGTCCTTTATGGGAAGGACTGGACCTGGTACCCCGTCTAATGCCGGAGCCCGGAACCGTGGGAAGTTAGGGAGTAGTGCTAGTGGATCCGAGAATCTCTAGAGGATCTCCACGGGACTGCGTAGGGGAAAAGCTCTTCGTGGGTCTCACTTGGTCGTGGGGGTAAAACTCAGTAGAGTCCTACAAGGTACGTGGAACATGGTCCGACACAAAGGGGGAGAGTCCCACTTTTGTCATCCGAGATGCAAAAGGTTGGGTAGTCCTCCTAGCGAGTCCGGCTCTAGTGTGAACACGGGCGAAAGGTCTCGTTGTAATATCCCTGTCAGTATACGTCGCGAAGTATACCCAGGGTGACCTACATCTTGTGGGTAAAGCCGTACCACCTCTGCAGAGGGTTAAAAACTATTCGAATAGCCACGTCCTCGGTCATGGACATGAACTGGTAAGGCCACACACTGGTTAGACTGAGTTTTGTTTGAGAAAGCTGGAAAATGGGATTAAGGACGTGGGCATGATGTGTCCACAGTGAGCAGTTTAAGCTACGGTCTGGTAGCGAGGAACTGCAGAAGAGGAAACCTAGCCCGGGCCGCGAGGCGGTAGCGTGGGTAGGTGGTAAGGATTGCTCGAGGCGGTAGATGGAGCTACCGGCCTCTAGTGGACGACTGTTCTGCTGGATTAACCGGCATCGAACGCTGTCTCGACAGAAATGAATTTTCAATTTCAAAAATGCTCTTGAATCTACTATTCTGTATTTCGCACAAGAACTTACATTTCCGCACAACTTGCAACTTAAGTTAGAGCCATCCCTTTGAATTATTCCCTGCATGAAATATTGCCGTATATTTCCTCCCGTGGGAATAGCTTGCGAGTACATTCCATGTACTCACCTGGCTTGTTGATTTGGCCAGACGAAGGAGACGTCAAGTCCGAAGAAGATTACGATCGCGAAAGCTAGGGCGTAACCCCAGTCAGTTGCCTGTTGGGTATGGCATACTGATGGGCCACCTCACCGTTGAATTCCGCTGCAGATTTATAGCCGATGGGCTACAAGTATCAGATCATCGACCTTATCGGTCTATTTAATTGTTTACGCATGTATGACAATGATATACAGGTTAACTCGTGTGTATCGGCTACTGATCCAGGGACCGATACAGTAATCACGAGGGAGTTCCCGGCCTTAAAACCGGGGGCGCCACAACCCCATGCCTAGACAGTCCACTGGGGGTCTAGATCTGTACTGGACAACCTAGAACCTAGCCCGAAGTGTCCGGGTGCCTGGAGGGTTTGGCTGAAGTCTGGACAGTCCTAGATGTCTTTGTCCTTTTCGAATCAGAGAGAAGTTTCCTGCCACGTTAACATATGGCCATTGTATTCAAAATCCAGAGGGTCCGGCCCAAACACGTTAACTGGCTTTTGGTCACGAGTGATTTTACTCCCCAATGGAGATGTAGATTACCCCAATAATTTGAACTTTGAAAAGAATCATTTGTCTCCAATTGATTCTTCCTTCTCGCATTTACATTCCGCAAGTTTCGTTTTAGTTGATATATTGAACTTGCTTGTGTGATTTCTAGCTTATCATTGTGCTCACATCATTCTTGCCTTAGACAACCTTAATTTGCATAATCATAAGAATAGTTAAAAATTGATGAAAACTGATTAGTCGCGTATTCATCCCCTCTAGGCCGACATCTTGATATTTTAAACCCAAAGACTTCAGCTTTTGTAACAACGGCTCTATAGCGAGTCCAGAAACGATCTCAAAGATCCAGCAAAAACCCAGAGACTCCGACTGTCAGAGCACAGTGGACAGAAGTACATGTCAGCATCTCTGACTTAGAACCTAGACCCTCCGAAAATTTTGAATAGCCTTCTAACGAGACGAGGTCAGAAACAAATTTTGGAGGTCCCAACATTGCAATTGGAGCTTTCAAGATTTCAAGAACTCAAAAGTGAGGACAAGTAGCAAACTCAGAGCTTTTAACATACTGGCTCGAACATTTCAAGATTTCAACGGATTCATCAAAGCATGATCAGTACGTGAACTCGGAAGTTTTGACATACTGACTTGGACAATCTGATATTTCAAAGATAAGTCTAGAAGGTAATCTTAGACACTTTGGAAACTTTTGGGAGTTCCGACTTTGAAGCTCAAAGGACTTGGGTGTGAACAGATATATAACTTCGAGATTTTAGGAGAAACTCGGATGATCTAACATCTTGAAAACTGGGCAGATGGGTAACTTGGAGGTTCTGAGCTCCCAGATTCTCTACACATACACGGAACCCGGATATTTCGACTTGATCTTGGAGGTTTTGACTTTTGCTGAAAGTGTGAGAATTGAATGTTTCAAAGGCCTCTTTGAATAAAAAAAATATGATTTCTAGCTGAGCATTAGTAAGACACTCTCAACAGCTTCTGAATATCACCCCCTTAATAATACTGCTTTCTCTAAACGTAATGTGATCTCAAACCAGTAAAAGAGCTAGAAAATGATCCTTAACCTTCATTTCTTCAAGTCGTCATTCCTTAGAACTTTTTGGGGATCATTAACGCTAGCTATATCACCACTTTTAGGACCATATCACTTGATCACAGTTGATGCACGGATTAATCCCTTAATAGTTTATTATTAGTTATCAAAACCCACTTAGGGAGCTAAGATATACTTTCAGACTATAGAGCCAACTCAAGAGTTATTTATTTTTGTATATATTTGACTTTGAATTGTGCTAGTAGTTTTCCAAAGATGTTGTATATTACTCGCTCATCTTTTATTTTGCACTACATCTTGCTTCCTTGGAAACACAATAAGCGCATGTTGCATTCAAGCATCGAGAAACTTATGCGTATCCTTTCCATATATTAGATCTTCTTTTTTACTACACAATGAGCCCTCAAGCAACAAGACTGGATTGGATTTACTGATTTGTTATAAGCTCTAAGTTCCATTCTCTTGCTTTTTTTTCAAACATCCATTTGTACTTGAGAAAAATTCGTGAACCATCTTATGATTGCACTTGTTGCTATTTGGAGATAATTTACTTGATATTTTTGTGCCGACAGCGATGTATGATCAGGATGTGCTGATGAGCATGGGACTCGTAGAGCTGATTTCAGTCTCAGAGTAGGAGTAACATATATTCATAAATTGCATGATATTATATATGTATTATATATAATTTAAGGACGGGTGCAACAATGCGCGCTTCAACGTTCTAGTATATACAGGAGAGTGGATTTTCTAACCGTGGATAGCTGCTCCTCCCTATTCATCATACATTCACGCCTAGAGATACATGCAAATAGTTTGCTTAGCTAAACTAGTTGGATGGGTCAGCTTGTTTATTAGGACAGTCCCCAATGCTCCATCTCAGCTGTCTCTTAATCCATGTCACCTAGGCAAAAAACTTATGTGGCGGGGTAATTATGGAAGAGAGAAAGGGAAGTTGTCTCTTGATCTAGATGTAGAATGGTGGTACTCATACCCAATTTCCCAGCTAGCGACCTCAAATTGGTTCTTTCTTTCAAAGGAACTTGACTTACTGGAGCAAGGTTCACTGCAATTCTCTTGCAGCCACAATTTTTTGTTTTCTTGTGAGACACATCAACATCTTCACCCTCTGGAGTGTTCTTTGCTTGCTGCCATATCCGCTGAACGGTTCGCTTATGAACGCCAAATTCTGATGAGACCTCTGCTGTTACAGTTTTTCTTCAATGTTTTCTCATTAACACTTTTTGCCAATAAAGCTCTGTAAATTGCCCACCTTACGTCATTCTGCAAGAATATATTAGTACTTTCCTTCTCCCTGGTCTTCTTGAACACTGTTCTCTGTAAAGTGATAAGAACAAGGCACTAATGAGAAATATGGTCACTGTGAAGTGACAAAGAACACATCACTACAAAAACAAAATCATGATTTCCCCCAAAAAAGGGAAGCCCATAGTCTTACCAGAATTAGTAGGCGCAACATCCTCTCCACCATCCTCGTTATTGCCGTGCAATGGATGCCCAAAATCTTCAGGTGGCTCCATGCTCAGATCAAGCACTAGTACTCTAGAACCATTGCCACCAATAGAAGCCATGAGTGTGTATACAACTGTTTACATATGGTTGTGAGAAGTCTTTATAAGTAGGCATCATAAGGGAATTTTTTTGGCTGCACGTAAAAATTTGATTCCAAAATTTTCACAGAGTAGTTTGGCTCCAAAATTTTGGCTTCGAAATTTTGGCTTCACGTAATTTCAATCCTTAACACCTCACGAGAAATGCATTAATCAATGCATAATATGCATGTAGCAAATGCATTTATCAACTTGAATGCATCTCACAGCATGCAGCATGCATGCCTCGTATGGAGCGATGCGCAGCCAAATTTTAGGAAATGCAGTAGTACTGATTAGGCTAATTGATGAGTAGATTGAGGATAGTTTGGTCTTTTTATGGGTTTCTTGGTGGAAGTGAAAAATATCAGGATGGCAAGTATTGTGGAACGGAGGGAGTACCTCTTAGTGGTGCCATTGATGCAGATTAATTCTTGAGCGGTCACGTGTGGCTCACATCTATATTACTATGTACTAGAGTTATACCACAACAGTTTATAAGGTTAAAATTGTAGTATTGATCATAAAATATAATAAGCAAAACTTTTAAGATATAGCACTATGATATAAACTATTAAAAAAATTATATATGAATAGTTATTCAATGTAATAAAAGACAATTTAAAATACAATGCATTAAGAGTGACTTTATCCGTTGACGACGTTATTAGCCACGACAAAGCCTTTTGACAGGAACACAGTACTTTTTCTGTAGATCGTACTCTATGGGCACAAACTTTCTCACAACCGATCTTGTATCTCCCTGTTGTCCCTCCCTACTCACTCATATACAAGCTCAAACAAAGTAATCTTTCACACTCACTCTCTATCACTCCTTACCGAAGAGCAGCATGCACTCCTACGTGAGAATCTCTATAGGTGGCAAGCACCCCTACATGAGAGTAGGGGTCGTGCGACGAACCAGTTGGTCCATACAAATGCACACTATCTAACGGCAGCAAGACCTGGGCACCTACCCTGGGACGCTAGGCTGTTCTATACTCCTGCTGTCGACGAGTAACGTCTCTAGCGGTGGTCCGAACGACCCCCTTGTTGGTTCGGCCTGGGGCGATATAGAGTTTTTCTTATGAGCCGGTGATGGCGTTTCAAGGATGAGGGCGGTTATGATGCTTGATGCCGGAGACACAGGGATTTTTCCAGGTTCAGGCCACCCGAGGTGTAATACCCTACGTCCTGCTTGTTTTTGTATATATGATGGGTTACAGAGGCACGCACTGTTCTTCTTCTAGCTCTAGCCCGGAGGAAGAACGGTGCTTCTTTGATAAGGAATAAACTTAGAGAGATCTAACCTAGGAAAATCAGCCAACCCTTTGCATGGACCAGGCTCTCCCCTTATATACTCGGGGGGAATACCACATAGGTCGGCAAAGGAGAACATGAGCTATATTTGTGCTGTAGACGACGTGGGCGCTACTGGAAGCGCCCACACCTTCATTTAATGCCCACTTGAGACTTTCGGCCGGGGCCGTCGCCTCGCGGTGTGTCGGAGCATGGGCTCTGACACCTTTGCCTTCGGCGGGCCCCGCGGACGGAGACTTACGGGGTTTCTTCTGACTGGGTTGGTAAGACGTCCTCTCGCGGGGCCCCATAAGTCAGCCTCTCATGCCGCGCAATTGATCGCGCGGCGGCGTCCCCCATGGGGTAAAAAGGGTTGACAGCGACAGGGTGTGCGAGGCGGCGCGCTTGGTCGGTCAAAGAATCTGTCAGCCCGGGCCCACCCCTCAGAGAGAGAGAGAGATAGCTCACAGAGCTTATCGCCTGCACCGGTGGGACCCGGCCTGATCGTCATCATGCCTTCACAGGGCTTTGGGTTCCCCGTCGGAATGACAGGCATTAAATGCCTCCGCCAGGGCGGAGGCTTGCTGGAGAAGCTTGGCGCCGGACGACGTGCATGGACGAGGGCCCCACCAGAGGACACGTCATCCCCCGGGCACTCGGTCCCGAGTGACCCCCTTCGCTAGGAGGGGCGCCAGTTGTCTTCTACGCGCCCCTGAGCAACCCCGAGCGCTCGCGGAGCACCTGCTGGGGGGGCCGCGCGGGGCGCCTTGGAGGGGGAGCCCGAGGGAGAGTGCTCGGGGGGCGGACCCCGAACGCTCCCCTGGGCCCCACATCCGCCCAGATGCCGAGCGCTCGGGAGGGGACCCCGAGCGCGCCCTTCGCCTTCTGGGACGCCGAGCGCTCGGGGACGGACCCCGAGTGCTCGCTCAGCGCCTGGGGCCGTGGATTCCCGGAGGCCCACGATTCCTTCTGGTTTGTGGATGCAGCCTCTGGAGGAGACCCCTGATTCCTTGGGATTGGCCGCGGGCTCCGTACGACGATCCGGGTGGGGCCCAAGGCCCCGGCGACCGGAGCGCCACGCGTCACCCTCTGCGGTATCTGGTTGGCCTCCGCCGGCGGTTAGGGGTACCCTGGGCCCCATTCCGCCGACACCTGCCATATCATAAAAACGTGATGCTTAAACATTGATATGGTATTTAAAACATAATTTTGATCATTAATTTCTACTATAACATATGTATGAGACCTAACGAAGCTTAATATTATCAAAGTACTTTTAGAGACAAATCTGTAGATATGTTTTTCAAATACCCAATCTAAATATTTTATCAATAATCAAAATTTTAAAAGTTTGACTGGAGTTATGTTTTTTTTATGACATAGAAGGATTATACAATTCTCCCTTTACATTTCAAAGCGACAAAAAAGTCTTTATATTTTACTTTCATATTTCACTAATCGCCCACGTACCTTACCTAATCTGTACAAAATATTTCTTGGAGGTGCCGGCGCACCCCTGGCGAGTGCGTTCCCATAAGAAATTGCTCTGGTCGGTCACCCAACGTCCGCTCTCCTCAAACCCACTGACATGCGGACCCACATACCCGTTCCGCTTCCCTACCCCACAGCACCAGTGGGATAACCTAACCCAGGCTCCCGTGTCACCCGCACGCGACCGGTTTTTCCCGTGCGCCTTTTACTGGGCGGGAAACCCCAAAATTCGAAACGCCACGCCTCCTTCCCCGGCAAGGCTCCGCCCCTCCCCAACTGCCACCCCGTCCCCACCGCCCCCGCCCTCCGCGGCCCCACCCTCCTGTCGCTGGCCCACCGCTCCGTGGTCCCCACCCGCGCCGGGCCATTACGAACTCGAAATTCCCCCAACTCTTGGGTATACCAATCAATCGAAAATCCAGAGAGCGTTAAGTTAATCTCGTCTCGCTTCGCTCCGCTCCCGGAGAAATTCGAAGGAAGGAGAACGAAATCGAAGCCGAGATGGGCGGGGATCTCTCCCGGTCGTGGTGATCTGCGGGGTGGACTTGGTGGCGGGGGAAGCCGCGGGGAGATGGACTTCGCGGCGATGAAGCGGCGGGAGCTGCAAGCGCTCTGCAAGCGCCACGGGCTCGCCGGCGGCGGCTCCAACGCCGACCTCGTCGCCCGCCTCGCCGCCACACTCTCGGTACGGACACCCTCATGCTCTCCTCAAACCCTCGCTTGTCTCGCTACAGTTCCGTCGCCACGCGTGGCGCAACGCAAGTGACTCTGGAAATAACGGAGGGGGACTGGTCTTCGTGTTGTTTTTGGGGTTTGGATGCTTTGCAGGACTGTGGCGGCGCGGAGGAGCAGGCGGTCGGCGTGGTGGTGGGGAAGGGGTGTTTGAAACGGTCGGCGGGCGGTGCGAGCGGCGGGGGTTCGGATGCGGCCAAGAAGGTGACGTTTGTCTTGGAGGAAGAGGAAGAGGCGGAGGCAGAGGTCGGGGTCAGGGGGAGACGACGCCGGAGGCCGGTTGTTGCCAAGACGAGGGGGAGGCGGAAGGCCGGGGAGGCTCTTGCTGATGTAGAATAATCAGAGGGGAGCGCCGGCGAACGCGTGCCCAAGTTGGTGGTGATTCTGCTGCCGAATTTGATGGTGGAGAGGCTGGCGCAGATGCTCCGGCGAGGTGGTCCAGGAGGAATGTGGCGAATTTGGTTGCCAATGATGGAGTTGAGAGGGTTGCTGGAGCTGTAAGTCGGAATAACTCTGCCAAGGCTGAGGAAGAAGTGGAGGACGTAGGAGAAGCAGTTGATAGGAAACGGAAGCGGAAGACCAGGGAGAATGATGTTGAGGATGTACATCTCAGTGCGCAAGTTGGAGTTTCTCGTAGAAGCACGAGGTCGAGCGGTCTTCTGTCGGGGCCTGCTGCCGTGTCGTCTCCTGTTGTTGCTAAGGTGGAAATATCTGGTAGGACTACAAGATCAGGCTCAGTAGCAGCTGCTGTGATGTTGCCCACTGTTTCTGAGAACAAGAGGAGGAGGAAGAGAGAAGATGTGCACTCGGACGGAGAGCTGCCCGCAGTTCCGGAGGTGCCTACAAATGCTGCTCCTGTCACCAGGATCTTGAGGAATAGAATTGTTCAGGTTAACAACAATGTGGTGGAGGAAACTCAACTTGACAAGAAACTGGAAAATGAGAGGCAACCCAGTAGACCATCTACTCGCAGTCACAGGCATCATCATGTTGCATCTTCTATAGAGGAAAAATCTCAAGAACAAGTTGCTGCTCCCTGTAAGGGCCCTCCACTGAGGCGATCAAGGCGAAACCATCCTGAAGCCGACGAGTTGTTGTTAAATAATAACACATCTTCAGAAAGTAGCAACTGGAGTAGAGCACCAATTGAGGGCAATGACTTGAAGATAGCTCGGTCGTCCACGCTCAGTGCTGCCAAGGATGGCGTAGAACATGGTGTGGCAAAGGCAGATGAAGATGTGGAGTTCAAAAAGAGGAAACCGTGGAATGGCAGGGATAAGGTAGCTATAAGTGGTGGTGACATTCCATTTTCTGATAGCAGTGGTAAGGCATCAGCTATAGAAATGCAAACAGAGTTACTCAAGCCTGTAAGAGGATCGAAGCGGAAATCTGTTGTTCCTTCGTTTCTTGAGCATGGAACCAAAGGTAAGCAACCAACAGTGAAGGAACCTGTTAGGCGATCAGCCCGGACATCTGTTGTTCCAGCTATACTTGAGAAAGAGAGGAATGGTCTCACTACAGAAACGATTCCTGAAATACATGTTAGGCGACCAACACGAAAATCTACTGTCCCGGCTATGCTTGAGGAAGTGAGGAAAGGTCTCACTACAGAAATGATTCCTGAAGCACGTGTTAGGAGATCTATGTGGAAATCTGCTCTTCCTATGGTTAATAATGAGAACAATGGTCACGGTGAAATAGTCAGAAGTGAAGAGGTGGAGAAGCAACCAACGGTCAAGCAACCTGTCAGACGAATAACACGGAAATCTGCTGTCCCAGCTATGCTTGAGAAAGAGAGGAAGGATATACCTGCAGAAATGAATCCAGATGCACATGTTATTGTTAGGAGATCAATGCGGAAATCTGTTCTTCCTAATATGCTCAATAATGAGAACAGTGATCACTTTGAAATGCAAAGTGCTAAGGGTGGAGATGTGGAAAAGCAACTAGGAGTGAAGGAACCTGTTAGGCGATTAACACATAAATCTGTTGTTCCAGCCGTGTTTGAGAAAGAGACTAAGGTTTTACATGAAGAAATGAAGTCAGAAGTTTCTGTGAGGAAATTAGTGCATAAATCCCTTGCTCCTACTGTGGTTGTTAAAGAGAATAAGGATTGCAATGAAATGGTCAGAAGGGAAGAGTCAAGCGTTCAAACAAGGATCAGAAGGGAAGAGTCAAGCGTTCAAACGAGGAACTCACGGACAAGACTCCAATTGGCTGTGCAGAATGGTGAAAGTCTGCGGCGAACAACACGCAATTCTTCAAAGCTAATGATATCACCACTACAGTCAAAGCCCACAGCTTCAAAGGGAAGGTCTGCAAAGAGAAGAACAACGGCTTTGCAAGAAGATATGTCTGTGGAAGAGCACAAGGAAGACCAAATTGCTTGCGGAACCCGCACAGTGGAGTGCTGCCATTCCCAGCTAAAGAAAAACCAGATTTGAGAGATGCACAGCTTAACTCCAAGCTGGAGGGCACCATAGTTGTGGATTTTGGCCATAGCTGTGAAGACGTTAACAACAATTTGGAGTTTGGATCTGCTGTGAACACTGTCAGTAAAACAACTCCATCCAATTCCAGTTTACCAGAAGATTCTTCTATGGATCATTACCAGCAACAGGAGCTTCTAAGTGGCCTATTAGTAGACAAATCTTCTGACGAGTCTGCAATGTGTTTGGAGAACGGTGATTTAGTAGCAGGAGGTCAGTAACTCAGTGTTATTATAACTCTGAAGTTGCCTTCTTTTCACGACTTTTTGTACTATTGCTTTTGAAATAATGCAAATTTGTTCAAATGATGTTCCAGGTTCTGCTGAGAAGCCTCCGTTTGATTTAGCAATTCCGGAACATGTAGGTGCTTTATCCAAGGAAGCAGTACACTCAGTGAAGAATTATGCTGGAAGGTGCTCGCCAAATATCAGTCAGTCACCCATTGGACTACAATTCCTATTCTCACAGGGAAACACAGAAGTATCCGATACACATAATGCTATTCCAAATTCTGAAAACAAAGTAGATGAATCAGACATCCACAAGACTGAATTGCGAGTTGAAAAAAGTGTTCCTTTAGCACCTGATTCATATCAAGGCTCTCATGAGATTTAATCAGACTAGAGGAAAATGGGGTTTCATCTCAGCAAAATAATGAACAAGAAGGTATAGCTTTATCTTTTATTTCACAGGCTTCTGTTGTAGGATATATTCTTAGTGTTCCTCTGTTTAATCTTTCCATATTTTCTGTGCAATTCAAGAACTGAAAAATATTGTAATTCTCAGGATTCTCAAAGTCCAGCCAGGCAAAAGATTGGGTTGCATCTGCCCAGTTAGATTCGTCAGAGGATGTGAGCCATGTAGTAAGGTAATTCTATTTTGGATTACAAAAAGTACAGATACAGTGAACGATATGTGGTCACTCATTATTTTTAAATGGAATACATTTTTTTAGGAAAATAATTACTGAGGATGTGATCTGCAAGGAGAAAGAGGAAAATGAGTTTGTTTCTGGTGTTAGTGAACCTGGTAAGCCTCAACTTGATTGCTCTTGATTTTACTGACTGTTACACTTATAAGTAACCTTCATTGGCATACTTGTTTAAATTCAGAAATATCATGGTTCTACTTCTGTCTGTCCTTTGGTTAATTTGTGCATCTCCTATTGCAGCCGAGCATGTTTCTGGTGTTAGTGAAGCTTTATTTGCATTCACAGAGCACCCCTATTTTTGATGAAGTAATTTGAGTTCTAATTATTCGCAATTAGAATCACTGGATGTTTTGGATAATCACATATTGTTTTCCAATACTGAAGTGCTCCATCGGGATAATAAGGAGGAATGGAATGTACACACCAAAAGTCAAATCATTCAAGGCATCGATGCAAGTGGCATATCTGAAGCTGCACCGCTTGAGGGATCAGAAAGTGGGAAAAAGCTGCTGCTAGCTGTCGAAACATCAGTATCGCCAGATGAGCAGTTTAACTCCAAGCTGGAGGGTGATGAATTTGAGGAACACACCCGTAGCTGTGGTAAAGACAGTTTTGATATTTGTGGCACTGGATCTGTGAAGAACAATATGTCCCATTTGGTCAAAGAATATCTTATGGATTCTTGCCAGGAACAGGAGCTCAAGCTCCCAAATGACCTATCTGCACTTCAATCTCATGAAGAATCTGCAATTTGTCAGGATAAGAGTGTTATAGGATCAGGTCAGTATTTCTGTTGACTTGTTTAGATTTTGACACACGGACTAGTTTAATTCCTTGTAAAAAGATTTGCTTTGCTTATTATCTCATGACTCACTCTTTACATCAGGCATTTGTGGAACTATTGGGCAAAGGGGTACAGCCGAAATTAGCACCATGGATCATGAGGAACGCAATGAGCACAATGAAGATCAAGTCACTCCAGGCATCTTTTCAAGTGGCATGTCTGAACCTGCAGCAGTCAAAGGATCAGAAAGTGGAATGACACCGCCCCCAACTGCAGAAAACATCGGCATTGCCAGATGAGCAGCTTAACGCTAAGCTGGAGGGCAAAGAAGAACACAGCCTTAGCTGCGATAAAGACACTACCTACATTTCTGATAATGGATCGGGGGTGAGCAACATTCTGTCTAGCTTGAAGGACTCTTGTGTGGATCCTTGCCATGACCAGGAGCTCCCAAATGACATGCCTGCACCTAAATCTCCTGAAGAATCTGCAGTTTGTCTGGATGGCAATGTATCGGGTTCACTAGGTGAGCATTGTTCATGACACGTTCATGTTTTTTTGCCATATAAACTTTTCTATTTCCTTAGCCTGAGTTTTGCTTTGCCTAATGTGCCTCCTGACTCCATTTTTACACCAGGAATATGTCAAACTAGTGGGCGAAGCGTGTTGACGAGATAAGCACCAAGCTGCTGAGTTTCAAAATTTCGAGCACAGTCAAAGGGAGCTACATTGCTATGGATGCCCTCATAGTGCAACGGAAGGGGATAACCTGAGCCAATCTGCAATTGCCCTTGCCCAGGAACAGCGAGAACACACCTGCTGCTGAAACAGATCCTCTTAAGCCAAGCACTGATAGCTTGGTTTCGAAGGATTCATCAACACGAGCGTTGCAGAGCATCAGTAGGAAACCAGGGGATGTGGGACTTGCTGCGGACAATTCTGATAGTAAACTAGATATGGAGCAGGTCCAGCAGGATGATGTGCGAGTACAAGAAGGTAAGGATCTGTTATATTTTCTTTGAGGGATGTCTGTTTTGGTTGCACCATTGAGTTATATGTTGTTTGAGAGGAATGCATAAATGACAGGTACCTAGAGAAGACAGCACTAGGTTCAGCTACACCAGAGTGTAAACATGAATGTGGGTTACCTGATGAAGAAGAAATGTTCTCAATGAAGAATGAGGGATATTCATCAAGTGTTGAACAATCACCATTTGGTCTGCAGTCTCTGTTCTCGCAGGAAAGCATAGAAGAACCCATGGAATATTGTGCCCTTGCTTTGGCAGGAGTTCAGGCTGAAAAGGGAGTTGGTGAGTCAAAAGACTACCATGAGGAAGACAGAGTTGAAAAAACTCCCTTGCCGGAACCTGTTTCAGACCATGAGACTCATGTAGATTTTAGTGGAGTTTCTAAAAATAGATATAGTGTGTATGCCTCCCAGCAAGATAATGAAAAAGAAGGTACAGATATCATAGTCCTTTCGTTCTTCATTGAATTTTTCATAATTTCCTTGAAGCATATATGCTGTGAGGTATTCTGTTATTTGAATGGCACCTACATGAACTGAATGATACCATATTTCTAGGTTTAACAAAGGCTGGCCATGAGCAAGAACAGGTTGGATCTGGCCAGTTAGAATTTTTGGAGGCTGCAAATTGCATGAAGGGGTAAGTGTATTATTTCTTGGAATCACTAAAAGCACATGTGTTATGAAAATGGTTTTTGTTTGATCGTTCTAGGATGCAAATCCCTATTTCCAACCCACAGGAACACTAATTCTGAGGAAGTGGCCTATGAGGATGAAAAAAATAAGAAGCCCGTGCATTCTACAGACATTAATTCTTCCTGTGAAAAAATTAGATGCCAACGGACCTGGTAAGCACTTGATTGAGTTTACTGATTCAATTATCCTTAAATTTGGAAAGGAAGTACTTTCATATCTTTATTATTCCATCAGGAGATTAGTAGTCTCTTGTCAGTCAGACTAATAGAATGCTCCTATATCTGATGACAGTCTTAATGTGTTTTTCTATCACCTACTGCAGTTGAGCATGCTTCTGGTGTCAGCGATGCTCTATTGAGCAGCTCACTGATTGCTGCTACTGATGACAATGATAAAGTACATGATGAACCGATAGGGGTGTTCCAGTACTGAAGTACTGCAGCAGGGTCTCAGAGAGCAATGCGACGAGCACACAGAAGACCAAGTTGCTTGTGGAGCCTGCACTGCTAAAGGCTTAGAAAGTGGAGTGTCGCCTCTCCCAGCTGACGCCAAACCAAATTTGCAAGACGAGCAGCTTAACTCCAAGCTGGAGTGCACAGAAGTTGTGGAATCTGGTCTTAGCTGTGACAAATACGCTAGTAACATTTTGGAGTTTGGATCTGTTGTGAACAGTGTTGGTAAAAGTACTCCATCTGATACAACTTCACGGAAAGATTTGTCTATGGATCATTACCTGCAACAGGAGCTTTTAAATGACTTTTCTGTAGAAAAATCTCCTGAAGAGTCTGGTATGTGTTGGGAGGAAAAGTGATCCAAGAGCAGCGGCAGCTACTTTGAGAAACCTTCATTTGATTTAGCAATTCGCAATTGTAAACATGAAGGTGTTTTGTCTGAGAAAGCATTGTACCCAGTGAAGAATGGTGCTGAAAGGTGTTCACCAGATCTCAAACAATCACCCATTGGTCGACAGTTCTTGTTCTTGCGGGAAACCATGGATGGATCTGATACTCATGATGCTCCTGTGCTTCTAAGTGCTGAAAATATAGATGATTCAAACACTTTCCATGTTGATTTGCTTGTTGAAAAAGTTGTTTCTTCAGAACCTGATTCATATCAAGGCTCTGATGAAGATTTAACCAGAATTGAAGAAAATGGCGGCTGTATGTTTCATCTGAGCTGGTTGATGAACAAGAAGGTATAGATTTATCTTTTATTTGATAGGCTTCTGTTGTAGAATATCATATTCTTATTGTTCCTCTGTTTAATCTTTGAATATATTTTCTATGCAATACAAGAACTAAAAAATAAATTGTGTTTCTTAGGGTTCTCAAATTCCAACCACAGAAAAGATTGGGCTGCATCATCCCAGCTGGATGTAAACCATATAGAAAGGTAATTTTACTTGGGTTAATAGAAGTACAGATATGATGAACAATATGTGGTCATACTTTAAAAAATGGTAGTCCAATTTACAGGGAGATTATTACTGAGGAGGTGATCTGCAGGGAGGAAGAGGACAGGGAGTTTATTCCTTTTCAGACATGGCACTGGTCATGAACAATCTCATGCCAGTGAACCTGGTAAGCCTTAAATTTATTGCTCTTGATTTTTGAAACTTTGACGCTTAGAAGTTAGAAGCTTTTTTCACATATAGTTGTTTTATTCAGAAATAAATGTATCTTTTACTTGTCAGACTGCCTTTAGGCTAATATGTGCATCTCCTTTGCAGCTGAGCGTGCTTCTGGTGTGAGTGAAGCGTCATTCTATCATAAAGAGGAATGCAATGAACACAATGATCAAGTCACTCCAGGAGTCGATGCAAGTGGGATGTCTGAAGCTGCACCAATTGAGAGCTCAGAAAGTGGACTAACGCTGCTGTCAGCTGCAGAAAAACATGGCATTGCCAGAGGAGCAGCTAATGATGCTGCTGCCAGTTGCAGCAACGTCAGCATTGCCAGATGAGCAGCTAATAACGCTGCTGCCAGCTGTGGAAATGTCAACATTGCCAGATGAGCAACCTAACCCGAGCTAGAGGGTGATGAATTTGAGGAAAACAACCTTAGGTGTGACAAAGACGCTAGTGACATTTGTGGTGCTGGATCTGTGAACAATACATCCCATCTGCACGAAGACTGTTGTATGGATCCTATCCAGGAACGGGAGCTCCGAAATGACCTATCTGCACCTAAATCGCCCAAAGAATCTGCAATTTGTCAGGGTGAGGGTGTTTTACGGTCAGATCAGTATATGTGATGACTTGTTTAGATTATTTGAACACGGACCTTTAATTCCTTAGTAAAATATTTGGTTTGCTTATTGCCAAATGACTCATTCTTTTATGTCAGGCATTTTTCATGCTGTTGGGCGGAGGTGTATAGATGAAATTAGCACCAAGCTCCGTCAAGATCATAAAGAGGAATGCAATGAGCACAATGAAGATGAGGTCCCTCCAGGCATCCTTGCAAGTGGCATGCCCAGACCTTCACTGATCGAAGGATCAGAAAGTGGAATGACACTGCTCCCAACTGCAGAAACATCTGCATTGCCAGACGGGCAGCTCAACCCCGAGCTGGAGGGTGATGAATTTGAGGAACACAACCGTAGCTGTGATAAAGACACTAGTTACATGTTTGGTGCTGGATCTGTGAAGAACAATATTTCCCATCAGGATCATAAAGAGGAATACATTGAGCACAATGAAGATCAAGTCACTCCAGGCGTACTTGCAGGTGGTAAGTCCGAACCTGCACTGATTGAAGGATCAGAAAGTGTAATGACACTGCTGCCAGCTGCAGAAACATCAGTATTGCCAGATAGGCAGATTAACCCTAAACTGGAGGGCAACGAAGAACACAGCCTTAGTTCGATAAAGACGCTAGCAACATTGCTGACACTGGCTTAGTGGAGAACAACAACCTATCTAGCCTGCCCAAAGACGCTTGTTCAGAAACGTGCCAAGAACAGGAGCATCCAATTCACGTGCCTGCAACTAGATCTCCTGAAGAATCTGCAATTTGTCCAGATGACAGTGTTCCCGGGTCAGTAGGTCAGCATAGTTCATGAACTGTTCCTGTTTCTTTTTGACATAAACTTTTTTAGTTCCTTACCCTGATATTCTCTTTGCCTATCGTGTCTCCTGATTTCATTCTTTACATCAGGAATCTGCCAAAGTAGTGGGCGAAGACGTATAGAGGAAATCAGCACCAAGCTGCTGACTTCCAAAATTTCGAGCACAGTAAAAGGAAGCTGCATTGCTACGGACGCCCGTAGCTCGAAACAAGGGGACAACCAAAGCCAATCTGCGGTAGCCTTGCTCAGGAACAGGGAGAATGCACCTACTACTAGAACAGACCAGTTACGAAACTGGGCTCCCTAGGTGGGGCCCATGGCTCCTTAGGGGGCCCATCTGGGCACTTACCGAATTTCTAACCTCCACAGAGAGGTGACCATTCTTTAAAGAGAAAGAGCACCATCCTTACATCCTCGTCTTAATTTACTTTTTGCATGTGTGCTTATGTTTAATCTACTTGCCAGCCATCGAATCGCTCCTGGTGAAGTTGGTTTTACAACAAGACCATCCTCCAAAGCGGACTACTAAATGCTCGTCTGTGAAGGACTCGTCAAGGCGAGCACTGCAGACCATCAGCAGGATACCGAGGGACCACTGGATGGCAGATTGGTAGGCTGGAGTTCTTTTGGTTAGCGTTTTGGGTTCGCTCTTCAACCTTTTGTTGAAGGACATGATTATGTTTAATAGAAAAGAGAACATGTATATTATGTTCCCACTGAGCTGCTGTGCTGTGTAGTGACGAAGTGGCCGTCTGCGTTTGTGAACTTCAGTATTTAGTGTAGTGTGGCCATGATATGTATTAAGAGAGTGATGTCCAAAAGTTTACGATTAGGTTTGTTTGTAATTTCAGGTAGCATGAGCAAAATCAATTGCTCCGCTTTGTGCTGTTGTCAGTAACCAAATCTCCGCATTGTGCTATTTGCTCTCTTCTTGCAAGTAAGTGTATGCGTTCTGGGCTGAAGTTTCCTCGCAGATAACTTCATTGATTCTCTTACACCATTGATAAAGGCTGAACTGGAAAGAAAAGGAGAGGCTGCACTGGATCAACAATGCAGCCCCAAGTCCAATTTTAGTATCAACCATCAAGCATCAACGGAAGTTGAATCACTGATGCGTGCTCTGGATCTACGGCTTTCCATTCTTTACGTAAAGGGGGCCATTTCCGTGATTGAAAGCTTAATTAGGAGTAGAATATTGAGCAAGCCAACCCTCGTTTTCAAGGCATTGATTCACGGCATAGCGGCTCCCTTATGAGAATGGCATCCTTCTTTTGTTGATTGAATAGCTCATTATTTCTGCCACACACACAGTGCCAAATTGGTGTTTTTTATTTGTGCAAAGGAAGATTTATGTATGTTGTTAGTTACTACTGATAGATGGTAGCTACCATTTGCATAACATTTATGAAAAAAATAGCTAATTAATACTGTAATGTACGCAGAATAAAAAAGAAAAACTCTTCTCATCTGTCGTCCGCTAGGCGCACATTTTTTTTAGGATGAAAAGACCTTTACTTAATTACTCAGAGCTCAGAGTATATTGAAAAGGGATACAATCCTTTGTGAGGAGCTCAGAGCAGCCCGGCGGGTCCTCCAGCACCCAGAGAGGGAGATTCGGAACTCGCGAGGCCGCTTGAGCAAACTCGTGAGCAACAGCGTTACAACCTCTTACATGCCTAACAGAGTAATCAGGGAGACGAGCGAGGGCTGCTCTAAAAATCTCCGTACAGGTGACTCAGCGTCGACAAATCCTTCCCTGAGTTCTTGATGCCATTAATCATATTGATACAATCAGATTCTACATGGACTGGGAGGTTTGTGTACTCCAAGATGAGGCGAACTCCATCCAGACCGGCAAGGAGTTCAGCTTCCTCAGCACTGAGAGCTTTGAAGCAGTAGTTAGGATAGATTCCCCCTGGAAATTGCACACAATAACACCCGCAAAAGCATCCCCTGATGGAGCCCAGAAACACGCATCAGAATTTTAGTTTGAGCCAGACCTCCTCCGGCGCCCTTCACTGATTTGCAACAATGGTGATCCTCGGCATAGAGGCAGCTGGAAACCGGAGCATCTTTCCTTTAGGATCATCATCGGGCAGCTTGAGTTGGAGCAGAGCTTCAGCATGGGACACTAGGAACTTGGCCGAGACATCCACACACGCATCTCCAAAAAAAGATATTGTGGTCTTGAACTGAGATTGAAATAAAATTTAAATAAAATCCAAAAAAATAAATAGAAAATACAAATTAATATCATGACATACTCTCCTAGTATGGCAAAAGAAAACCCAGGGAAAGAAACTTTACACGTAGGATGCTTGTGCGGGAAACCGTTTCCCTACTGTTTTGAGGGTGTTCCCCAGTAATCTGTATGGTAGGGGTACTGGAGATTTCTAGTAGTGACCGGCCTCCGCATTGACCTTGCAAAAGTCTGAGATCTTCCCGGTTAGTTGCGGTGGGATCAACATTCAAAGCCTCCTGATGGTCTTTCCTGCCCGGGTGGCTTCTTTGCCCGGCAAGTACCTGGGGCTCCTTCTCCACTTCAGGCCTTGTTTGGTTTCACAGGGATTGACCGGGATTGCAGCCTAATCCCTGTGGATCAGCCCGGCCGGGGTACAATCCATAGTCTAGTCTATTATGCATTTGGTTGAGGCTGGGACTGGTATATTCCCGGCCCAAACCACGTCGATCCACCGGGAAATAAAAAATCGTCTCGTACTCGTGGAACGAATCCATGCGAAAGCGCAACGCGTCGTCCTTCCAAGCCGAGCGACACGTTCGGAAGATGTGTGCAGCTCCGTCTCCGGCGATGCCTCCTCCTGCGGCGGCGACAACAGCGTTCTGCTCTCCGGTCAGCCTCCTGGAGCGGGAGAAGTGGCGCCACGAATTCCGCCCCAATCCCATCATCACCGGCGACAGCGCGTACCCAGGTGACTGAGACTACGCAAGGCTCAAGGAAGTTGCTGAAAACGTCGGGGCAATGCTCCTCTGTGACATGGAAACAAATCAGTGGCTTCGTCGCCGCACAGGTATGGATTGGTTCACTGTTTGATTGGGTGCCATTACTCCAAGCTCCTTCCTGGTGACCGTTTGACTCGTCCTTGATTGATCCGGAAGTGGAATGGTAAGGATCCGCTAGTACCAGTAGTACTACTCCTGAATCGGTAAAACTTTTGTGTTCTTGCTTCGGGTTGTGCGGAAAGGCAGCAGCTTTGTTTGCTTGTTACATTTGTTCTTTTCTATGCGTAGTCGATCCGGTGTAGCGTGTGCGTGTTGTGAGAAGAAGTTTGAATCTTGGGTGGTTGGACACTCTTGGGATTTTAGCCTGATATTTCGGTTGCTGTCTGATTCGTGTAAGGAAAGTATTAAAGTTGCAATCTTTGAGGGGAAATCTTCCATTTTTGAGTGAGATTGTGATGATTTTCCCCTCTTGTGAGGTGACATTGTGCTGATTTTCCCCTCTTGTGAGGTTTGCCGCTGATTTGTTCTGGGGTTTGCTCCTCCGCAGATCAACCAGTGATCGATCGATCCATAGCTCACTGCGCTGCTGCCTTGAACGGACGTTATGGCTTCCAATGGCGGCGGTGGCGGCGCCTCTCCCTGTGGCGGCGACGACGAAGATTGGAATTCAATGGAAGATTGGATTTTTGTGACCATTGTATTGTTTTGATGGGAAAATGAATTCTCTTGCTCGATATTTTACTAGCGTATTCGATGATCTGTGCTCGAACTGTTGTTTGCGTTATGACTTGCTTGCTGATCTGCGAACTGGACGTGCAGCCATGAAGCTTAAGAATGTGGAGATGTCGTTTGCTGAGCAGCACTACGCCGATCTGTCGTCCAAGCCCTTCTTTGGTGGCCTCGTGGAGTACATCATCTCTGCCCCGTGGTTGCCATGGTCTGGGAGGGCAAGAGCGTTGTTGCCACTGGCCGCAAGATCATTGGCGCGACCAATCCCCTGGCCTTTGAGCTTGGCACCATCGGTGGCGACTTTGCCATCGACATTGGCAAGTCAGATTTCACTCTGCAGTAAACTACAGAGTAGCCTTTCGGTTTGTCCATCTGCGGTCAATGTTGTTTAGTTGAATCTTGAATCGTGCATTAGTTATCTTGTTATGTGTTCCTGCGGCCGTGAAATCCTAGTGGAAATTCTGCGTTGTATGATCGCTAGCATGTAAAGAGATCTTCACAGTAACATAGTAAAATGCTTTATTCTTTCTTGTGTAACTCTGACTCTAATCTTATGTACTGGGTGGATTTAGTTACTGGTATTGAGATACTACGATCTATATATGGTTGCACAAAGATGCTGGGATTTTCATATATGAATGTAACCTTCGTTGGATCATTTCCTTTCTTGTGGAAAGTTAATGAGATGTTCAATTTCTGTTGTGTGTTTTTCTTCAGGAGAGTTAATGAGTGTATTGCCCAAGTAATTGAACATCTCATATATTTTGGAAGAAGCTGATGCGGCAATACCCAAGACATCATTTTTCATATGCAACCTACAAATTGAAGCTTAGCCTGTTGATCTGAAAAAGAGGTTAATTGAGAATAAATTGTTTATTTTCTTCCCAATTTCATTCCACCTGTGCATATGGAAGCAAGCCAAGCAGACCCTGTATATATTAATCTCGTCATTAATTAATTAGCAAAATATTTAGGCAAGAAAACGAGCTACTAAATCCTACAAGGAAGCTTATAGCAATCCATGTGGCACTTGTATTATCCAAACAACATTTAAGCAACAGGGATTGAGGTGGGGGAGGGATTGATCCCAATGGGGATTAGGTGAAGGGAAGGGGATCAACCCAATCCCTCCTTGGATTGGTTCCCCTAGGGGATTGGTTCCCTGGGAACCAAACAAAGCCTCAGGCGGCTGCGCAAGATCGATTTCAAACTGCTCATTCTCAAGGTTGGCGACAGGTTACAAGGTTGGAAGGGAAAGAATCTAATCCATGCCTCGGCTAACTTTGGCTAAGTTGGTCCTCTTGGCCACTACCACCTACCAACTTTCCATCATCCAGTTGCCCAAATGTGTGCGCGCTTGGCTCAAAAGATTAACCTCAGGTTCCTCTGGAAAGGCGGTGATGGTCACTTGGCCAGTGGTGGTTATGCTCTCGTAAACTGGAAGACAGTGTGCAGACCCAAAGATCTAGGTGGCCTCGGTGTCCTATACCTTTAGTGATCCGGACACGTGCTTCGCCTTCAATGGCCGTGGTTCGAATGGACGGACCCTGAGCGGCCCTATGTTGGCTTTCGCCTCCCTTGCGACAACTGAATCGATGGCAATCGAGGATGGGGTCAAAGTGCTATTCTAGCTCAACAACTGAATCGATGGCATGCCTTTGCGTGAAAGGGCGCCTGATCTTTTCAAAATCACAACTAGAAAAAATAGAACAGTTATGAAGGGGCTCCAAAACAATAGGTGGATCATATCTATTGCAAGTTGTCCGCCACTGCCCAACTATTGGAATTCATTGACCTATGGAACATGGTCTCGCCCTCAACAACAGTTGTCAGAACTCTATCTCTTGGTGACGGACTACCGCGGTATCTACTCAGCTAAATCCGCCTATCGTGTGCAATTTCATAGGAGCCACTCTAAATTCAGCACGCTTAAGATCTGGGGGGCTCAAGCAGAGCCAAAATGCAGGATCTTCTGGTTCTCCACAATAGAATCCTCACGGCCGACATGTTGGTTGTGCGAGGTTGGCCGCATACCCCCACCCGCCAGATGTGCCTCAGCTCTGAAGAAACAACCAACCACCTTTGCAATGACTGCCTCTTCACTTTGGCGGTTTGGGCCCTTGTGAGTTCCTATACCAACGCTCCCGCATTCAGCACTGTAACTACCTTCACTTCCATCAACAACCGGTGGGACAGCTTCCTCGTTGCCGCCCCCAAGGAGACCAAGTGTACCAATGGGCAACTCCTGTACATGCTCTAGAACGCCTGGAAGAAACGCAACTACCCTATCTTCTAAGGGACAAGGCTCACCTTTCGTGAGGCGGCTCACCTTGCGTTTTCAGATATCATGCACGGGATTCGGCCTTTCTACAGTAGAACCCTAGTGTCTTGAGGAGTAATCCACATGTGGTGACCCACGGTTTCTGGCCTTGTTCCATCAAAACAAGGCCACATGTAAATATCACTTTTTATTTTTCTATATGAATAAACAGTGCTCCTGCTCGGTTTCTGGAAGAAAAAAAATTATGAGTGCCTTGCCCTAGCTAGCCAGCTGCTGGCCCGTATATAGATCTCTGTAATCTTTGACTGAGTAGTGTTGGAAAGCGTCCTACTCTCCCTCTTCCATTTGAACTTCCAACAAAATCTCATAGCTTTCAACTAAAATTTAGAAAACTTTCAAGTAAATGTGGAGAACTTGCGACTAAAATTTAGAGATTTCAGCTAAATTTAGACACCTTTCAACAAAAATTTGAACTTTGAACTGAGTTTTAAATGACTTCCAACTAAATTTCAAAGCTTTCAACTAAAATTTAGGGAGCTTTCAATTAAAATTTTAAGTTTCAACTAAATTTCAGAGATAAGAGCCAATTATTTCAGACACATGTTTCCACACAAGGACCAAAATCATCTGAAATGATTATATTGAACCGTTTAGACACATTTTCTGTAGTAGACTGAGGCTGTGAGCCATTGAGGCGGTGAAGGTGGTGGTGCACGCGGATGGTGGCGGTCCTGGTCGAGGTGTGGCCGGAGGCGGAAGTAGAGGTTTGCGCACCGGCCGTCCCGAGGGATCGATCGATGTCGTGTCCACATATTTATCAGAGATATATAACCCGAGCGCGCGAACGGCAACCAAGCAGCACAACGAAACCACCAACCAACAACCATTTCACCCATAAATCCTATTGTCACTCTCATGTAAGCTAGAGAAGCTTTCAGCAGCCATGGAGGAGACGAAGAAGCACCACTTCTTCAACCACCACAAGAAGGTCGACGAGGCCGACGAGTACGGCGCGGAGGAATACTCGGAGACGCGCGACGCGACCGGACGGAAGTGGTTTCCACCGGCGAGGAGGTGTACGAGAGGGAGGAGAAGCAGCACAAGCGTAAGGAGCACTTCAGTGAGATGGGCGCCGTCGCCGCCGGCGCCTTCGCCCTCGTACGCACATACACGATCATGCAGCACCTTATATAGCAACTCTTCTTAGTGCAGTTTATTAATCAATCATACATGCATGTCACTTGTGGATGTAGTATGAGAAGCACGAGGCAAAGAAGGACCCGGAGCACGCGGGCCGGCAAAAGGTCGAGGAGGAGGTGGCGGCGGCCGCCGTCGGGTCCGGCGGGTTCCCGTTCCACGAGCACCACGAGAAGGAGGAGGACCGCAGGGAGGCGGATCGAGGAGGCGGCCGGCAGCGAGTACCACCACCTCCTCAGCCAAGACTGATGTCGCCGTCGATCGACGGAGCGGCAAGATATGCATCTCTCTGCATGGGAAACCATCTTTGTATGTAAGTATGTGTGTGTCTGCATGCATGGGAGGCTGAGAGGTGGGGCCGTTCCTCTTGTGTTGGATTTTTGAACCTTTCCTTTTTCTTTTACTCAAACCAAAATGATTCAATAGTCATTCAGCTCTCATAGTAACGCTCAACTTTTTACCCCTGACTAAATTAATCACAAAGAATTGACAAAAGTTTCAAATGATTTGAACAAGTGCTCTTTTTAAAACTATAAAACCGTCCAAGGAGCATAACGAGTTAACGCCAGCACGTGCCATATACAGTTGTGGTGCTCGGACCTTTTGTACTATAAGGAACTTGCATGTCTTATGAGAATTTCCACTTCGGATAATCTTATTCTTATATAAGTTCGTGTAACCCTGTTTTAGTACGTGCCTGTACTTGATTCCATCTGAAATCAAATCGACACGATATTTGGCACATTATGTTTGTGCATTAATATTTTCCTTGGAATAACTGCGCCGATAAAGATGAAATAAAATTGCACCGCTATACCTTTCTGAAACTCAGAATCAAAATTTTGGATACAGACTCTTGCAGCCTTGATCTCTCAATTGGCGTCTAAACACAACACATCATTACGACTTTTTACATTGCTATAAATAACATGTGATCCATTGCCAGCATGTTCAAACAGTGCCTTGGAGTCTACTTTCTCTTGCCAGTTGAAGAAAATAGATTAGAAGCTTTCTCGTGAGCATCAGCAACTTCCGCGAGATCTTCACACAATGGCTTACTGAAGCTTTGGCGCCTTGAGGAGATATACACTCCTCACCAAACCTTTACCAACATCTCCGACCTCCTTGAGGATAGATGTTGGCTCCGGCATGGCTTCATCAGCCTCATCTCTGCCACGCTTCTGTGATACATAAAAATCCAGTGAATTTAAATACCTCTGATATGCGATAAATGGAAAAGCTCAGCATGATAAAATTCTTATTGGCAACCAACATACGGATTGCAAAGCCTAGTCCTGTGTAGTGTTGGAGTAAACAGGATATTTTCTTTTGGGAATGATAAAAGAACCGATCTTTTACAACTCAGGCTGTCGAGTAATACCTTTGAGTTCTCCCATGTAAGACCAACTGCGTCTCCTCCAATTGAATCATACCATAGCTTGAAGGTCTTGGGGAATGCACACTGTAAACAAATAATGTTAATATTTCTGAAGGGATGAACATATTTTTATTTAGTCAAAACTCAAGAGCTTCAATTTTACCTTCAAGTCTCGCAGGAAGTATGCTGTAGGGTCGAAATTTACCAAAAGTTTCTCTCTTGCATCATGCAAGCTTCTCACAACTTTTCTATTGAGTGGCATATAAGGGTGGAAATCATTACTTGGTCTGCCCCGGATTACCAACTTACCTGTAAAGAATAAATAAGAAGTGGGTTACCAAAGTTAATTGCATTAGAATAAATAAGATGCAGTGCATTATCTAAAGTAATGTGGGTTCCGGTCAGCAACAAATACGAATAAGTGAACTAACCATTAGGAGTCTCAGCAGGAAAAAGAACATGGTGAGGACGACAAAGCTTCTCTTGATGCAGGAGTATAACAGCATCATAATTGCTTAAAGGTGTTCGGAAGATGCACTATGGTAAATGAAAGCAAGTGAGAAAACTAAATGAAACAGTGAACCGATCAAGTGATGACAGAAAAACATTACCTCCCATGTATATTGGCCTGATTGACCATGAATTATAAGATTTGTTAACAGTTCTGCACTGCTTTTAGCATAAGAAGCCATCCGTTTAAGAATCTATGGATTTACAATGAACAGGAGGTGAACAAACAAAATAGACAAACTCAATCTGAAACTGAAAATACATAATCGGTTAGCAATTTAGCATAGATGCTTCTCTGACAGAAGCCTTAACAATAAGTGTAGTTCTATCATATCGCAAGATAAAATTTGATACTACAACATGGAGAAATGTCATTGCTAGTGCATTCTTTCGACATTTTACATCCCTGGCTTTATCTTTGATGTAGACTTGGATTACACAACGGTAATTAGCTTTTCGTCTGTACAAAAAAGATATAACACCTACCGACTTGCTTGGTGAGTGTTTTGTCCAAGCTTCAGATGCTTTGTCATACGATGTAGCGACAAACATTGCAGGCTCTATATCATGAGGATTTTGTTCATAAGATTTTCTGCTCAGCATAAAGTTTTCCTGTAGTTGTATACATCAATATGCTAGCAGCTTGAGAGCTAATTCAGAAAAATCAAAACAGAATCAGAGAACTAACGTTGATCTCCTTCTCATCCTTCAGGTTGAAGTCATTATTTATGTCGACGACCATGGGTGAGAAGGTCCAGTCAAAACTGGATAGCAATCGCAAGAACCTGTCATTTAGCATTTTTGTAATAATTGGTCAGAGGACATATACAGATTTCATGGGTTTGTGAGACTGGCAAAACTAAAAAAGTATAACCAACTGAAATAGGTGGGAGGGGGTGGTACAAAACTTATAAAGATAACTAATAACTTCATGACCTTATAACCCTGGTAAATTTAGTTGCAAGAAACTAGTAGTGAAGGTTCTGTTATCCTGGAGCAGTTATAACTTATAAGTCATAACCAGCAATATGTCATTTTTCCAACGCATATCTCAATGTCTGATGCTGGAACACATTTATATCAAATAGAACATGTTCCTTTACAGTCTATATCAAAACATTGATATCACTCATTATTACCGCTAACTCTTGGATCTTAGTGTAGAACGGAGACATGTATTGAAATGGATACTTGGGGACATAAAATCTTGTGTTTTTGGTTATATTTTTAACAAATTTGTTCTCTTCCATAAATATACAGAAGTCAGATTTTTGTCAAAATTTCCAGCAATCAAGACATGGCCAATATAACCAGTAGGATTGCCAGCATCTGTCTGTTCTTGCATGACAAAAAGATTGAAGCTGATAAAATATACAAATTATAGTAATATGAACAGTAAATAGGAGACTATGAAAGGTTCCAGAGCTGTACCTAAGAAACCCAGCAACCGTGAAGAAGGGGCATGGAATGGAAATGGCTTCAAAAATAGGTAGGCCACCACCAATTCAACTGCCTCCTCTGAGATAAATGGAGAAAATAGATGTGCGGAAATCCATCTTTTTGCTAGCCTTTGAAAGCGAAAGAGCATACCATAAGTATAACTTATGTTTTTAAGGTATGCTGTGTTAACTAACAACCTTCAAAAACTTGAGATTACCTGACTACCGGCCCGTACACCTGGTAACGACCATGCAGACCATTGATCATACTTGAGTGCTGGCTCCGCAGAAAGAGCTCCTTGTCTTCTGATGGAGCACTTTGTGTGTTAACATCTCCAGCTGTGAGATAACGAATAAAATTATGGAATTTCATGTTTTTTCCACAAAAACCAGTTAGCAAATATAAAAAAATTACTTGCATATGTAATGAGAAGCTAACCTTGCTTTTGTAACACCAAACCTCTTTCATGAAATATTTTGAGCAAGAATGAATATCCAGATGTAAGAACATTGACTTCATCCTCACTGGCTGTAACAAACATCCCTCGACCCTCCAGGCTGAAATAACACCAGATTGAGTCCATGAAGTGGAAACTGAACTTAAGCAATAGTTATTTCTTAAATCATCTCACATACCTTTCCCCAATTCTTAAAAGAAATGCAGACTTTGTCTTCTCCATGGCTACAGGATCCAAGGGCCAGTTACCAGATCCCTCTAGCTGTTATTGAAATGGAGGGGAAAAGGAAAGAGATTTGTGAAAAAACAAACCCCAAAATGAAGCTTGGCTAACTAACAGATACAGAACATGATATGCAAGTTACTGAGTAGTCGAGCACCATATAAAGGAAAGAAATATCACTTCTAGTCGAGCACCATTGTGACATAACATAACTCAAGTGCAGCTATACCTGAATCATAACTTGCAAAGATCGAATGCAAGTAGCTGTAAAGTTCGGCAGCCTCTGAGAACTCTTTTCATATGCCAAGGGATGAGGTTCAGGAGGAAACACAGATGTGTGCCTCAAAGCTGATATAAGCAAAAGTAAAATTGAAGGAAATGTTACATCCACTGAGAAAAGTAGTGAAAACTAAAGTAAACAGGATATATAGAGAATAAAATGCTCTATCAGACCTGAGTCTAGAGGTTGCACGGTGGATATTTTAAGAGGAACATCATCCAATAGACGCAACTGCTTAGATAAAGTATCAAAGGCTTCGAGCAAAGCTCCAGAAGATGACACTGGATCTGCATAGTTCCAATTAAACATTATTTAAACCCACAACCAAGGACATGTAAAGCATGAGATATAAAGCTCAGAAACATACCTTTGCCATCAACCAAGAGGCAAAAGTCAAGCTGATCAACAACATGAATCAAATCTTCCTTCTGCAATAATAAATGCTTGGTAAGCACATAATCAGCAATTCTTTTGATAACTGTGTGCTTCTCCCAGGGCTCCGTTTCCCATACTGCAGTTTAGAAAGTAGGATCCATTAGGATATGTTTTTATTCAATTTAGGTATGCTATTCAAAGGCAATGAGTAAAAATATGAATGCAACAGTTACCTGTGCTCTCAGCAATAGCTCCATCTTTAAATCTCCTAAGTTCAGCTTTCTCTCCCCAAAATTTCCTAAATTTAACAGCCTTGGGATTTATGAGCCCAATGCACATGTGAGTTAGATTGCAATAATTGCAGTTGATCATTGTTCCGTAATCTATACAAGGAAAATTACCTCAACACGACTCTCAGGGTTTGGGCCAATATCAACAAGACGAAAACTCTTTTCTAACGAGCTAAGCATTATGCCAACAATCAGTGGGCTGCTACCAAATTCTGAGAACCCCTATAAAGCTGTGCTTGTCATTGGATTGAAATGAAAAATAAGTGTTCAATTATAGTAATGTTACATACATCCATTATATTCCATTCAGAAAGTGTGCTTCTCCACAGGACACGGATCATCTTTGTTCTATCTGTAAGTCCTTGTTGCAGCAAGGACTGAACATCTTTTTCAAGTACTCTCCAAGATTCATCATCCAAGCAAAAGCTCAATGCAGTGACTTTAGAGTTCCCCTTCAAGTTTATCCTGACAGTGACAGCAAGAAATATCACATGAGAACTTGATCAGCTTCTTAGCTAAAGTCTTTATTTAGGAGTGGACAGCAAATCAGAATTTCACAACTTGCATGTTGATGGAAAAGTCACCAATCTTTGAATTATACTATTAAGGGAAAATTAGCTCAATAACACTCTGAAGATGTGCAAATTGGGAAAAGACATCCAGGTTGAGGCTGGCAAGTGAGAACTGGGGCCACTTATCAGTCGCACCAATGTCATCTTCCAACCTGTGTGAACTCTGTGGATTTTTGGAATATATGAAAGGAATAATCATCACTATCTTGCAAAAGCAATCCACTGATTGTACGCACCATATAAATAGATTATCTTGGACTCTCAGGCTCGGCACATGCTGCACTGCTATCTCGGATAGAGGCTCAAGTAAAAGAGCATAACGCATATGCACGAAAGTGATGCATCAAATTTGCTTAATTCAACATACCTCAAGCACGAATCAAACTTAGCACCAAAATCAACCTTGGTCATAAAAAGCTCTTCAAATCCACCATCTCTGCATTTATCAAGGCAATTAAGTGCGCGAGCTGCCTCATCTTGAAGCTGAATACAAAAATTCATTAGGGTAAGGTGGAGATTATAGCAGTTCAAGTCAGAGAAATTTGCAAGCTTGATTACAATTATTCTGAATGTAAGGAGCCAAGACAACTAAACTTCTACCAGGGATGGTTGGATCATAACACAAGATTGTGTATGTGCGTAGATATACATGAGATGTGAATAACAAAGAGAAAACGAAGCTAAGATAGAAAGGAACTGGTGGTCATAGAGTACTTCATAGTCAAAATACCTCTGTAAAAGCTAACTTCTTCATCCGAAATGCTAGATTTACATGGCCAGAGACATCGCATATAGCAGAATCAAATGTTTTCAGGAGATGAGCAATGTCCTGAAAGATTCACTGATCAGAAGATCATAAGGATAAGATAGATAATTGAACTATTCGATATTACTTCACTAATCATTAGCAGTTCATGTGGAAGTTTGATCCAGAATTATGCATCGTGCACTAAGAAGCTATACTCCCTGGTGTAGGTACAGGTGCATTATTACTCATTAGCACTTCGTGCTGACGTTCAATCCAGAATTAGGTGCAGGTGCATCATTACTCGATTACAGGCACGGGTGCACTGGACACTGTGGTGTAGTATAACCAGCTAGCATACCTAAGTATGAGATCACAATTTTTTCATACCATGTTCACACTAAGGCAAATAACCTATATTATGGGAAGCTACATATTATATCCAGCAGGTTCACAGACCTCTTTGGTGATAGTACGCTTCTTCATTGGCTGAATCACCAAGCCCTTCGGCCACATCTTCGAAGTCGCTGCAAGAAAACAGAGATGTTTCAATATGGTAAACATTGGTAACTGTATATGAAATATCAACTTTCTGTTGCTTGGATGTACCCAAAAAATTCATTGCAACACGGAAAATTTGTCTTGTTGTCATAGATCTATTAACTATGCTTCCTCCAGAGTCCATAGTAAGATACATGAGGATGGCAGATATTAAGTATCCATTCAGGCAATCATGTGTATATATTGAAGTTCTTTGACGTGCCCAAACCTGCACTTGAAACTAAATATTAGATTGCCCTCCAGGGGAAACCAAATAAGTATAACAGCTCTGCTGCACTGTAAATATAGAAGTTTCTTTTATCAGATAGTTGTTAAAGGGTACTGCTCATTTCAAGAAATACCGCTTAACAACAACTAATTACTGAACACAGTAGAAACCCGCTTTCGACGTGTGGATAGTAACTATAATTCGGGATGAATTTCATACTTTTAATAGAACCAATGCCTCTTGCAAGGCTTTCCAATTTGCAAAGATGCTGGTGATTGATTCTGCATTTTCTTCCAGAAACATATCCTCCAATATGCTGCTATTGTACTTTGGTGTAGGTTGGTTTATGCCATCTGCAATGCAAATCTGATCAGCCATCCTTTAAAAAAGAACTATATTTCTACATTAAAGGCCAAACGTTTGGGTTTGAATTATTCTAAACTCTAAAGCATGCACGTTACCTTTTGTATATGCACGGACATTATTTCTTGACAAACTCAGCTTTGAAACATCGAACAAAGAGTTAGCAGTCGGGATTATCCTAACATAGAACCCAGGAAGTTCTGCAATTTCTGTTATTGCACCAATGAAAGTATTGAAAAATGAGATGAAGATAAGGCAGGAACTGAAACGCCGTTCATGGGTATCAACTTCGAATGCTCAGGCGAAAAAGGGAAGTAACTTGATAGAACAACAACCTGGATATACATGGAGGACAGGCTTTCGTGCCTCATCTTGGAAGGTAGACCATGAAACCTTGCGGATCAAAGGAGAAGACCTCAAGCTCTTCTCAATGACACAGAGGTAAAGACACCTCTTTGCATGGTACCGGTGATTCAGGAAATCCTTTTCATGGAAGCATTCCTATATAAAAAAGCAGAAATAAATCACCAAAATGTACTCCATGATCACCGGCATGGTAATCTAAAACCTCAATAGCAGCTTAAACACTTTGACTAGAACTGAATTAATTTGGAAAGGTACCAACTAGATTCCAACTCACATTGACCGTGCAACGTTAATATAAAAAAAATCAAGAAGCGGAGTCATCTTTGTGGTGGATAACAACAATTATGGATTTGTTCCATTAGATTGACTAACGGAACTGACCCCGTATAGAGCAGCCCCCTTTTGCACTCGTAATTTTATCAACCAACAAGTAACTTCGTTGACAGGATTGATTGAACAACCAAGCATAGCTGAGGAGCCTCTGTTGTAATTTTGTAAATTAAATAAAGCAAAGTGCTTGTGAATATAAGCACCACTCTCCATGAGCTTCATTCTAACAAGAAGCACATTTTAGGAAGCAAAAGTAAAGATCATCAAATGCTCTCCTCAGTCACGTATGAACTAACACTTAAGCTCGTTAAAAGCTATAACACATCTCCCTTCTTCCTCACTCCCGGATTCACTGAAGCACCCAACCAATTCATGAGTTACACAATCGCAAGGCAACATTGCGCACACATACCTTTGGCAAGCGTACGAGAAGGTCGGCGGCGACGTCGGGCCGAGCGACCGCTCCCGCCGCGTGGCTCCCGGCGAGCCGCACCACCTGCGGCGGCCGGAAGGCGAACGATAGCTTCTCAGCTGCGAGGCCCAGGTCCCTCACGAACCCCGAGGCGGCCTCCGGCGCCGCCTGCTGCTGCGGCACGCTCCTGATGAGGTCCGAGACGGCGTCCGCGGCCTCCCCAGCGGCACGGAGGGAGGCGACGCTCGGCCGGGCCTCCTTGAGGAGGGTGGAGAGCTTGAGGTCGATGGAGTACTCGGCGGCGGAGACCATCGTGGTTTCGGTGGTCGGTCGCCGGCGGCGGGAAGGCGAGGGCGTGTGGGGGGGTTTAGGGTTTAGTTAGGCTTTGGAGGAAATGCAACATCCTTTTCCTTTTCCTTAGTAGACTGCAAAAGGCCCTATTTCGTAGCCCAGTAGCCCATTAAGCAGATACAGACCGGCCCAATATAAAAGTTGCGAAGAGGCCGGCCCAAATAAGGGCCCAATAAACCCGTGTATGTTTGCTTAGTAACTTTTGTCTCCTTGTGACGCATGGTACAATTTTGAAATAATTCGTGATACATTTCTCACATAGTCAGTTTGGCCCGGTTATGCGCAAATTTGTTCCGTACACACACCTTAGAATAGACAAGATTTACTTTCGTTGGAAGACAAATTTGATCGGATCAGGCCAGCCACATCTTAGTCAAGATCTCTTTTTTTATATAGTTGGTCACGCATATAATAGGTTCAAAAGATGTGGCAATATTCCCTTACATGTGACAACGTGTGGCGTCGATTGTGCTCAACTAGGGCATATTAAGATCAAAACATGATTTCTCACTGATTGTTACACTTTTGCCAAACTAGCACAAAGGTTTGCTCAACAAAATCAGCACGCTGAGACAACGTCGATTCACTGTACAACATTTCAAGACCGAATCGGCTTGCTAGGATTGCAGCAGCTAGCCAAATCGACCGGGGTGGCCAGAGAAACGACCGATGTAGCTACGTCACAATGCACATTCGACAGCACGTTCATCCCGTCATTAAGTTCTTCAGGCCATGAAGTATGCTGCGCACACTCAGCCGCCTTCTCCTTACTCTGTCGCCAAGTCTAGAACTCGTCGAATTTAGCCGAGCAGACTGGTATTGTGTCGAACCTGAATGTAAAAATGAATCCCATATGTATACCGTACTATTTTAAGATCAAGCTACTGAACATAAGAAACAAAAATGAATACTATAACCATACTCGAACTAACAAGTAACATAATAGTTTAGATATAGAAAACTAATCTCACATTATGGCAGAGTTCCACAAAAGTTTACTGTAGCAGACTACTAGGTAAACTCTAGTAGATAAGCTCATCTATCAAACACACAGACATTTGACTGGGACACGCATCCTAGCGCTCTTCAAGCTAATCTTCATTAGGAAGATTAGCAACACCTTCTCATGTATGATTGGTTATAGCAAAGGTAATGACGTACTCCATAACATGTATGATTGGTTATAGCAAAGGTAATGACGTACTCCATAAGTCACCAGTGAGATGTAAAAGATATATATGATACATATGTTTCAAAAAAAATGCTACTGAGGTTCTTTTGCAGAAAGCAAACAAGTAGTTGTAATAAAATAAATAAGTTCACAAAATAACATGGGTCAGATACTAGTCATTAACCAACACACAACTTATCCAAACAACCCAAAAGTAATTAATAAGAACATGTAGCACAAACTACCAAAAATAAATACTAATGATACCACAAAGTATCTAAAAGGATTAATACATGTGAAAAACATAGGAGGCTGTTATCCAATGCTTGATAGATTGAGCTTGTTCATGACCGCGAACACGGCTAACTGGTTAGTTTTGACACTCTGCAAATATTGTACAACTTTACTCACAAGATGTAATTAGTTTCTTTTATCGGTACTCGTTTTGGTGAACCAATCAGGAGTCACAACATGTCTTTTATTCCATGATACTAACCACAACAAACCTTTTCATCGGCACGTGATTGCAAATCCTTGATACTCGTATAATTAATGAGCCAGACCAGCTCACACTAGTACTCGTGGTTGCACTATTAAGGCTCAAACTAGGTCACAAAGTTAAGACCTTAAGTCGACATCAAGCAAGACACTCCACAACTCATAAATAAGAATAAAAAAGGTAAAATGCCCACAAATAACCCTTCATTGCTGAGTAAAAAGAAAAGTATTCATAAAAAATTTTGTCGCTAAATACCAACCAACTTGATAAGTTCTCGCCCGAATCTGGTTCTTATCAGATTAACCAAAGACTGCACCATCACTGCGCCAAAGAGACACTGTCGGCGGAATGGGGCCCAGGGTACCCCTAACCGCCGGCGGAGGCCAACCGGATGCCGCAGAGGGTGACGCGTGGCGCTCCGATCGCTGGGGCCTTGGGCCCCACCCGGATCGTCGTACGAAGCCCGCGGCCAATCCCAAGGAACCAGGGTTCTCCTCCAAAGGCTGCATCCGCAAACCAGAAGGGATCGTGGGCCTCCGGGAATCCACGGCCCATGCGCTGAGCGAGCACTCGGGGTCCGTCCCCGAGTGCTCGGCGTCCCAGAAAGCGAAAGGCGCGCTCGGGGTCCCCTCCCGAGCGCTCGGCATCTTGGCAGATGTGGGGGCCAGAGGAGCGCTCGGGGTCCGCCCCCCGAGCGCTCTCCCTCGGGCTCCCCCTTCAAGGCGCCCCGAGCGGCCCCCCCAGCGGGTGCTCCGCAAGCGCCCGGGTTTGCTCAGGGGCGCGTGGAAGACGACTGGCGCCCCTCCTAGCGAAGGAGGTCACTCGGGACCGAGTGCCCGGGGGATGACGTGTCCTCTGGTGGGGCCCTCGTCCATGCACGTCGTCCGGAGCCAAGCTTCTCCAGCAAGCCTCCGCCTTGACGGAGGCATTTAATGCCTGTCATTCCGACGGGGAACCCAAAGCCCTGTGAGGGCATGATGACGATCAGGCCGGGTCCCACCGGTGCAGGCGATAAGCTCTGTGAGCTATCCCTCTCTCTCTCTGAGGGGTGGGCCCGGGCTGACAGATTCTTTGACCGACCAAGCGCGCCGCCCCGCACGCCCTGTCGCTGTCAACCCTTTTTACCCCATGGGGGACGCCGCCGCGCGATCAGTTGCGCGGCATGAGAGGCTGACCTATGGGGCCCGCGAGAGGACGTCTTACCAACCCAGTCAGAAGAAACCCCGTAAGTCTCCGTCCGCGGGGCCCGCCGAAGGCAAAGGTGTCAGAGCCCCTGCTCCGACACACCGCGAGGCGACGGCCCGGCCGAAAGTCTCAAGTGGGCATTAAATGAAGGTGTGGGCGCTTCCAGTAGCGCCCACGTCGTCTACAGCACAATTATATCTCATGTTCTCCTTTGCCGACCTATGTGGTATTCCCCCGAGTATATAAGGGGAGAGCCTGGTCCATGCAAAGGGTTGGCTAATTTTCCTAGGTAAAATCTCTCTAAGTTTACTCCTTATCAAAGAAGCACCGTTCTTCCTCCGGGCTAGAGCTAGAAGAAGAACAGTGCGTACCTCTGTAACTTATCATATTTGCCATACACACACATATATACAAAAACAAGCAGGACGTAGGGTATTACACCTCCGGGTGGCCTGAACCTGGAGAAATCCCTGTGTCTCCGGCATCAAGCGTCATAACCACCCTCATTCTTGATACGCCATCACCGGCTCATAAGAAGAACTCTATATCGCCCCAGGCCGAACCAACAAGGGGGTCCATTCGGACCACCGCTAGAGACGTTTACTCGTCGACAGACACCATCGTTTTGATGCTCTCAAATTGAAGTTGCTAAACTAAGTAACGATCATCAGCCCTTCGATGCATCGCACTCGGACGAACTTAAGCACAATTAAAGTTGATTAGACACGACTAATGTGATCATTATCAGCACTAGCATGAACTAACGATGTACAAAGGTTTACCATCGTAGGTATTAGGTATCGTAGATTTTAGGTATGGAAGTAACAGAGTAATGGTTGCATATAGGTGGAGGTAATAATAACATGGCAATAGTCTTACTACCCCACTAATAATTGCTATAGTAACGTGCATGCATAAGTTGGCGACCAAAATCATAGTTTGAAAATACTGAGTTCAACATGATCAAAGGTGGCATGGCTTGCTCAAAGCTTTCCGAGTATCTTCCCTCCTGATGCTCCTAGTACTCTTCTGGCACATTAGAGTCTACACGTTAATGTATACAATAACTCAGAACAACACCCAATAAGAAACAATAACTCCAAATAAAGATCAAATAAAATAGAAACTATGTAAGAATATAATAGAAAGTTATAGGTAGAAAGTTATAAGTAGGTGTTAAACTACTCTAGAAGACATGCCGAGGTGGCATGAGTTGATGGAATTAGATTTGGATCAAAGAAAGAAAAGATACGACAAAATAGTCTTGTTGCGGAGTTGTCGTGGTAGGGTTTCTACCCTATTTTGCTGTTGCGGTAGGGTTGTGGTAGGCGGTGCAGCAAGTGCGCGGTAAGCAAGGCGCGGCAACGTGGCAGGCGAGTCGTGGTAGCGCGGCAAGCAATGCAATGGCGGGATGCAACAGCTGTGGTAGGGCGCAACGAGGACGTAGGCGCTTCCGCGGCAGAGCTGCGACAGGAGCATGGCAGCAGCTGCCCCACTTGGGGCTCATCGATGGCGATCGATGACAGGAGGCGGTGCAGCTAGGTGGCAGCGAGAGAGAGAAAGAGGAGGAGGAGGGGACCTCCGATGGTTGGTGGCCGGCCGTCGGGAGGCAGCAATGGCAAGCGGTAGAGGGGATAGATGACAACGTCTAGGGTAGACACATGCGCGAGAGAGGGGGGGGAGAGAGAGAGGGAGAGGCATGAGGGCACGTTGGTGGTTGGCAACAGTGGCAGGGCGACGACAGGTCTCGGCTCGGCATGAAGGTGGAGGCGAGCGTGGAATGTCGAGGTGAGGTGGAGAAGAGTTGGGCCTCGCCCCTCTATTTACACGAGAGGGGGCCTAGGGTTTGGCCCCATTTGCTTCCGGCATAAGGCAGTGACGGTGGCGACGGCGGCGGCGTGTCCAACTCAGACACTAGTCCGAGTCTGGTTCGGACTAGGATGCGACGCGTGTGGGCTAAGGTGCGGCAAGGCCAAGCAAGGTGGGCCACGAGCCGGAGAGAGGAGAAGGATGGCTTGGCCAAGGGAGAGAGGCATGACCAAAGGAAGATGAGCACAGCATGGAGCTGCCACGGTAGACGGAAAAGGCCTACCGTGGCAGGCTTGGTAGGAGGAGGAAAAGGAAGGAGGAAGGAGAAAAGTAAAAGAGAAGAGAAAAGGATAGGAAGAAAGGTGAGAAAAGAAAAGGTGGGCTTGGTGAAAAATCTACATAAATTTTAAAATCAAATTTAAACCAAATTTTAGTTTGAGTTGGATTTAATTCAAATTAAACCCTTTAAATTTATGAAAAGTCATATTAACCTTATTGTTTTTCTCTTAATTAAAGATAATTAGGATTTCTTTGAAATATTAAAAAATGAGGATGTTATACAGTAATTGTAGTTAGGGAGGAGCTAGGAGGGAGAACCACAGAGAGACAATGTTGATGGCCACGAAGATGATGTAGAGCAGCAGCGAAGGAGAGGTGATCGAGCAACACTGGTGAAACACAACAAAAGTAAAGGAATAGGGGCTATAAAAAGAAGTGATATATAAATGATGAGGTATGATAAGTTGGGAGGACACGTGTGCAGAATGGATGCATGTAAGATGCAAAGGGTGGGAGAGGACTTGTGTGCAGGATGGATGCATGTATACAGTGCGCCAAGCATTGGGTGCACAGTGCACACGTCTAAAGCTCAAACAAGTTTCTCAAAAAAATTGACGACATAAATATAATATACATCTGTTATGTTATAAAATTTTAAATCCAAATTCAATTCATATATCTAGAAATAAAAAGAACAAGTCATGTTGTGAATAGTATATGTGGCCAATAAAGTCACATTCCAATTTACATTAGATATTGTTTATATCATAGTTTATCCTTTTTATTATTGATGTGTGTGTCAAATTTGGATTTGTATATTTTTTTTCGTGGCATACACATGTCATGACAACGTCGAAAAAATAGTATAAACTTTTTACGACCTCTACGGCATCCCCAGTGCTTAAAAACTAGTATGGTCTCTAAGGCAGGACTCATGCACGCTACCTCTAAACTTACACAATTTTCTCTCTTATCTCTACTCTCTAACTCAAAAACTTGCAAATATGTCCAACATAGTTTGAGATAACTCTAAGCCTGGAGACAGCCTCTAAGGTTCTTGGAGGCTGCTCCTGTTTTTCTGCAATGTTTAGGTGTTGCCTCTACGGTTTTCTCTCTTTTATTAGAGGCCAAAAATCCTTCCTACCATGGATGCTAATTCTGAGGTGTTTTCAGAACTTATCCTAAGTCTGCGAGTATCCGTAGGGTCTCCTTTGTGCATGTTACATTGTTTCTAGATCACGTGTTAGCATATAGGAACGGCCGTACATATATATTCTTAATGGATGGAAACAGGATACATGAATGAATGGGCCAACATGCACGGCATATATATGCATCGACGTACGCTGTATCCTCTGCCTGCCATAGCGCATACATGAACACTAGCCTGTCCGTAACGTACAAGTCGCATGTTTCCATTATTTATTTTTCTTCTAAATATGAACCCGATCAAGTTGACCAGTCGTGCTGTTCAAAGAACGTTAGTGCTAGCTACTACCCGAAACGTACGTACACTTCCAGGATGCATGCCATTCACACGTCACGTATACCATGCATTAATTTGGCTCAGACTTACTACTATTTAAACGCGCCATCACTGGCTAGCAACACCCATCAAAAACCTGTGTTCCAAATCTCAGTACAGCAAGAACACTGCAGATCGGTTAGTGTATCCTACTAGCGCCCTCGTGATGGCTTCTCCCCTGTCAATTTGGTCGCTTCTCCTGCTTTTCGCGATCGTCGTGGCGCCGACGACCCTGCGTTGCGTTGTTCATGCGTCGGCCGACGGCGGCGGCGGCGGCGGCGGCGGGAACCCCACCGCGGGGTTCGTGAAGGTGGACCTCACCGACCGCAGCTTCCAGGTGCAGAGCCCCTATAACGTGCCGGAGAGCCAGCGGTACCGGTACCACGACGGCGTCCGGCAGTTCTGGGTGCGCGACACCGACAAGCCCTTCAACACCGCCACCCACACCAATCCCCGCACGGAAGTCAGGCTCCGGGTAAGTACATAGGAGCACACATCCAATACAAAAAATATATCGGATCTACTAATGCTCAGTAGACTGAGAAATTCTTACATATCCGTTGACCGAACTTAATTAGCCGTTCGAGATTAGTCTTAAGATTTATTTCTGTTCTTATCTTAGTCTACAATTTATTCTTGTTTCTTTATATTTTCTAATTGTTGGATGAAGATTCTAGGGTTCATGGCGTCGACCGAGAATTCGGAAATTATCATTCGATTAAGCCCTAGTCTCTCCCAACAAAATATATATGGTGCAGCTCTGTACCTGATGTGTTGCGTGCGACGTTGCACAGGGGCACGACTACTCGTCGGGGGTGTGGCAGTTCGAGGGGTATGGCTACGTGCCCTCAGGCACGTCGGGCGTCTCGGTGATGCAGATCCACTGCGAGGAGGGCGCGGCGCACGCGACGGTGCTGATGCTGCACGTCTACGACGGCGTGCTCCGGTTCTACGACGGGCGCGCCGTGGAGGCGGACATCTACGACCGGTGGTTCCGGCTCAACGTGGTGCACAACGTGGACAAGTCGACCGTCGCCGTGTACGTCGACGGCCAGCGGAAGCTCGCCGCCGGCGTGATCCCGAGCAAGTCGTACTATTTCAAGTTCGGGGTGTACATGCAGCACCGCGACTGGTCGCCCTGCATGGAATCGCGCTGGACCAACGTCACCGTCTACACCAAGGCCTAGATATACTAGCATGCTAGATAGCCGTCGATCGTGTGCATGTGTACATTATACGTCATAGTATACTCATACAATATGTATTGTAAAATTATACTGTACATGCATGGAGCTAAATAAATTATTGATTGTTTGGAATATCTTTAATTTTTGAGAGGTGAGTGATAAGATTTATTCACCCACGCTGAAACGCGAAGGTAGAAGTAAGATTCAACCTAGGTACGTACGTATGCGCGCACCTTGTGCGTCCACTGCTACACGCCTGGAATGGTCCGTACTGTACCAAATGCTGGTTAGAGGATAATTAAGCTAATTAAGCTATGTCGCGTCTTGTAGTACTTTATTATCGAAGAACATATATACGACTTTGACCATTCTACATCATCGTATACATAGCTGTGTATTTGATTTCCCTAACATATCGTTGATTACGACTGATAATTCTCTATCTAGCAGCTCCTGGATAGACGCTGTACGTTAGTACGTACCAAATGAAACCTAGCTAGAGGATAAGTTAATTAACTAAGCTATGTCGCTGTAGCTTGTAGTACTTTATTATGAAGAACATACGACTTTGACCTTTAATTTGCAAGAAGAAACATGCAGCCCCTTAGGATCGTTAACTAGCCGTCGCATTTTGATCAGCACATCAGCGTCATCACGATTTTTATTACATTTTTCTTTTTTAATTTATGTGGCTTTTTACGTTATTTCATACAATTATTGACTTAGTGGGCTAATTTAATGTCATCGTTGTCTTAGGTTGCTCGCTAATTGGGCTGCCCTAGCACGTCCATCTTAGTGTAGGGAGGCATAGAGGCAACATTTAATTCATTTAGTTCTTGTCATCGTGGCAGGAAGGAAATGTGTCATGTTGTTTCTCTTCCGTTGAAGGCTTACCATTGTCGAGGTGACTGCCCGCCGTCTTCTGGCGCCTTGTGAGTTCCTCACTCCTTTATAAGTTCTGTCTCCACCATAGTCTTATCCTTCTTACATGCTACCTCATTTGTTTAGGCCATTCGTTCGATCGCATGGAGCGCATCATTTAGGGTTTGTGATGTTTTCTACCCAAATTTGTTTGTTTAGATGTACAAAATTCCTCACATCTTGTGCTCCCTCTTTCGCTTTCCTAGGTTGGACTGATTCTATTGGCGCGGTTTTTCTTCGGATGCGACCTTCTAGTTCTGTTGACTGGCATCTGGCTGGGTTTGGGGTCGTCGATTCATCTGCCTACTACTCGAAGCATATCCATCCCACTGTCCAAGGTAATTCATCCAAACTCCTCACCGTCGTGGGCTTCATTCTAAATGTCGTGTGTAATTTCCATTTTCTTATTCTAAATGCATGGTTCCTTGGATATAGTTGCTTCTGTGTTTCTATTGATTGTTCTTGTATGGATGTTGATATGCCGAATCATCATGTTGTCTGTCGGCGATCATGACATGCTAATCGTCATGCCTTATTTGAATTTAAGCATTTGCGTTATTAGCTTTCATGGGTTCGGATGTCCTATATTTCATTCTGATGCTGCTGCTGCTAAGGTATTTAAACATGCTCTGGTGTATCCCGTGGCCTTCAACAGTGATCTAACATGCGACTTTACTTCCTATACACCATTCGTTTTGGTTTTTGGTTGGTGCCGGGATATTTAATATCGAGTTATAATGTGAATGTGTAGAGAAATTTTTTTACTCCTGTCGTATCCCGTGCCTATGTTACCAAGAGACATGAATTTTGATGAAAGATGAGATGATTTAAACACCTAGTCTAGGTTGGCGGGCCAACCTCCCACTTGCTATTCATTTAGTACTAAGTTTATAACATAACATCTTTATTGCAAAGAGGAGACATCAATGAAATTTGTAATATAACATCTTTATTGCAAAGAGGAGACATCAATGGATACGACAAATTCAAGTGTTGTCAAGGGTTCAATGTGCATAAAACGTCTTAAAAACTTACAAACGATTAAAAGCTAACACAGATGTTTTAGCGTGTGTACTAATTCTACAGCCTGGTTAGACAAATTCTAAAATCAGTTTACCAAATAAATAATGGTGTCAAAAGGCGCGTCATTGACATGCCCTAGTCATCTAGTATTATAAGCAGCTGTCAGCTGGAGGCTAACACAATCAAAGACAAGTTCAACGCAAGTACTACTACTTATTGACATCCACACGAACTTATCGAACTGATCAAACTAGCTATCCTCTGAAGTCTCAAGAACCATGGCCTCACCCTGTTCCAGCTCACACCGTGGCCTCGCCGGCACACCGACCGCGCACAGGGCCGGCCCATAGCTCGGGCAAACGGGGCAACCGCCCAGGGTCCCCAAGAGGCAGGTGCCCCGCCCCAGGTAGTGTTAGTATATTTCTAGTGTTTAGGCCTAAGTACTTTAGAAAAAATTTAAAAGGCTCAATCTGCAGGACTTAGCCAACTCACTTCACACACAAATGCATCACGTACTTGCCTTGATCATGTACGGGAAAAATTAATCGATCAGACTCCTCGGCTCCTATTGCATCTTCGTCTTTCCAGGCCCTACGTCTTCTCCAAAATTACTGAACAGTGCCATCGCTCCCGTGCGGCTGTGCCTTCCCTAGGTTGCACCCAACCATAATGGAGGCAAATAATGCGGTTCTATCGTTCCCCAAGCAACTCTCCTTCAATTTTCAACGGTTTTTATACTCGTTCCCCATCAAATAGCCATTTTAGAGATCAGATGCAGGTATAGAGATGGTATGTGTAATTTATTCATTCCTCATCTTCCTTAATTCACTATTAAATAGCTCGTTTCTTCAGCTCAAGATCAGGCCCCGCTCGAGATCTACACATGCAAAACCAAAAACAGAGTTACTAACTTTAGTTTCGTATTGGTCTTGATTCTAGAGGTCTCCAAATAATAGGGAAAGGTTCATAGTTAAGGCCTGTTCATGGTGACTTGGTGAGGTCTTTTTGTTCTTGCTTCAGATCCAGCCATCAATATCCAGGTGCTTTTGTTCCTTGTCTTCAAAATTTCTTATACAATTTGTGTGGTGATGTCTTCTAGAAAGTATCTATCCGGTAATGATAAAAGGAAATAAAGGAAACAGATAGATGCGCTGGTAGAAACGGGTACTTCTTTTGATAATTAGAAATAAGTTGCTTGCATTTTGCGATGTCTTTTTAAAGTTTAAGATTATGTGATGTAACGAATATTTACTTTGCTATTGTAATATAAAGTATTTTTAGTATTTTTGTCTGAAAGAAGGCCCCATATTATTGTGCCGCCCTAGGGCCCCCAATATCTATGGCCCGGCCCTGATCTCTGTCTTCTGGAGATCTTTACTTGCACTTTAAAATATATATATATGTATAGGTATTCTATGAATACAATCAGTAGAGATATGGACTGCACCTTCTCGCACGTACGTACGTCGCTGGTGAGGGCCGGTGGAGTGCAGCTAGCTGCCTCCGCCGTCGCAAGCTACGTACATGCCCCTGACAAACTTAACTTCAAGCAAACGCCATTTCTAGCACCGATCGAACGGCCATGCATGCATGGATGCGTAACGCGCGAATCAAAGGCCAGAAATTCGATTAAAATCTTGCCGGTGAGATATCATTCGATTGATTCTTGTTAAAGAAACCATACATGTCCACCAGCTTTGACCGGCTCACGTACGTAGTGTTGTCCTTTGATAATCATCCTTTTATGAGATCAATCTATTTCCGGCCGTCCCCCATTTTGTTGTATTAGCACTGATAGGCCAGTTTGATTTGTCAAGATCGATCGTCTCTGACGAATCTTGCTTTGTCTAACTCCCGGAATGCTAGCTTAGTTTGGTTTCCTCAAGCCGGTTGCTCTGCTGGCCGCACATATATTTTGTTTCATACACAGAAACACTACTACATAATAGACAATTACAGACGCGCTAAAAATGTTCTTATAAACAGGTAGGACTGTCATTTGTCATTAGTAGTTTGTAATAACGCCACTTATTACAGACGGGCGTCATCTCATATTACATTTTCAAGATCTTGAGGATCACCACTACCGATCACACCTGCTCAATCCGCTTGCTCCATACATCATGACTCTTATCAATCAGAGGGTACATAAGATCTTTTACTATGAGACGAAGCACCTGGCATACAAGCCAGAGAGGAAGAGAGATAAGCATGCTCCTTAGGATAAGGGAAGAAGGTTACTAAGAATGTTGGCACCTCAAAAAGAAGAGAAGAAGAGTTGAAGCACAAGCTAAGGAGAGTGATGAGAGTGTCAGGTCATTCAAGCATCGCTAGGCTCATGATAATGCTGCTTTTGAGGACATGATAGCCGAGGATCCCGAAGTGGGCAATCCAATGACGGAGATCAAAAATACTCTTTCCAATGCCGCTCTAGCTGACCTCAAGTCGAGGGTCAAGACCATCAGCGCTGGAAGAAGAGGATTCTTTGCAACTAGTTGCACATGCAATTAAGGATCTTTGATGGTCAGCAGCTATCTAAGGAGGGGTCCGAGTTCACTCGAGACGTCGGCACGCCCATTTCTTCTCTGATACCCTCTGGATCAACTCATGGCGAGCAGTCACCAGTCTGCAACACAGCTACCTTGACACTGGCACCTGCACCTCCTACTTAATTGTCGCCTTCAACTGTTCTAAGTGCTTCTACACCACCAGTTGCTTCATCTCCACCTGCCTCGACGAGCGCTTCGCCGACCGTCGCCGTTTTAGCATCTCCTTCATCACTAGGGCAGGATCCACTAGGGTAGAGCCTAGGTTCTTAGCGTCCTTTCTTTTGGTGTCTTGATGCCGAAGGAGGAGTGTAGATTATTAGGCTTACTTTTGGAGAGTTGGTAAATAAGTGTTTTGAGTTGAGTTACAAGACTTGTTCTTCATTTGTGATTTTTCTAATATCTTGTAAACTCCTATCTTTTGGTGATATGGTTTTTATCTTCTGCTACATGATGACATGGTTGTATGCTTTCATTGTCATATCCTATAGGTCATGCCATATCATTTACCATGTTCACCTTATGCTTAATTGATACATGCCCACGGATCCTAAGATCAAGGGGAGCTTTTCACATCATAAACTCAACATGTGCATTTGCATTCATAGTAAAATAATTCAAATAATGCGCATGTTTAGGGGATCTCACTTTATATAATAGGACAAAAAATAACACACTTTTAAATCCAAAATCAAAATTTTAATCGGGTTGCCATCAATCACCAAAAAGGGGGAAATTGACATGCATCTTGGCCCTGTGAGTGGGTTTTGATGATTAATAACAAATGATAAGGGATTAATATGTGCATCAAGTCTGATTTGGTGATTTAGTCCCAAAAGCAATAATACAACTAGCATTAATGATCCATAAAAAGTTCTAAGGAATGATGGCTTGAAGAAACGAATGTTAAGGACCATTTTGTAGCTCTTTTTGTAGTACGAGGAATCATATTGAGTTTATAGAAAGCCATACTATTAAGGAGGATGATATTTGGAAGATGGTAAGAGTGTCTTACTAATGCTCAGCTAGGAATCAACTTTTTTATTCAAAGAGGCATTTGAAACCTTCAATTCTCACATTTTCAGCAAAAGTTGGAACCTCCGGAATCAAAGTCGGAATATCTGGGTTCCGTGTATGTGTGGAGAATCTGGGAGCTCGGAGCCTCTGAGTTGCCCATCTATCCGGTTTTCAAGATGTCAGGATATTCAGGTTCCATGTATGTGTGGAGAATTTGGGAGCTCGAAGCCTCCGAGTTCTGGTTCTGATCACGTCTAAGTCCTTTCAACTTAAAACTCGGAACTCCCCAAAGTTTTTGGAGTGTAGAAGATCTCTTGTGGACTTATCATTTGAAATTTCAGAATGTCCGAATCTAGATCCTTTTAGCATGCTTAATTTTTTATTTTGGTAGAAGTTTTTGAAAATCCCCTAATCACCTATCTCTAGTCGATAGCCTAGATCCTTTTAGTAGGCGGGACATGCCGCTCCCAACAGTGCCTCCGGCATGCGCGCTCAGTGGCCACTCCGTGCAGCATGATGGTGATGCGATACCAACATGTGCCGCGTTTGTGGTCCATGTGCCACTCCATGCAACAGTTTGTGGCGCGACCGGCATGGTGCCGATGTTGCCTTGCAAGGCGTGCATCTAGCATGCGTTGTTGCCAGTGTGTGCACTAATCAGTGTGATATGAAACACCGCTCCATGTGGTAGCCTGTATTGCCACTCCGTGCGGCGCTACTATGTGGCGGCGTTTGTCGTTGTTCATGCAGGTATTGCTCTAGGTGACGGTCGATAACATCAGTCTCGATTCCATACCGAGGTGACGAACTCACGCTATGATGTGCAATGGCGAACTCAATCGACTAGTAGCACGTCGTGGCGGGGTTTTGTTTTGTAGCCTGTAGAGGTTCTTTACCGATCCTACATTGGCTTTATGCCTATTTCGATCCCGTATCGGATTGGTGATCGTTTTAATCAACTCTGTGTTGATCTGATATTTGTCCGTTAGGATAGATCGGCTAGATCTCCAAATTATAAGAGCATAGATGGGAAATTCGATGTAGGAAGCGAAATTCGATGCGAGAGGAAAGCAATCTAAAAACTGAATTTAATCAACTAAATAATTGACAATCATTGATTCAATAATTACCTCGAGAATGATGTAAATATTAGAATTATTGGGCCTAACTAGCCCATTAATTAAATTCCTGAAAATTCCAAAAGCCTAATTAAATTGCTAACACTTGTAATTGGTTTAGTACCATATTGCTAGTGGAAAGAAAATGGAGGAGGGAACTAGTCTATATAAAGAGGAGGAGGGGGCTGCCCTCATTGCACCTCAAGCCTTAGGCTCTCTCCCACAAAGAGCCCTCTTGTGTTCTGTCTCTTCGTGAGCGTGAACCTCGAGTGAAGCTTGTTCTTTCTAAGTGTTTAGTTCATAGTATTATGCTGCCACATTAGTGCTATTCCATCCCGACGTTCGCGTGCAAGGGCGTCCGGGAGGACAGGCCTCCGAAACTCTCGCCTTTGAGATCTTGCACCAGGAGAAGGCGAATAAGGTTTTTGGGGAGCGCTCTGCGTGACTGTCCGCTACTGTTCGGCTTGCCTTCTTTGTCTACTTCACGCTGCTGGATCGGAGCGAGGTGGTGCTGTGGTACGACTACTTCCTCTACATCAAGCAAACGACTACATGACGGGTGACAACGGCAACAATAGCGGTGCTGCTATCTTCCCAACGAACGCCACGTACGTTCTGTGCCTCTCTCTATTCGTAATAGCCTTAGGCTATGAGCTAGATACTAGCATGTTGTAACACCCTAATTTTCTGAAACCTAAAAATTAGGGCCAACAAAAACTTTTTGCGAATAATGCTGATTAAAATACACCATAATAAAACTTTTATTCAAATCATGCTTCTGTTCAAACCCTAAAGCAAGGCAATCAAAACCTCTCCCCTCCGTTCCTGTTCCCCTGACCTCTGTTCTGTCGAATCTCTGTCCGGCAAGGTGCTCAAACCTTGCCTTACACCTTGTCTCCATATGTGGCTACTCGCTTTGCCTCCTGCCATGAGCACCCCTTCGGCATCCTTTTCCCTCCCTCCCCGTCGGTGCAACCTAAAACCTCACCTGCCGCTAAGTGCCCACACTGTACTTCTGCGAAATTGAAACATATATACCCATCTTAAATCTTTTCTGAATAACCTGAAATTCTACCACCAACTTCTGTTGGAAATATGCCCGAGAGGCAATAAATAAAGTTGTTATTTGTCATATTTCAAGTTCATGATAAAGTTTATTCTCCATGCTATAATTGTATTAATTGGAAACATTATTACTTGTGTGGTTATATAAACAACACCGTGTCCCTAGTCTAACCTAACATTGGCTCACCGCTATGAACGTGTACTAGGTGGCGGCTGGCAAGCCTGAGGGAACGGCTACTCCTAAACAGGAAAAAGCGTTCCAGGATGCCACCGTCATCTTTTGTCGGTGCCATCATTAGCGTGCTTGGTGAAAATTGGTTGATGCATATCTACATATGCATGATGCCAAGGAATTGTGAGATGTGCTCGAGGTCAAGTTTGGTGCAAGCGATGCTGGCAGTGAACTGTATATCATGGAGCAATATCGTGACTATAAGATGGTCGATGACCGTTCTATAGTTGAGCAAGCTCATGAGATACAGTGCATTGTAAAAGAACTCGAACTCCTAAAGTGTGTGTTGCCCGACAAGTTTGTCACTGGAGGCATAATTACCAAGTTGTCTCCTTCATGGAGGAACTTTGCTACTTCTCTAAAACATAAGAGACAAGAGATCTCTGTCAAGATCTCATTGGGTCTCTTGATGTTGAAGAGAAGGCGAGAGCAAAAGACATATACTCTAAGGAGAACGAGGAACCTTCTAGCACTAACTTAGTGCAGAAGAAAAACACCCATAAGTTCAAAGGGAAAAACAAGGTTGCACAGACTCCCAACTTTAAGAAGAAGAAGAAGACAAGAGAGCATCCTTGCTTTGTGTGTGATGAGCTTGGACATTGGCCAAGGACTGCAAGAGTCGTAAAGGCAGGGAGAATCAGCAAGGACAGAACTCTAAATCTGTCAATGTGACTATTGGCAACACCGAGACGGGAGCAGGGTATGGTAATTCACCTACTATTCTATCAGTTTATCAGTCTACCGATTTGTGGATTGATACTAGTGCTAATATTCATGTGTGTGCTGATATCTCTTTGTTCTCTACTTACCACGTCGCTCGGGATTCCTCAGTCCTGATGGAGAATGGGTCACATGCTTCTGTTCATGGTGTTGGTACGGTCGATCTGAAGTTTACTTCGAAAAAGATCATGCAGCTACAGAACGTGCAGCATGTCCCTTCAATAAACAAGAATCTTGTTAGTAGCTCCCTTCTCTGTCGAGATGGGTTTAAGTTGGTATTTGAGTCAAATAAAGTAGTCTTGTCCAAATATGGATCTTTCATTGGAAAATGCTATGAGTGCGGAGGCTTATTTCGCCTATCACTTTCAGGCTTTTGTAATAAAGTTATAAACCATGTTTGTGATGAAGTTAATGGAGGTGAAGCTAATATATGGCATTCACGACTTTGTCATATTAACTATGGTACCATGACGCGGCTTGCCAGCTTGAGTTTAATCTCGAAAATCACCTTAGTCAAAGGCTCTAAGTGCCAAGCTTGTGTGCAAGCGAAGCAACCTCGCAAGCCCCATAAGGCTGCAGAGGAAAGGAACTTGGCACCATTAGAGCTTATTCATTCTGATCTATGTGAGATGAATGGTGTGTTGACACAAGGTGGAAAGAAATACTTCATGACCTTGATTGATGATTCCACTAGGTATTGCTATGTGTATATGTTAAAATCTAAGGATGAGGCTTTACACTACTTTAAAAGCTATAAGGCAGAAGTTGAGAACCAACTTGAAAGAAATATCAAAGGGTTAGGTCCGACCGTGGTGGAGAGTACTTTTATAATGAGTTCATTTTATTCTGTGAGGAACATGGTATAATCCATGAGAGGACGCCTCCCTATTCACCCCAGTCAAATGGGGTTGCTGAGAGAAAGAACCGCACTCTAACAGATTTGGTTAACGCCATGTTAGACACTGCGGGGCTATCAAAGGCGTGGTGGGGGAGGCTATATTGAGTTCTTGTCATGTCCTAAACAGAGTTCCTACAAAGAATAAAGAGATAACCCTATTTGAACAATGGAAAAAGAAAAGGACATCACTCTCACATTTGCGCACTTGGGGTTGCTTGGCAAAAGTCAATGTGCCAATTCCAAAGAAACGCAAGCTTGGACCAAAAATCGTGCATTGTATCTTTCTGGGCTATGCTCATCATAGCATTGGTTATAGATTTTTAGTAGTGAAATCTGAAGTGCCTGATGTGCATGTCGGTGTCATCATGGAATCCAGAGATACCACATTCTTTGAAGATATCTTTCCTATGAAAAACACACCTAGCAATTCTAGTTGAGAATCTGAACAACTCCTAATCCTGCTACATCCTTGAAATATTTTGAACAAACATTTGAGGAAAATCCTGAGGAGATAGACAATTAAGCTCCTAGGAGGAGCAAGAGACAAAGGATTGCAAAATTCGTTGGTGATGATTTCATTGTAAATCTTATGGATGATACTCCCAGGACTATTTCAGAAGCTTATGCATCCCCGGATGCTGACTACTGCAAAGAAGCAATCCGTAGCGAAATGGATTCTATTCTCGCTAACGGAACTGGGAAATCACTGACTATCCTTACAGTTGCAAACCCGTAGGATGCAAGTGGGTGTTCAGAAAGAAGTTTAGGCATGATAGTACTATTAAAAAGTACAAGACGCGGCTTGTGGCCAAGGTTATACCCAGAAAGAAGGTGAATACTTTTTTGATACTTACTCACATGTTGCCCGAATGACCACTTCACGTACTACTTTCATTGGCTACCTCACATGGTTTTCTCGTTCATCAAATGGACGTTAAGACAGCATTTCCTGAATTGAGAGTTGGATGAGCAAATTTTATGGAATAGCCAGATAGATTTGTAGTAGATGGTCAAAAAGGAAAAGTGTGTAAGTTACTGAAGTCTTTGTATGGCCTTAAACAAGCACCTAAGCAATGGCATGAGAAGTTCGACAGAACTCTTACATCTGTAGGTTTTGTTGTTAATGAAGTTGATAGATGTGTGTACTACCGCCATGGTGGGGGGTGAGGGAGTTATTCTATGCTTGTATGTCAATGACATACTAATATTTGGAACCAACCTTCATGTTGTTGAGGAGGTCAAGAAATTCTTATTTCACAATTTTGAGATGAGGATTGGGAGTAGTTGATGTTATCTTGAACATCAAGCTGTTGAGAGGTGAAGATGGTAGGATCACGCGTTTGCAATCTCACTATGTGGAGAAGGTCTTAAGTCGTTTTGGTTATATCGACTGCAAGCTTTCTCCAACACCTTATGATCCTAGTGTGTTACTTCAGAAGAATCGAAGAATAGTGCTCATGTATTTAGCTAGCGCCACGAGACCTGACATCACGTTTCCTGTGAGCAAGTTAAGCCAGTGTGTCTCCAATCCGGGCGATGATCATTGGCATGCTCTTGAAAGAGTAATGCGCTATTTAGAAGGCATAAGAGTTTGGCGTTCACTATACTGGGTACCCAAGGGTACTGGAGGGTTATAGTGACTCAACTGGATATCTGATGCTGATGAAATCAAAGCCAAAAGTGGATATGTATTCACTCTTGGGAGTGGCGCTGTTTCCTAAAAGTCTTGCACGTAGATCATCTTAACGAGGTCAACTATGGAAGCAGAACTCACAGCATTAGATACAGCCACGGTTGAAGCCGAATGGCTTCGAGAGCTCTTAATGGACTTGCCGGTGGTTGAAAAACCAATACCCGCTATCCTCATGAACTGTGACAATCAGACTGTGATTGCCAAGGTTAACAGTTCTAAGAATAATATGAATTCTTCTAGCCATGTGAAGAGAAGGGTGAAATCTGTCAGGAAATTGAGAAACTCCGGAGTGATAGCTTTGGATTACATCCAAACAGTTAAGAAGGATTACATCCAAACAGTTAAGAATCTAGCAAATCCTTTCACAAAAGGTTTGTCACGGAATGTGATAGACAATGCATCGAGAGAGATGGGTATGAGACCCACTTGAGTTAACCCGGGGGTAACCCAAACCTATGTGATCGGAGATCCCTTGAAGTAAGACCTGGGAAAACAAGCTGGTGGTTAACTGGAGAATATACCTTTATTTGCCTACCCCGTCGGAGATGCAATACTCTCATTTTTTGTAAGGCAGGTTGACTTTTGTCTTAATGTGTTCTGTGGCTTGTTTAAGCAAAGATGCTGTCCTACAGAGCAGTCTTGAAAGAACACACATATGTGAGCTAGACTGCTAGTTACAGTCTATGAGAAAGGGTGATCTCTAGGAAGCTCATGAAAGGCTAGGAGTACGACTTATATGCTCCAAACCGCGGGGTAACGTAGGCAGCCCGGTACTAGCAATGACTTTGAGTGAAACTGTGTATACACAAGACTTGCAATTCAAGACGTAGTCCATTGTTCAAGTTGTGGATAAGTGTAGCTCACTGTCTAGGTGGATGTTCAACTTAACAGTCTCCACTGAAACGCTGATATATCAAACAATACTTTGGAACAGAGAGTAATTTCCTGGTGCCTTTGGGATCTGGTGGAGGATTGTTAGAATTATTGGGCCTAGCTAGCCCATTAATTAAATTCCTGAAAATCCCAAAGGCGCAATTAAATTGTTAACACTTGTAATTGGTTTAGTACCATATTGCTAGTGGAAAGAAAATGGAGGAAGGAGCTAGTCTATATAAAGAGGAGGAGGGGGCTGCCCTCATTGCACCTCAAGCCTTAGGCTCTCTCCCACAAAGAGCCATTTTGTGTTCTGTCTCTTCGTAAGCGTGAACCTCGAGTGAAGCTTGTTCTTTCTAAGTGTTTAGTTCCTAGTATTATGCTGCTACATTAGTGCTACTCCATCCCGATGTTCGCGTGCACAGGCGTCCGGGAGGACAGGGCTCCGAAACTCTCACCTTTGAGATCCTGTAGCGGGAGAAGGCGAATAAGGTTTTTAGGGAGCGCTCTGCACGACTGTCCGCTATTGTTCGGCTTGCCTTCTTCATCTACTTCACCCTGGTGGATCGGAGCGAGGTGGTGCTGCGGTACGACTACCTCCTCTACATCAAGCAAACGACTACATGGCGGGTGACAATGGCAACAATAGCGATGCTGCTATCTTCCCAACGAACGCCACGTACGTTCTGTGCCTCTCTCTATTCGTAATAGTCTTAAGCTATGAGCTAGATATTAACATGTCTAGACTATTTGATGAAATTCTGATAATTAAGTACACTAGCATGTGTAGCTTGATTAGAAATGCTTCTGTAGATATATTCGCTAGAATATT
>JAGXJF010000150.1:0-47240 GCA_019208055.1 Stipa capillata
TCGATATACAAATTACCATCATCTCACATATGCGCATATCGATCCACAACAATGTATATTTCATTTCATTCAATTAAATAGACGACGATGCATGCCCTTGAACTTAATTCTCACCTAGCTAGCTAGGGACGAAGAGGACCGAGACGTCGATTGATCGAGAGCGAGTGAGGCCGGCTATAGGTGGTGGTGATGGTGGTGATGAGAAGGAGAGAGATGATTTGGAGGAAAGAGATTTGGTGGTAATGGAGGAGAGAGAGAGGAATTCAATGCATGTGAGGAGGTGGAGGAGAGAGAGAGAGAGAGAGTAGATCTAGCTATATATAGGGCTTAATTAGTGTAGTGGGGTATGTGGAAGTTGGAGAAAATATAAGGGGAGAGGAGGAAGAAGTGAATGAGAGGAGGAAGAAGAAGGAGATGAATGTCTCATATATGCACACTGCTGGGCGCTCAATTATTGGACGTAGCAATTAGTGGCGTGCTATGTAAAAAACACGCCACTAATAATACATATTACTGTGGCGTGCACGACGAAATCGAACGCCATTAATACACGAGGTTACTAGTGGCGTGCTCCACTAACACAAACGCCACTAGTAAAGGACTTACTAGTGGCGTGTGGACTAAGAGTCACGCCACTAGTAACAGGGGCCTTACTAGTGGCGCGCCACCCCTAACAGCACGCCACTAGTAGCCAATATACTAGTGGCGTGTGGACTAAGAGCCACGCTACTAGTAACAGGGGCCTTACTAGTGGCGCGCCACTCCTAACTAGTAGCCAATATACTAGTGGCGTGCTCAGACAGCTCACGCCAATAGTATCGTATGTCGTATCCGCCTCGGTGGTCCCTCTTATTAGTGGCGTGGCTTTAGATGGGCATGCCACTAGTAGAGTTTTATTAGTGGCGTCGGTTGAGATTGGCACGCCACTGATAAATTATACGGATACCAGTGGCGTGGTTATTTTGGGGGGCGCCACTAGTAATATTCCCCTATAATGGTTTCTGCACTAGTGTACTCTTGGAGGTTGAGGACTCCTAGAAGGTTAGGAGTCTCTCACGAGCTCCCAACTCGTGTTGTGAGCCATGAGAAGTTTGTGAAGGTCGGAGCCTCCGCAAGGGAAGAATTACCAAGAGAAAGTCGAGGAGACGCAAGAGTGTCCTCGAGGGATAAAGGCTTGAAAGGAAGCCAGCTCTTGATCACTGTGATCAAGCTTCACGAATGGAGATGTAGGATTCCTTCAAGAATCTGAACTTCGGCAACAAAGAATTTGTCCCCATTTAGTTACTTCTTTTCACATTTACATTCCGCAAGTTTGATGCTACTCGTATATTATAATCTTGCTTGCGTGATACATCCGTGTTAGTCATATTCATATTGTTCTTGCTCTAGTTAGACTTTAATTCTGCATTATTGCAAGAATAGTTTAAAACTGGATAAAATTGTTTAGTTACCTATTCACCCCTCCCCTCTAGGGCGACATCTTGATCCAAACATGTGGAAGCACATGTAGTACCCACGGAGGGCGGATCCTTCGGTTTGCTGCCGGCACTACAAAAGGAATATTGATTTGCTATAGAGGGCAAAGGTATGATGGCCTTATTATGAGGACTTACGAACATTAGCAATACCTTAGAGTGGGAGTCATGATGTAACTTGGCGGGCACTCCTTTGTGGGCACTCCTTCCTTGTGCCTCCCTCCCTCTTTGACGTATGTATCAAACGCTCTATGTGATTCAAAATAGCCTTAGCATATCATTTGGAAAGAAAGAAAGAATAGTCATCGACAAAGAGGAAAGTTTTGGTACTCACTCGTCGAGTAAACGCATAATATGCAAGTATGCAGGTTTGTGCTGATCATGGCTACGCCTCATGGAATCAAGGAAATATACCTTCTTCCATGTTGGCACTATGACGATGAGGATCCAATGCCCCCTGGTTATACGAAACGAAGTTATGATATGCTTAGCCGTTGTAAACATAGAATTTGCATGGCATATCACTTACCTGATGTTATAGGCAACCTAGATGTAATCTTGCGGGGAGTACCCATGGAGTATATGCATAACATAATCCCGCACGAGATTCTTATTTTTCTTGATGCTTTCCACTAAGACTAGGTGATCGGTGAACAACACAGAGTTCTGAAGCATTCTTTTCTCGCTTAGATCAATCATGTATCTGAGTATAGGATAACAATGGGTTATATGTACACGCTTAGTAGTAACTAAAGAAAGTTGTGTTGTATTATAAGAACATACAATGTAAAGCATCACATGACGTCTAGCTCATGAAAGTGGAATATGTTGAACAACTCAGAGAATTCCACCAAAACACATTGGCTTGAGTGTGCTTGAAGTGTTCCTCCGTGAAGTAAACTACGAGGTTGACTCGCCTATGTGGTAATGGCCTTTTGGATACGTTGAGGTAATAATCATGAAGCTTCCTCCAGGCTAGGCCAAGATTCACGCTATCATCAACCATAGGTTATCTCGGCACGTATTGGCGAGCCAGCTCTGCCATAGAATATTCAACATCTACTGCCAAATTCAAAGCGAATTTCTTCTTCCGGGAAAATTTCAACTTCGGTGTGGCCCCTTGACTCATGGTCTGAATGTGATGAGGTCATGAGCTCTCCACATTTGGTACTATCGAGAGTTGAGGGGGTAGCAACCGGTGAGAAGTCGGCACTGGCTAAGATTGATGCACCGACGGAGGAGGTAGGGTCAGGACATTTTAAACCTCTGGTGGGGATTTCATGCACCACCGGTAAAAACCTCATCATCCCACCTGACGGTGAAAAAGTTGGATCAGATGACGTGATCGGTGGTGATTCGGGGACTATGTCACTCTTGGCCACTGAATGAAAGACCCGACAATGTCGTTTAGGATCTGCATCTCGTCTGCTTCTCGCACGTTAGGCGGGGGGAAGTTGGCGAAGGTCGGGTCGGTAGCTTCTACTTGCACTCGCGCAAAACCTAGTGTTAACGCAACACCGTTTAACACTGTGACTAGAGTAGATGGCCACACCTGACCATAGCCTACCTCCATTGCAAAGTTCGTTGTTGTGAACTATATCTACAACTTGCACCGTGCTGGACCCCCAATTAGGTTTATGGAAGAAGATTCGTCAGCACCCGATGCGCAGCTATGTAATGACCCTAAATCTTAAGGCACGCGATCAGACAAGATCGTCGTGGCTAATTTGGAGTTCTCTCATACATGCATGCATTTATGTTAGTCGATTTGGCTCAACTCGAAAACCCTAGACATGTGACGTAAAAATATCCTTAGACGGAGTTGCGAAAATCAATTTCACCGAAACATAATCCTAGGGTTTCGCTAAGTTTTAAACGCATCCGAGAAACATCACTAAGGTTTCAGATCAATTAAAGTTGAGATGCAACAAGTGTTCCCCTAACATTCCTTCTCTTCGGATAAAAGTGAAACGAGGTAATAAGATGAACCTTCCCTTCCCTAATTCCTGTAAAGTCCATAATTATAACTTAATTACCATCCTAATACTAAACATAGAGTTATGAAGATACCCCAAAGGTTATTTAAGATAATTGCAGCTCCTTCCCGCCACATGGCAGTGAATTCTCTGCTGCAGTCTCTCTCTCTCTTTTCCTTCTCTACGCAGCATGGCAGCGGGCAAGGCCCTCTTTTTCTTCCCCAGCAGTCTCCCGCCTCTTTTTCTTCACCCGCATGGCAGCTCCCTCTCTCCATCTGTCGTACAGGCTCACCCCAGCAGAGCCCTTCTCCTCTCCACGAAGCAACCCCAGCAGCTGCAGGTCTTCATCTTCTCCTCCCCGCATGCCTCTTCACTCCTTTGCCGAGCTCCCCAAGAAGCTCCAGATCCACCTCCATCTCCACCTCCGGCCGCTCCCCTCCACGCGCCGGTCCCCTGCCGCTTTCCCCTGCCGACCACCCCCAAGGGAAGCCGCCAGGCCTCCTTCTTCTTCCCCAAATCGGGCCCCCTCCCCAAGCTTCTCCTCCACTGGCTGCCCTCCACCCCGCCCCTCTCCTCTGCCTTCCGCCGCACCTCCTCTTGGCCGCCGGCCATCTCCACCGCCTCCCTAGATCCCGCCGCCCTTGTGCTCTCCCGCCGGCTCTCCGCCCCATCCAGATCCGGGGAGCTCCGGGTCGAGCTCCTCCTCTAGCGCCGCCCCAAATCTCCGCCGCTGGGGCTCACCGCTGCAGCGCCCCGTGCGCCCCCGCCTTCGAGCCCGAGCTGGGCTTCCCCGCCGGCGTGCCACCTCCGATTTGGCGCCTCTGCCTCCGCCCTCCCCTGCTCACCCCCGTGCCCCGTCGCTCTCCAGGGCCGCCACGGGCCAGCTCCAAGCTCGCCGCCGCTCCCTGGTGCGCCGCTAGCCCTCTGCCGCGCTGCCACCGCCAGCAACCGCCCGCCGGAGCCGGCCACCGTCGGCTGCCCCGGGTTCACCACATCCACGCTGGGATCCGTCTCAGACCGGTGAGCTCCTAGTCCCTTGTGGGCGTCCCCTGAGCGATGAGTTTTTGTTCGTAACATCGCTAATGCCGTCGTCTGTGTTTGATGAGGAAATCTCGCCGCCCGCTAAAGCTCGAGCTCATCGTCGTTGGGCACCATCGCTTGCCCGTTTCCCTGTCTTGTCTTCTCCAGTGCAAGAACCAGAGGAGTTGGTGGGAACCCCATCTACCAGTCCCTCACCTCATCACCCAAGCCACCAAGGAGATGGTCGCCTCCGCCGCCGTCTGTGTCGTCGCCGTCTGCTCCCCCTCTATCCACCTGTCGCCTTCGAGCTCTGCGTCGTTGACCTTAGGGTGAGGCCCCTGCACACACTTCCCCCCCTCTCTTTTCCTCCGCTTCTCGTGCGCTTGCTTGAATGCAATGCTGCCTCTGATGAGCTCATGTACTGCACCGAGGAGAATAGTTTAAGCCCTCAAAATGCTACTCTGATGTTACTCAAAATAGTTGCTAATGTGCTAAATGAACCGGTCCAGTATAGGAAATGGTTGGTCCCTCGTCAGGTTCAGTCATAACCTGTCAAGGCTGCATGCAATTCCTATAGTCAGCATAATAAAATAAGTAGTGACCAAACCATTAGCTTAATGCTAATCACTTAATTAATCTTTTTGCATAATCCGTAGTTCAAATATGGAACCATTTTCTAATCATTGCAATCTTAGTTCAGAAGTTTCTCTTTTCAAATAACTGCAAACCTGGAAGCAAGCCATCTTGTCCAATACCGAGTATTAATCCTAACGACCAGATATCTCTTAACTCAATTGGTAAACCATACACTCAATTAAGTTCTATTGAATTGACAAGTCACCAATCTCTAATGCCCTCCCCTTAGCCTGAGCGCTTCCTAATTACCCTATTTCATTTACGACGAACTGTCCTGACAGTTTCATGTTTTGGTCAATAACAACTAGGTAAGGTAAGGCACGTTCACTAATCAATCAGCGATGAAATTGGAATATGCTATGCGCCTAAGCAGCTACAATAGTCAACGAGTGGATAACTTAGGCGGTTAATCCCAACTAATCAGAATTAGTTGTGGTAATCAGAAAAACAGCAGCAATGATAGTTAAGTATAGGTGATACATGCTCAGGAATCAATGAGCACAAGTTAACTGCATTAAGACAATGAGTTTTGACTTATTCCTCATGGCATGCCGAATCAGTCCAAGCATGGATTAAAATTCTAGTATTATTAAAATTCTATTATAAGTGATACCGTAAGACGGGCCAGCTTAACCTTACACTATTGATACTAAAGCAACAAATAACCATTGACCCTCCTGACACGTTAGTTCTACTAATAGGCGCTGTTAGAAACCAATAATCAACATATGCTACTAACTATGCCACCGCGTATTCTACTGCTACTTAGGTTTGCTTGTCTCACCTGACTCCATATCAATAGGTTAGTTAGTGGGCAATAGCTAACTAATATGTTGATTAGCTCCGTCGGTCTCTGATGTGTGTATGTCTAGCTTAGGAACAGCATACAGTGGTATGTCTATATGCTTAATATAGCTAAGCAGTGTTGCACTACAATATTGCTTCCTCACGTCACTAAATTGATCAATGCTCTAGTGCACTAATATTTGATAGTTAGCTTAATCAACTAAGTTTAGACATTTGAAAACGTCCCAATTTCTCATTAACCAATGAACAGTTCATTCGGTAAATACACCAACCATTTTGTGAGCTACCATGAAGCTAATCAGTGAACTCAATCCGCGAAATATACTAATAACCCGTTAGTAAGTGAGCAGTCAATTAGTGACTGATTATTGCAGACATTCTAAATTAATGTAAGCTTATTTCTTTACTGAGAAGAAGACAGGAAATGCTAAATCTGAGTAAACCCTAAATGTATGTATCCTAGAGAATCTAGCTTAACAGCCAAGCTTAGAATGCCTAGTGTCATCATTCGCCTAACGGCTCGAATATAATCGCGACTCCGTGTTCTCATCCACCACAATTACGAATTAATCGAACGAACCCTAATCCTATTAAAGATTTAAAGTCCTCCTCTTTAGTTGCATACTATATTCCATGCCCAGTAAGTCATCTCACAATATGCGATTGTAGTCCCTTTTACCACCGTTCGTCGATAAACCCTAACTCGACGACCTTAACCCCGAATTGAATAATTCCAACTACGTTAGCCTCGTATCCCAGTACCCCTTCATATGATACATATTGTAGGTCATGACCATCCTTGGTGAATAGTAACATTCAAACCCTAGCTTAACATCTAATAGAACTTAACAGCTAATACAACTGGACATCTAATAAAACTTGACATGCATGTATCTTAGGATAACAACTTAACTTTTACGGATTCATAACCTTAGTGGGATGGTCTTAGAGATCCATCCCTTACATCACTCATCATGCATTCATGCTGGGTCTCATTACTGCTTTTATCGTTTCTTTTCCGGTTCTTCGTATTGCCTATAAAAGAACCTGAAGAGGAAGACCACCAGGCTTACAGCTCTCCGCAAGACCAGGAACAACTCGAATCAGGCAAGCAGAGCTTGTTGCATTCTTATTACTGTTGTCGTATGTGTGTTTGTTTGTACTTAATTGTGAGCTATAAGTTATGTATCGTGGTTATCGTTCGTACGACTAGCATGCTAGGGTTTTCACGATATGTTCTCGTCAGAAGTGTTGGATTTGAATTGGGACATGATGTGGTCAGTTATGGTTATAAATCGACCTCGTACCCTAACAACTTAAACTAATAAGGTGAGTTGTGAGTGCCGAGGGCGTGCACAAAGGGTACGGTTGATGTTAATAGCAGTCGAGACGGCGACCCAGGGATGTGTGAAGGTTTTTGTCGCCACATCAACCATACGCCAGAGTGTTATTGTCCCTGTAACACGTGAGGTTAGGCGGAGATCTTCCCTGCGGCATAGTTGGGGTAAGCCTCCCTGCTTTTGGGGGCTCGCTACCCCCAAATGATTATGCACCCAATATGTGCGCAGGTGGTCGTATCTTCCGGTAACGCTCCGAGAGATAAAATGACAATGTGTTTTCAATGGATCAATGGGTTTGGAGAAATTAAGTTATCTTGATGGTTGGAGTTGGTTAATTGGAGTTGACTATGAATTGGTTTCCCTATTGGATTGTGATTGGATTGGAATTCAATTATGAACTGAAGAAAGGATTGGGTTGTTATACTTATGTTATTCACCTCTTTATGTCGATATGTACTTATCTGTATATTGTTACTCTGAGAAGCATCATATTTAATTATGCAGTAGTGAATCCATGTGTAGGACATTTAATCAAGCACGATTAAGTCTTGCGAGTACGTTTGTACTCACCTAGGATTTTTCCTAGAGCTTGCAGGTGAGCCGGTGGTCGAAGATTATTTTGACGATGCTTAAACTCGGTTTCCTCGGTAGTGTTCGAACAATGGGATAGTTGGTGTTTTGTTCAGCGGTCACTGTGCCGCTGTGGGACTCACTTATTTTGCTTCCGCTGTTGTTAAGTTTCTCCGTACTCGGATATGTTTCCGGTGATAACCGACTGATGTAATATGTTGTCCCATCGTGGACTGTTATTAAGTAATATCGTATTGTAGAGCTTTGTGATGGTATCCGAGTTGTTAATCCCGGCTGCCCCTGCACAATGCGTGAATGATATGAAGTGTATGGGTATGCCGTGAAGGATCGAGGCCGTACCATTTTCTACTAAGTCGAGCAGGTGTTGGTTGAGTGACCCGCTGGCTGAGATGCAGTGCCGGCCAGGCAGGGTGTGGGCGTTCTACCGGGCTTTCGAGCGACCCACTAGCTTCCGAGCTAGGTTAGGGTGTGGGTAGAATCGCCGGGCTCCTCCGACCTTGCTTGTCGTGGTAGGATTCGGGAACGACTCTGACTCTTCACCGGATTACGGAATCGTATGTGGTTTTGGGAAGAGTGGTCGCTTCCGGCCGGCTCGCACGTGGCGGGTGTCGGATCACTCTACCTTGGTGCGTACGGCGCAGGTACCGTGCCACCGGGTTGGCGAGTCCTTCGGCCCTTGGCGACTTCGCGTTCCCCTAATCATATGTGGATTCCGGGTCCGTGACAGCTTGGTATCAGAGCCGAGCTGACCGTAGGAAACCAATTGCAGGTGGTCGTTAGTTAGGAGCTTCCGCTGCGCCACTGCCATTTGGCCAGCAAAACTAATTGCAAAATTAAACTCTATGTTTAAACCTAATAAGTAGATTGCTGTTTATTCCTTAACCTCATCGCTCTTAGTTCTAGATTTCTTCCCTATTGCATTTGTTTTCTTTGTGTGGCTAACCCTAACCTCTCTACTAAATTCAAGTGGATCTAAGCGCTGGTTCAGTCTTTCCCTTCCCCCTCCTTAGCAGGATTGAAGGAAGTTCAAGACCAATCTCATAATATCTTGTTTTACCTCAAGGATGTGAATCTATACATGATGGATTATTCAGAATTGATGCCATGCATTCGGTATTCTCGAACGTTTTTGTGCCCATGTTAGCACGTCGATATGGAGCCTGATCACCTCCTCGTTGATGGCGCTAAGCGCGGTACGGAACTGTTCTTCAATCCCGACAATTTTGAACTATCATCTGTACAGCGTGATACATCCAAACCATTTTCGTCCAATAAACCTTGCTAGCAAGATTGAACGAAACCTCCGACCAATCTTAAAGATATTCCACTCCATCTTAACCACTTAAGTTTCTAAAATGTTGGATGATTTGGAATTGCCCCCCTTACGTGTCACATATACCTGTTCTGTGAATAATTTGGTATATATGAGTGTGCACTCTCAAGAAATATAAAGTTTTATTGGATTCCTCTTAGGAAAATGACTCTATTGTCGGTGGATAATGTTTTCGAGGTCAGAGTCATGCTGAAAATAAAAATTTGAGAAAGGAGTAGATGATTAATAAGCTTATTTGGATTATAGGGCTATGTAAATCTTGGATTTAGATTGGATTATAGGAAATTGTTGGACTAATTCCTAGGTCAAAAGTCATAGTATTAGCAAATACCCTTTGGAAATTGGAGTAAGATCAGAGATAGTATATGAATTTCGGTGGGTTAACCTAAATGAATTGGATTAATAGGAGATGCAATGGAGTGCGAAGAATTAATTGATTTAGCAAAGTAATTAATTATTGCTAGTAGATAATTTCCTTGACATTGATTCTAAATCAAAAAAAATGATGGACAGAAGTAGAGATTGATTACCAGACCAATTGATTATGATTATGACTTAGCATCAAAGACGAATGGATTCATAGGTCTTTAGTGATAAGGACCTTAGATTGCTGTCGGTGCCAATAATTATAATAGATCCGACGATTGGTTTAGTCATTGGATATTGGTGAAATTAGAAGTATTGCCGTTGGGCTTGGATAGTTATGAGTTGGCCGGTGATACGATAGAAGCCGTATAGATGGCAACACTACTATTGGATTTGGAAAGAATCAGGAGTAATAGATGAAGGGACTTAGATAAATGGTTGGATCGGTGGAATATGATTAATAATGAAGATTTTGAATACTAGTGGATCACACAAAAATGAAGTCTATAGATGGAGGATTAATAGAAAATGATCATGGGCAAAGAATCCTATAGGAAATTGCTAAGGTAGTGATCTGTCTTTAGAAAGATGTCTTGGTGAAATATTTGATTTCTACATGCTAAAGGATTGAACCAAAATAGGTTAAACAGAATTGATAGTGCATGTTAGAAGATTAATGGATGATTTAGGAATAAGAACTTGAAGTAGTTGCTAGAGGGTATGTTTCGATTTAATTTAGGGAGATTTGACGGGAGACAGAAGAAAGTCAATGATTATAAGCTACAGAACCGATGGATTGCGAAAGAAGGAGCATTTGAATATAGATACATTGATGGATATAGATTCCTGAATTGGAGTTAATTAGGTCCACCCAGAGAATATTTGATGGAGATCACGATATAATGTGGGTGGAATGTAGATAAAACAATGAAGGCAATTATCACTATCTAAGACTGATGATCCTCATATTCATAATTCTTTCTTTCCAATCTGGAGTAGTTATGACCATGCAATTCTCTTACCTCGGCCACACCTAAGCTAAGATCAGTTGTTCATACCAGCCTTTCTCACTCAAACCAACAAATCTTGAATTCTGACCTTGCAAGACCATTGATTCTTGCAACACCTCTTAGTTGCCACTGCTCGTTCCACCTCTGCCTCTCCTTTCAACTAAGTGTAGAGCCTATTAAAGCTAAAAAAAAAGGTAGAAGCCATTTCCAAGAATGATACTCCGATCTGAGTTTCTCTTTCCGGAACTAGTGTAAAAGTCGATAAGTCATTTTGCTTTCTCACTATCGACAGCTTGGCATCATGTCAACCTCTTGCTGTAAGTTGAACACCTCTTCCTCTCTTCTTTACCGTAGGAATCTCGGGGCGAGATTCTTTTAAGGGGGGTAGGTTTTGTAATGACCCTAAATCTTAAGGCACGCGATCAGACAAGATCGTCGTGGCTAATTTGGAGTTCTCTCATACATGCATGCATTTATGTTAGTCGATTTGGCTCAACTCGAAAACCCTAGACATGTGACGTAAAAATATCCTTAGACGGAGTTGCGAAAATCAATTTCACCGAAACATAATCCTAGGGTTTCGCTAAGTTTTAAACGCATCCGAGAAACATCACTAAGGTTTCAGATCAATTAAAGTTGAGATGCAACAAGTGTTTCCCCTAACATTCCTTTTCTTCGGATAAAAGTGAAACGAGGTAATAAGATGAACCTTCCCTTCCCTAATTCCTGTAAAGTCCATAATTATAACTTAATTACCATCCTAATACTAAACATAGAGTTATGAAGATACCCCAAAGGTTATTTAAGATAATTGCAGCTCCTTCCCGCCACATGGCAGTGAATTCTCTGCTGCAGTCTCTCTCTCTCTTTTCCTTCTCTGCGCAGCATGGCAGCGGGCAAGGCCCTCTTTTTCTTCCCCAGCAGTCTCCCGCCTCTTTTTCTTCACCCGCATGGCAGCTCCCTCTCTCCATCTGTCGTACAGGCTCACCCCAGCAGAGCCCTTCTCCTCTCCACGAAGCAACCCCAGCAGCTGCAGGTCTTCATCTTCTCCTCCCCGCATGCCTCTTCACTCCTTTGCCGAGCTCCCCAAGAAGCTCCAGATCCACCTCCATCTCCACCTCCGGCCGCTCCCCTCCACGCGCCGGTCCCCTGCCGCTTTCCCCTGCCGACCACCCCCAAGGGAAGCCGCCAGGCCTCCTTCTTCTTCCCCAAATCGGGCCCCCTCCCCAAGCTTCTCCTCCACTGGCTGCCCTCCACCCCGCCCCTCTCCTCTGCCTTCCGCCGCACCTCCTCTTGGCCGCCGGCCATCTCCACCGCCTCCCTAGATCCCGCCGCCCTTGTGCTCTCCCGCCGGCTCTCCGCCCCATCCAGATCCGGGGAGCTCCGGGTCGAGCTCCTCCTCTAGCGCCGCCCCAAATCTCCGCCACTGGGGCTCACCGCTGCAGCGCCCCGTGCGCCCCCGCCTTCGAGCCCGAGCTGGGCTTCCCCGCCGACGCGCCACCTCCGATTTGGCGCCTCTGCCTCCGCCCTCCCCTGCTCACCCCCGTGCCCCGTCGCTCTCCAGGGCCGCCACGGGCCAGCTCCAAGCTCGCCGCCGCTCCCTGGTGCGCCGCTAGCCCTCTGCCGCGCTGCCACCGCCAGCAACCGCCCGCCGGAGCCGGCCACCGTCGGCTGCCCCGGGTTCACCACATCCACGCTGGGATCCGTCTCAGACCGGTGAGCTCCTAGTCCCTTGTGGGCGTCCCCTGAGCGATGAGTTTTTGTTCGTAACATCGCTAATGCCGTCGTCTGTGTTTGATGAGGAAATCTCGCCGCCCGCTAAAGCTCGAGCTCATCGTCGTTGGGCACCATCGCTTGCCCGTTTCCCTGTCTTGTCTTCTCAAGTGCAAGAACCAGAGGAGTTGGTGGGAACCCCATCTACCAGTCCCTCACCTCATCGCCCAAGCCACCAAGGAGATGGTCGCCTCCGCCGCCGTCTGTGTCGTCGCCGTCTGCTCCCCCTCTATCCACCTGTCGCCTTCGAGCTCTGTGTCGTTGACCTTAGGGTGAGGCCCCTGCACACACTTCCCCCCCCTCTCTTTTCCTCCGCTTCTCGTGCGCTTGCTTGAATGCAATGCTGCCTCTGATGAGCTCATGTACTGCACCGAGGAGAACAGTTTAAGCCCTCAAAATGCTACTCTGATGTTACTCAAAATAGTTGCTAATGTGCTAAATGAACCGGTCCAGTATAGGAAATGGTTGGTCCCTCGTCAGGTTCAGTCATAACCTGTCAAGGCTGCATGCAATTCCTATAGTCAGCATAATAAAATAAGTAGTGACCAAACCATTAGCTTAATGCTAATCACTTAATTAATCTTTTTGCATAATCCGTAGTTCAAATATGGAACCATTTTCTAATCATTGCAATCTTAGTTCAGAAGTTTCTCTTTTCAAATAACTGCAAACCTGGAAGCAAGCCATCTTGTCCAATACCGAGTATTAATCCTAACGACCAGATATCTCTTAACTCAATTGGTAAACCATACACTCAATTAAGTTCTATTGAATTGACAAGTCACCAATCTCTAATGCCCTCCCCTTAGCCTGAGCGCTTCCTAATTACCCTATTTCATTTACGACGAACTGTCCTGACAGTTTCATGTTTTGGTCAATAACAACTAGGTAAGGTAAGGCACGTTCACTAATCAATCAGCGATGAAATTGGAATATGCTATGCGCCTAAGCAGCTACAATAGTCAACGAGTGGATAACTTAGGCGGTTAATCCCAACTAATCAGAATTAGTTGTGGTAATCAGAAAAACAGCAGCAATGATAGTTAAATATAGGTGATACATGCTCAGGAATCAATGAGCACAAGTTAACTGCATTAAGACAATGAGTTTTGACTTATTCCTCATGGCATGCCGAATCAGTCCAAGCATGGATTAAAATTCTAGTATTATTAAAATTCTATTATAAGTGATACCGTAAGACGGGCCAGCTTAACCTTACACTATTGATACTAAAGCAACAAATAACCATTGACCCTCCTGACACGTTAGTTCTACTAATAGGCGCTGTTAGAAACCAATAATCAACATATGCTACTAACTATGCCACCGCGTATTCTACTGCTACTTAGGTTTGCTTGTCTCACCTGACTCCATATCAATAGGTTAGTTAGTGGGCAATAGCTAACTAATATGTTGATTAGCTCCGTCGGTCTCTGATGTGTGTATGTCTAGCTTAGGAACAGCATACAGTGGTATGTCTATATGCTTAATATAGCTAAGCAGTGTTGCACTACAATATTGCTTCCTCACGTCACTAAATTGATCAATGCTCTAGTGCACTAATATTTGATAGTTAGCTTAATCAACTAAGTTTAGACATTTGAAAACGTCCCAATTTCTCATTAACCAATGAACAGTTCATTCGGTAAATACACCAACCATTTTGTGAGCTACCATGAAGCTAATCAGTGAACTCAATCCGTGAAATATACTAATAACCCGTTAGTAAGTGAGCAGTCAATTAGTGACTGATTATTGCAGACATTCTAAATTAATGTAAGCTTATTTCTTTACTGAGAAGAAGACAGGAAATGCTAAATCTGAGTAAACCCTAAATGTATGTATCCTAGAGAATCTAGCTTAACAGCCAAGCTTAGAATGCCTAGTGTCATCATTCGCCTAACGGCTCGAATATAATCGCGACTCCGTGTTCTCATCCACCACAATTACGAATTAATCGAACGAACCCTAATCCTATTAAAGATTTAAAGTCCTCCTCTTTAGTTGCATACTATATTCCATGCCCAGTAAGTCATCTCACAATATGCGATTGTAGTCCCTTTTACCACCGTTCGTCGATAAACCCTAACTCGACGACCTTAACCCCGAATTGAATAATTCCAACTACGTTAGCCTCGTATCCCAGTACCCCTTCATATGATACATATTGTAGGTCATGACCATCCTTGGTGAATAGTAACATTCAAACCCTAGCTTAACATCTAATAGAACTTAACAGCTAATACAACTGGACATCTAATAAAACTTGACATGCATGTATCTTAGGATAACAACTTAACTTTTACGGATTCATAACCTTAGTGGGATGGTCTTAGAGATCCATCCCTTACATCACTCATCATGCATTCATGCTGGGTCTCATTACTGCTTTTATCGTTTCTTTTCCGGTTCTTCGTATTGCCTATAAAAGAACCTGAAGAGGAAGACCACCAGGCTTACAGCTCTCCGCAAGACCAGGAACAACTCGAATCAGGCAAGCAGAGCTTGTTGCATTCTTATTACTGTTGTCGTATGTGTGTTTGTTTGTACTTAATTGTGAGCTATAAGTTATGTATCGTGGTTATCGTTCGTACGACTAGCATGCTAGGGTTTTCACGATATGTTCTCGTCAGAAGTGTTGGATTTGAATTGGGACATGATGTGGTCAGTTATGGTTATAAATCGACCTCGTACCCTAACAACTTAAACTAATAAGGTGAGTTGTGAGTGCCGAGGGCGTGCACAAAGGGTACGGTTGATGTTAATAGCAGTCGAGACGGCGACCCAGGGATGTGTGAAGGTTTTTGTCGCCACATCAACCATACGCCAGAGTGTTATTGTCCCTGTAACACGTGAGGTTAGGCGGAGATCTTCCCTGCGGCATAGTTGGGGTAAGCCTCCCTGCTTTTGGGGGCTCGCTACCCCCAAATGATTATGCACCCAATATGTGCGCAGGTGGTCGTATCTTCCGGTAACGCTCCGAGAGATAAAATGACAATGTGTTTTCAATGGATCAATGGGTTTGGAGAAATTAAGTTATCTTGATGGTTGGAGTTGGTTAATTGGAGTTGACTATGAATTGGTTTCCCTATTGGATTGTGATTGGATTGGAATTCAATTATGAACTGAAGAAAGGATTGGGTTGTTATACTTATGTTATTCACCTCTTTATGTCGATATGTACTTATCTGTATATTGTTACTCTGAGAAGCATCATATTTAATTATGCAGTAGTGAATCCATGTGTAGGACATTTAATCAAGCACGATTAAGTCTTGCGAGTACGTTTGTACTCACCTAGGATTTTTCCTAGAGCTTGCAGGTGAGCCGGTGGTCGAAGATTATTTTGACGATGCTTAAACTCGGTTTCCTCGGTAGTGTTCGAACAATGGGATAGTTGGTGTTTTGTTCAGCGGTCACTGTGCCGCTGTGGGACTCACTTATTTTGCTTCCGCTGTTGTTAAGTTTCTCCGTACTCGGATATGTTTCCGGTGATAACCGACTGATGTAATATGTTGTCCCATCGTGGACTGTTATTAAGTAATATCGTATTGTAGAGCTTTGTGATGGTATCCGAGTTGTTAATCCCGGCTGCCCCTGCACAATGCGTGAATGATATGAAGTGTATGGGTATGCCGTGAAGGATCGAGGCCGTACCATTTTCTACTAAGTCGAGCAGGTGTTGGTTGAGTGACCCGCTGGCTGAGATGCAGTGCTGGCCAGGCAGGGTGTGGGCGTTCTACCGGGCTTTCGAGCGACCCACTAGCTTCCGAGCTAGGTTAGGGTGTGGGTAGAATCGCCGGGCTCCTCCGACCTTGCTTGTCGTGGTAGGATTCGGGAACGACTCTGACTCTTCACCGGATTACGGAATCGTATGTGGTTTTGGGAAGAGTGGTCGCTTCCGGCCGGCTCGCACGTGGCGGGTGTCGGATCGCTCTACCTTGGTGCGTACGGCGCAGGTACCGTGCCACCGGGTTGGCGAGTCCTTCGGCCCTTGGCGACTTCGCGTTCCCCTAATCATATGTGGATTCCGGGTCCGTGACAAGCTACTCCGGTGGGCGCCTAGGCTTGCAATTGCCTCCCTTTCTTGGAGGTATTGTGCTAATAGCCTTTCTTCCATGGCTCTCATTTTTTCCTCAAATTCTACTTCGAGCGGGGATTTTCTATCTGCTTTCCACTGCTTTTTCAGCCTTGGCTTTCTTCCTCTGCCTCTGATCTACCTGGCTATCACCGGTGAACGCTTTGCCCTAGGGTGCGACATTTCCAAAATCCCAGGTGCTTCCATATGAATCATTGGTGCCAATGGCTTCGGAGAGTATATCTTTCTCCTGATTGAGCAAAAACATGCCTTGAGTTGCCTGCCCATTCAGCCCTACCATTTTGTGGTAACCTCCTCATCTTCTGGGTGTCGCCAGACATGTTCACCATGAGGATTAACCGTTGCTCTCACCCTACACCAGTCTCAGACGTGGCTATCGATGAAATCAAAGAAGGTTGGCTGCTAACCATACTTCTTCGCTTCCTCGTCTTCCTTTGCCCATTTCTTTTTAGCACTGACATGCCCTGAGGTTTCACGTGTGTGGGTGCTTGTTCCTCCTTGCTAGCTCTTGTGCCCTCCGCTTTCTACATGGAATTCCTCTAACAACTTCATCTCACAGAATTCTGCTGAGTCATCTTCTGTCATTTCCGAGCATGCTAGGCAAGGTGATTCATTTTTCTTCATAAAGTTTCTCACCAGCCTGTGCTTGAAATCCGTCAACGCTTCCCTGCCGTTAGCAAAGTAGCTCGTGCGAAATCGGCTTCGGCTTCAGCTTTCGCTGGGACTCTAAAGGATCGCTTAACCTATTCCAACGGGCCACTCCACTCCACTCCTGTTAGCTCACCCCAATCTTGGAGGATGATTTGAACCCTATCATAGGCGATGACCCCACATGTGATCCTCCACTTCTTCCTTGTTTCTTCCGGCTCAGGAACTCTAGTCACCAGATCCACACTCTCAACGACCCATGTGCCAACAAGCCTCACCGAAGGCTTCCTTGGTTTGCAGGAACATTTCTTGAAGATGACGACGATCTTGACAACCCCGCCAACGATGACGAAGAGGACAATGGGGGGAGTTTTTCTCCATAGTAAACACAGCTAAATAGTAGGAATTAAAACAACACAAATACATCCATTTAATTAAGCATCCAAAAAATACTAAAAACCAAATACTTAGCTAAAATCCTAGAAAATAAAAAGGTAAGATATCTATTGAGGTCATTTCACTCGTGCGGCGATACGCACAGACGAAGTGACTTCTCGACTGTACATATCTCACAAAGTAGCATGACAGAAGCATTGCAGTGGTCCATTTATTACAAACTTAACTTACAAACTCAGAGAACAAGATACAAATATATTCCCAAAAGTACGGGGAATTTAAAACCGTGCCAGTCGGTTACAGCAAAAGACATAACTACACTCTCATCTTCCATATACTAGACTTGTACTCTACGCTTCGAGATCTTCACCACGATGGTCGATGTAGTGGTCGTCGTCTTCGTCTTCCTTCGTCGCTGTCGACCCCTTGAAGACTTCATCTTCAACCCTAATGTCGACTACATTTTGATCTATTATCGGCTCTCCTCCTAATCAAAGGAATTAGAATAGAGGGATGAGTACAGAAGGTACTCAACAAGTCCAGGAATAGCAAAGAGGTGTTTGATGCACTATCTACTGAGAACGGCAACGTTCTCCAAAAGCAATGCAGTTTTGTAAGGTAAGAGAGTCAAGTTTTAATTAAAGAGACTAATGATCTCCTGTCTCACAAGCTGCTAGGTTTCCCGATGAATCCCTTTCTTGCCGGGTTCGCAGTTCCAACCAGGAACACGGAGTGACAATGCCACAATTCTATACACTCTGCAGAGGTGTGCAACTATACCCACAAATGATCATAAGCATGTACCCAAGGTGATTAGCCCCAAATCACGTACCCATGATCACAGAGTCGTTTCGTCGCCCGCTCGGTCATACTCCGCGTCGCAGTCCATATAGGACTACCAGTCCAAAATCTATTTGTGGCTAACCCTATGGTTAATACCACATTTTCAAATAAGATGTGGCTAGCCCGGTGACTAATACCACTTGTTCAAAATAAGATGTGGCTAGCCCAGCGACTAATACCACTTGAATAAAATGTGGGCAGCCCTATGGCCAAACCACATCAACAACTGTGGGTAGCCCTATGGCCAAACCACCTTCCCAGTAGCTGATCCCACTACTGAGGTCTTGTGTTCCCAGGGGAGTATGAACCTAGGGCAAAGGTACTTTGGCTCAGCCCCGCCCATACAGGGTATGTGGTAAGCGCATTCGCTACAGCCCTTAAGCACATTCGATCATTGGTTGCATTAACCTTATATGAGACATTCCCGTGTGATGAAATCCACCTTCCAATGTGCTAACCGCACCCTTTTCAGGATTTCATCACCCACCATGCCATCGCCCAAGAACCAGCGATCCAACAACAAAACAACAGTTGATTCATCTTTTAGAAAATAGATTTTGTGCAGGTTGTAGACAAGAGGAAAATTTGGTAAAACATTCTCAACGGACATGAACAAGAAACTGGACTTGCCTGGTATCGGAGTAGAAATGGAGTTCGAAGGGTTTACTTGTGGAACTCCGGTTTCTGGCAAAGAAAACGATAACGTCCGATAAGGACTTATGCAAAAATTCCGGATATGCATGCAATGACATGACATTATATGCATGCGTTGATGCGTGTATTAAACTTATCATTTATGATTTTCAAACCTACATTCCTTTAACGATTTCTTAAGGATTCAAAGTTCCTAAGAGTAGCTCGGGCGTTAAATACTTTAAATTCCATGTTCATTTTTCTCATGATAATATCTATCAACTTGACTTTTGTTTTCTTCACTCATCATTTAACATGTTCTAATAAGTCCAATGTTCTTAGTTTAAGAACTTAGCTAAGATCTCAAGAAAATTAACTTGAGTTTAATTATCTTTTTAAAGAGTAATACATGTTACTCAATTAGAATAAGTCATAGTTTAGTTAATTCTAAACCCTCTTTTAAAAAGAACCCAATTTAAAGCTAAACAACTTGTCTCATTTTTGTTTTCATTTATTCCCTATTATACACATGTATACCTTCCATGATTTTCAAATCCTCTCATTCTTGTTTTGAAGAGATTAGGAACACATGTATATAAATATATATATATATATATATATTTACTTCTAATTTTTTCCCATTTTTCATTTTTATTCACTTCTTTTTCATTTTTTTTAACCTGCCGCTGATCGGCCCCTTTTTGGTCCAACCCGGTGCCGATTCCTCCCCTTGCTCCTAATCTCTCTCTCTCACTCACTCTTATCTCTTCCTCACATCACCCAGTAATCCCCCAAATCCCTAATTCCCTCATCTTCTTCTCTTCTTCCCCCAATTCCCGACCGGTTCCTCCACTCCATTCGTGCCACCGTCCCTTCCTCTGGACGCCGCCGGCTCTCCGGCCTGGCCCAGCCTTCTTTGCTGCCCCCCTGAGGCCCTCACGCCACCGTCGCCGTAACTCGGCTCGCCGTAGCCTGCTTTCCTCGCCGCCGCCGTCGCCCCCTGGCATTGCCTCCGCCTCTCCGAGTTGTCACCGACGACTCCTTTGCTCGGCCGTTCCCGCGGATGCGCTCCTATACCCGGTCGCCACTGCTGGACGGCAGCGGGTTGATCGCACCGCAACCGCGGTGGTGCGCCGCCTCCGGTAAGCTTCCTCAGGTCCCCTCTCTTACAACTTGATTCTAGGGTTTGCATCCTCGTTGCTCCAGCTATGGCTTTGGTTCTAGCTTTAAGGTTCTAATCTTGACTCTAATGGTGATTTGGAGCACGGCTGTGATCCTAGGGATCAGTCTAACCTCTCCACTTTAGCATTGATAACCTACTGCCTATGTCACAGAGCTAAATAAGGTTCAGGTAAGGCTTCCTATTGTGATTGGCTCAACTGCTGATGTGTTTATGATTGCCTACCCTTGAAGTAGATGATCTAATACTTGGTTAGTGCCAACTTGTTGGGATATTATACTGTAATGCTCGTTCGTGGCTTAACGTTCATACTGACAATTAGGTGATTTGGTTAAATTGAGAAAATAACTATAAAGCTTGATCTATTGTTGCTAAACTGATGATGTTAGAATTTGTTGATCCTTTAAAAACTGATAAGAGCAATTATTGCCTAGTCTTTAGCTCTCTTCCATTTTCCATATGCATAAACCTCACATAATTCTGTTGACGGTGCTAGCTGAGATCTTGGAGCTATTAGATTGTTGACATGAACACTTGATTTAGCCATCGAGCTAAGATCCTTACACATTGGCTCTATTTCACCCTTAATTTAGGTAGTTATGGTATGGTATGAACTATTCCTCACCGCTATGTTAAGTTAATATTTTTGAGTTATGAGATTTAGTATATTTCACTGATTTGTTAGCCTGCATAGAAGGTTTATCAAAACTATGGTTAGTAGAGGGGTGTTTGAGGTCACCCATTTTCTTCTTAGGAAAGGTCATGGCACCTAAACTAAACATTACCCAATTATGCTTTATTACCTATGTACAAATCCCTCATGTGGTTCACCTGTGTACTTGCTCAAATATCTTTTACCATGTCTTCTGGTCTGTAAGAAAAACCCTAAGAAAATATTCTTTACTAGAATGTACTTGCATATTACATCTTTCTTAATAAATCCAATTCTATTTTGATCCAGATTAAGCTTTTAGTCATTTCTTACCATGTTACTTGGCTGGAACCTTTATATTCCTATTATTAATTAAGGTTGCTATGAGCAGATCTTATACTTATTTCTTGTTGAGTACATCCAAGATTTCTTTGCATTCTGTTCTTGCTCAGAGTTATGGTTGTCTTCCTCTGATTTTAATTAATGATGAATTACTACTCTCTTGTACTGATATGAACTGTGTACTGGTATGCCTGATCAGCTCTCCACCTCTCTTGTTCTTAAGTCTATTAGAGTCCTAAGGTTAATTTAGACATGGTAAGATTAATTTACTAATTCGCTCATTCCAGGTGATGTTAAGGATTTGCTAATTGGGTTTAGTTGGTGTTTGCCATTTATAGATGCCATATATATATATGCTCTTGTATGTTTAACTAAACATTTCATAGGGGTTTTACTTATGGTATGAGGGTAACCTGGAGCTTGATGTAATTCCAATAATCTGATGGAATAGATACTATGCTTATGTGATTCTAGTCTCTCTCTGTTTCTTTTTCTTCCTTGTATATACATATCAGTTTATTAACTGATGAACAAATGCTCATTTGATCCTAGTTTATTCCTGTGATGGCTTTTGTTTGGGAATGATTTAGAGAAAGGTATAATAAGAACAGATACTGACTTGATATTTGGCTGGCTAATGAAGATGTCTAACATCTGAAGTAGTTTGAAATCTGATAAAAACAGAATACTACACCGTTGCCTAAATAGTTGCCTTACTTACACCCTATGATGATTTTAGAATCCAAGAAAAGACTTGAGAAAGGTATAACTTGATAAGAACAGATTCTATGGATGCCTTACTAAAATCTGAGGGTCTTTACCTTTAACAAAATTTCATCTATATGGTTATGCAAAGCCATGATGATTTTGTGTAAGGATATACCTAATTTCAGGTTTGGATGGTAAGTGTTTGGCTTCTTAGACTTGCTGGTGGCTTTGCTCCTCTTCCCTGCTGGTCCTCCTCCTAAGCTTTGGTGGTCTTCTCCTTCTAATTGCACCATTGGTGTTCTTGAAGCTTGCTTCTTAATGTTCCTCTAAGGTGGCCTTCTCTTAGTCCCTTCCCGAGCGTGGCTCTCGGTTGCTCTAATGGTTGGCTACTATTGTGGTATTGCTCTGCTGTGTGCGGTTAAAGGATGGTAGCTTGCTTCATCTGGTTACCTCGTACTAGTTCTACCAAGTTCCTGTGGAGTCCTACGGTGATAATTCTGGCCCTTTTTTGCTGCCTTAAACGGTTGGATAAATATGACCTAGCTGATATTTTTGCTGGTTGCCTTGAGAGCTAAGGCATTTGACTTAAGTCAATTTTGTGGGGCTGTTGGATATTTGCCTCAATAGCTGTTACCTTACGGTTCAAGGAATGGTTTGGTCAGTTTTGCTGGTTGCTGGACCCTTACTCGATGAATTGATGCCTACTAAAACTAGATATTTACTTGGTGGATATTTGTGGCTGCTGGATAAACTTTGATGGGATGCTGCCTTATGTTCCCAGGAATTTGACTATGGTCAAAAATATGACCTGCTGGATGACCATCCCGATGGAAATGCTACCTTAGGAATTGAAATATTTGGCTTTGGTCAACAACATGGTCGGCTGATCGATAATGTTGATAATGGCTGCCTTAGCTATTCTTTTGTTTTGCAAGAATCAAATTTCTTTTTAAGTACAAAATCATGGAGGCATTTTAGTATTAGAAAAAATAAAACTATTTTTGCCTCTCACCTCTTTTCTCCATATATATATACATATATTTTTAGATTGTCCAAATGAGGGTCTTAGCTACGTGGCCCTCGGACATTTTCCAAAATAAAATGTTTTCCAAACTATTTTCGAAACTAGAAAATTATTTAGGTTAACGGCACTATTTTGCCCCCGCAGCTAACCCTGCGGATGTTGGCGAAACTGTGCCGATAAGACTACACTTACTTTAAAATATTGTTTTCAAAAATTCTTTGCCTCCTACAGCAATCCTTCCCCCCTCCGACTCTCAGTGTTCTCCTCCGACTTGAAGACTTTGAAGGTCCGAAGATCTAAGAATTTAGGGTAGACTTGTATAGGTAGAAACATTGCAACATGTAATTTTCTTTTCTTCTTTATTTATTCTTTGTACTCATGTTGTTGTATTATGACACTGTAATATTCAATAATAAATAAAATTTCAATTTCAACTTCATGAACATGTGTGTAACTGTCACGGACCCAGAATCCACATGTGATTAGGGGAACGCGAAGTCGCCAAGGACCGAAGGACTCGTCAGCCCGGTGGCACGGTACCTGTGCCGTACGCACCGAGGCGGAACGATCCGACACCCGCCACGTGCGAGCCGGCCGGAAGCGACCAATCTTCCCCAAACCACATAGAGATTCCTGATCCAGTGAAGGGGTAAAACCGCGTGATAAGCCTGCGCTCCGCGATAGTCATAGGAGGACTAGAGCCCGGGATACGCATCCCCTCAACCTAACCTAGCCACGAAGTGCGAACTCTGGGAGTTCCAGCTCTGCTCTGCCGTCAGCGCGAGGCGTGACGGTCGTAGGAGACTTAGCGAGTACGGGATGAATCCCCTGGATTGACTCAACCAAAGCTACATAGGACTAGTGGTTCGCTCACCTCTGCCATCACGAAACGCAATCCTGACACGCAGTAGTACCGCTGCACCGTTGCCCACATACTTCATCACATACACGCATTGTACATGGACAACTCGGATAACAACTCGGATATCACAACAAAGCTCTACAAATGTGATATTACTAGCAACTGTCTACGATGGGACGACACATTACATCATTCGGCCATAACCGAAAACATATCCGAGTACGGAGAATTTAAACGACAGCGGAAGCAAGGTAAATGAGTTCCACAGCGGTACAGTGACCGCTGACCCAAAAGCTACAATCTATCCCATGAGTCGAACACAACCGAGGAAACGCAATTTCAGGCATCATCAAAATAGTCTTCGACCACCGGCTCACCTGCAAGCTCCAGGAATAACCTGGGTGAGTACGAACGTACTCGCAAGACTTATTCGTGCTTGATTAAATGTCCTACTCATACTAGTACAACAACAATTAAACATGGATGCTTCTCAGAGTAACAATATACAAGTTAAGAACATGGCATTAACAAGGTAAATTAATGACAGACTAAGTAACAGACTAGCTCAAGACACAAACATATCGCAATCAATTCACCACGAGATCAAATCATCAAATCCAAATCCATTGGGGCAGCTCACGCCCATCTAATTTAATCGACCACTCTGGACCGTCCCGACGATGCAACTGCTAAGGGAAGTATCGAGTGCTCCTCACGAGTCTTGTCATCAGATAACCCATAGCAGTGAGTCCGGCGACGACCATGAGGGTTTTCAACTTATCACATTTTCATTCCAATTAATCTCTCGGTCCGTTACCGGCAGAACAACCACCATGGAAAATATCGAGTGCTCTTCACCTGGAGGTTGCAAAGCTCCAGTGACCGAGTCTTACCATCAGGTAATCCAGATGTGGGGAGTCCGGCAACGACCACGCGGTAATAAGGGATGGTGACACACTGGAGATAGGGTTGGTGCAGCGACAAAACTCTTCTCACTCCTGGGTCGCCATCACCCGGCATTTAACACCAACCGTACCCATTGTGCACGCCCTCGGCTCTCCCAACTCACTTAGCAATTTAGTTGAAGAGTCATCAGATGTTCTCAACCTAGGACACATCCTACACATACTAGTGTGCTCAACCTCATACGTGACATACAAGTAATCATTCACACATAAGCACACATAAACAGGGCATACACAAGAGTACGGAAAGTAAAGATGCAACAAGCTCTGCTTGCCTTGGCCGTAGAATTCCTGGTCTTGCGTGAGGTCGTGAGCCTGGTGGTCTCCCTCTTCGAGTCCTGTTGTGAACGATTCGAAGCGCCGGAAAGAAACGGCAAAAGAAGACCATAAGACTCAGCATGTATGCATGATCAATGCTAGATGTAGGTGTCTAAGGTGGTGCGCGGATGTATATATATAACTCTTAGGTTGACTGACACGTTCCGGGTTCTAGGTTTAATTGACCTGTCGTTATCCTACCATGCATGCATGTTAAGTTATGGTGCAACAGGTGTTTAAGGTTCATTTGGTTGATTCGTTGTCGTAGGTGAGAACATGGAGTCACGATTATTTTCTGGCCGTTAGGCGAATTGTGACACTAGCTATTTTAATTTGGCGGTTAAGCTAGATGCTCTAGGTTCATATTCTTGGGGGTCATTTACATTCTTTTACGAGTTCTACAAGCTTCCTCATATTTAGCATTTCCTGTTTTCTTCTCAGTAAAGGAAAATAATCCTACATTAAATTAGAATGCATCTACTGCCGTATACTCACTATTAACCATGAGTATGTTTCAGTATGAGTAACCAGCATGGGTACAAGTGATGGTTCTTAGAGTCAAAAGTGCATGTATTAGAAAGAAAAATAAGGATAAGTTTACACTAACTAGCATTCTTATTCCTATTTGACTTTTTGTAATATTCAAGTAGTATATTAGTTGTGTTCAACAATTGACCAACTGTTGTCCTAAACGAATGCATATTTAGATAAAGTAGCAGTTGGGTGGTCTAATTGTTAACCTGCATTACTAGCTAGTCTTTTAGCACATACCCAATAGGAACCCCCTATAAGCCATGTTTTTCTCATGTGGCCTGTTTCCCAGAAATCCATGTCTCTACTATACATAAGAGCATCAAATTGTATTAGCTTATGATTTAGTCCGTTGGTTTATCGATTAAGTTGGCCACTGACTAGTGAACATTTGAATTATTTCAAAAGATATAGACTTAGCTAATTGAGCTGACTTATCAGACGTTAACACAACTAGAGTGTAATATCGGCCGTGCATCAAGCAGATTAATTACTAACTAGCTTGTCTTAACAGCGATTAGTGTCCCCATGACAAGTAGTTGGTAGGCGTGTCTTATTTATGTTAATTGTTCCTCAGGTGTACCTAGTTGTGAACGGAAACATGAAGGCATCAAGGTAGTTATTTATAGGAAGCGATTAATTAGTGAATGCCCATTAATTTATTAGCGATGCTAACGATTGAATCAAGTCGTACTATTACAGAAGTTTGCTTACTCGTTAGGACGGTACATGTGGCAACATATTCGGTAAGTACTAGGACCGACATTAAGCTTGCCTAGAATTGGTGAAGTACATTTTAATTAACTGGTCAGTGCATTATTTGCGTTAACTGATTGATTAAGTATTAAAGTTCAAGTAGGTTAACTACAAATGTTGGTCACGAATGCAACTAACTTTCATTGGTTTAGCCGACCAGGTTAATATTCTAATTAACAGCTAACCGCAATGGCATCTAGTCACCATTGGCCTATAGCAATTTATCAGTAACCAAAGAACTGTTCTGCGATTAAATGTGTCAGAGTTTCATCGATTAACTTTAGCTCAAAACATGTGCATTGAATCGGTCAACCGTTTGCCTGATCAGTGGCGAGTTCGTGAGAATGGCAGAAGCAGAAGGGAAGAATTAGAGGTATGTATAATCCAAGGTCGAAGATAAAAAGGGAAAATGTTTAGGGAATAGCTAAACTCAATATAAACACTGTGGGTGGTTTAGACTTAATTTACGGTTGAGATCAGTATGATTGGATCAACCTAATTACCGATGTCAGGGACGGGCCCAGGTAGTTAGGATCCGAACTTAACATTTTAAAACATCGGAGTAGAGGAAATTGTGGGTCTATTAAACAACTCGTTAACTAAAGTTTTGCGCAGGTGTTTAACCGAATCCACAGGTCTATTCCCAGTTCAACCACGATTAACTAACAACTAACAGTTAATAGAGTGTGCCAGTTCATTAATTGCAGCTGTTACACATGTATTAACCGAATGCCACAAGAAATAACAAGGCAAAGGGGTGGGGCGGGAGCTCACTCCCGGCGGCGGCGGATGCGAGCTAGCAGCTCAGACTTGGGGAGCTGCAGGGGAGGATGGCTGGGGGTTGCCGACCTGCCACCGGAGAGCTCGAGCTTGCGTCGGAGGCAACCAGATCCGGCGTGATGAGGAGAGCTCGGCAGGGTGAGGCGGGCTCCGGCAATGGGGAGCAAGGGCGGCAGGACCCGGAGTCTTGGGGAGGCGGAGCCGGCGTTGCTTGGGGAAGCAAGGGCGGCGGCGTGGATCTGGTGGCAGAGGGGAGGCGGCGCTCCTGGTGGCGTGCGGTGGCGATGGGCAGCTCGCCGGCCACCACGGGAGGAGGCGAGCCCGGAGCTCAAGCGGCGGGTGGAGCAGCGGCTTGGGCCCGCGGTGCTCGGGGAGGAGCGTGGCAGTGGCGCGAGCGGGGCCAGGGGGGCGAGCTGCGCTCGGTGGCAGAGGGGATGGGGAAGAGCGGCAGGAGGAGGAGAAGGGCCGGGGGCGAGCTAGGCAAGCAGGGGAGGCCCGAGGTTTGGGTGGCTTGCTAGAAGAGAGAGACCAGAGGGAAACCAGCCTGAGGTAGGAGATGATGAATAGTAGCTATGAAGAACTTGGATTGGAAATTAATTGGCAGGGTGCCCAAATCTCCTTGCATGTCAACATTGCTTGGATGATTGGGAAGCTCAGGAGGTGGGGAATCTGTAGGTATAACATGCAGAGCTCAAATCCATGGTTTTGGATGGGATTTGGAGGGAAGAAGAAGGGTGGTTTTGTTGGTGTTTTGGAGAAGAAGAAGGGGAATGCCTGCTTTGCGTGGAGAAGAAGAGAGAGAGAGCAGTGTACTGAAGTGAGCTGGTTTGAGTGGTTGTTGCGTGGAGAAGAAAAAGAAGTTAATCTGCTGGTGGAGGAAAAAGGGGCCTGCAAGCAGGGACCCACGGGCAGGAGGGATTTTCATTTTATTTTATTTGCTTATTTAAAACAAGGCTGAGCTAACAGGTGTTCCACACTTGAATAAAATTTGAATCATAAGTGTTTGAATGTATTTCCTTCAAGTATTTTCTTTTCAAGGTATTAGACTTGTGGTCAATATGTTGTTTAGCTTTTAAGTGTATCATTTCGTTGATATTGGAGGGAAGGGGTTCACTCGATCAGCTTCTTCCATATTTATCCGAGGTGAGCCACTACAGACAATAATTTGGGTCTGGATGTACAAATGAGCTTCAATGGACTTGTGAAAGTTCTTGGGATAGCTGGGAGGTTAGGAACATGTACGAATTTTAGAATCATAAGTTTTAGCGGCATTAGTTTTGCTGTTCGATTTCATGTTAACCCTGAGGGCGCATGTTAGGATTTTTAATCGAAATCATTTCTGAAGTATCTATATGCATGCATGCGAATGAAAGAAATCGTTTATGTTCGTGAAGATTTTCACTGACCTCGTATTTGAAAATAGGGTCACTACAGTAACGATATATGCTATGAATCAAATGCATGCCATGATTGCACAACTAATTCCTTCCCCTCTTTCTCTAACTCTCGACGTAACTCTCGCCGTTCCTCAGTAGATTCGGGTCAACTCAGCAACGTGAGTTGACCTGACTTCCACCTCACAACGCTTAGCTCTAACCTAGAAATTAGGGTTCTCACAACTCGCCTAAATCATAATGACAGGTAGTTGTCAAATATTTATGACGGATTTTATTATTTTCAAAATTTTGGTCTCTCAAGATTGTGTACCAAACTAAGCTCTGAATTAAACATTTCATTTGTGGCAAATAATCTCTTAAAGATAAATATAGTACTAAAGATTTATATCAGGTGCTAGAGAATGAATATAGTATATTCATTAACTGTATCATGCCTATTTTAGCTGGAGAATGATGATGCTAGTAGAAACCTAAGGAAATGCTAGTTAGCTAAGCTAATCTAGACACAACTGCCTCACTGAAGAATACCCAAAGCTCAAGGGTTGGGCAACAATTCATCACATTAAGCAAAAATCAACCTTCTGTAAGAGACATTAAGGAACATAAATCCTTATTCTTGGCAGTGGTAATACAGTGACAGAGGAACCAGATTATGACTTACGAGCCCATAAGATCATAGCGATAGGGGAATAAAGCAGAAACAAAGGGAATATTCATATCCAAGAAATCAGCACAACGAGACATAGCAAAGCACTAATCAACAGCCATCACACGTGCACTCGTTCCAGATCTCGTGTACACATTGAAAGAAACCGCAAAAATGGAATGGCATGCGCACCTGAAAATCCCACATAAACCAAATCTTTCCTCCAAGAAATGATAAAAACATATCACTACAGAGCGGCATTGTCCATTCAACTAAATATACACATAAACAAGTCAAATATATTAAGTAAACTTAGCAGGACATTTTAGTCTCACCTAGACTTAGCAGGACATTTTAGTCTCACCTAGCATCATCATAAACATTAACACAAGATTAAGTAAACATTGAAGCCTTACATGGCAGCGGTGGGGGAATTCAGGTGGAGGCGGTGTCGAGGGTGATGGGCAGCCATCTGGGGGAGGCACGGCGAGGGGCATTACACGGCAGCGAAGCACAAGGGGATGGGATGGTGGCTTGGCAGAATGGAAGATGAAGGAGGAGGCTCGATGGCGGCGGTTGGGGACGTTGGTGGCGCTCGGAGATCTTGGCAGTGCTCATGGACGATTGCAGCGCTCGGGGACGATACAGTGGCATTGCAAACCAAGGGGCAGTTAGGGATGTGCAGTGCTCGGGTATAAAACCCTAGTAGTCACGCCGCCTTTGATTATATATGTTCACTTATCTGAGGCGGTTATTAAGATCTAACCATCTCGGATAAGGAATATAAGAGGTGGTTTGCAGGATAAACCGCCTCACATAACGTGATGTAGGAAGCGGCTATGCATTTTGAACCGCCTCCAGTAACATGATATCCAAGGTAGTTTGTTTTGTTCCCAACCGCCTCCAATAACAGTTCAAGACACAGTCTAAAAGTTCTAAACTTTTAGAAAATAACGGTTCAGAACACATTAAAACAATATTTCCATTTACCATGAGCATCTTAAATAGATTTCCATCAACACACTACATACATGAACATTCCAAATAGAATAAATAGACATTTCAAATATGTTTCAAACAACAAATTACATGAACATTGAAAATAGATTTAGATGAGCATTTCAATTAGATTTCCGTCAACACATCTCAAATTAATTACCATTAAGAAGTGTACATAGTGATATTTTACATGAAAATTTCAAATTATTTGGAAATAACCATTTCATTGCCTTTGCTTGCATTTCTTTTTCTTTTTGCGAGGCATTTCCTCTTTGAACACTAGCCCTTCTTCATAATCACCGCGTATGTAGCATGCTTCGTTAGATTCATCATCTCCCATGTCTCTTATGCTTTGTGCGATAGAGGCGCCTCTTCAAATATCTTGTATTCGTCCTCATCTACCACATTCTCAACTCCGACAATCTTCCTTTTACCATGCATGGTAATATGAAGATTCTTCTTCACCGGGTTAGTTACATAGAAGACTTAGTGAGTTTGGTTGGCTAGAATGAATGGATTATCTTTGAAACCGACCCATCCAAGGTCTACTGTTGTCAAGCCATACTTATTGACCTTCGTAGATTGGACATTGACCCAGCGACACCGGAATAAAGGAATTTTGAATTATACATAGCCCAACTCTCAAATGTCCTCTATGTGGACCCCACTATTTTGGAATATGCTCTTCATATCTTCATCTCTCATGTCTGTTGATGTCGTATCCTTGCCAAGTGATGACTTTGAATGTTGGTCCCTTCGCACACCATGTTAGCATGTCACTTGGGGATCCCAAATGGAGATGCTCATTGAACCATTTGTTGAATTGTTTGTTGTTCTCTCTTGTCCTCCACGCATCGATTCTTTTTGGATGGTCTTGCCTTAACTTAGCCTTGTGCTCTTCGATATACGGGGATGATGTGCTCGTGTGTTGCAACACTGTGAAATGGGCTACAGTGTGTCTAGCTTGATCGAAGGTTATTGATTTCTTTCCGATGGTCTCAACACCATAAAGCCTACCCTCATGCTGAGATCACAGCATGCCAATAGGTTGGTTCGACTCCATGCGATCAACACAGAACTCAACAATCTCTTCGACATAACATGACAGTCATGAGACTTCATACCGATTAGTTTCAAGTACTACATCGAGACAAGCCTCTTTATGTTGGCGGAGTAGCCCAAAGAATTTTCAAGCCATGCAAGAACTTGCAAAACTTAGTTCTCTCATCCATGGATAAAGTGTATTGGGAAGGGAGATGTATGTCTTCCTGTTAGGCAGAACTACAGGCACCAACTCGTGTATGATTCCCTCAACCATGTCAAGTCGTGCCTTAACGTTGTCATTCGTTTTGTCCTTGTTGTTCAGCAATAGACCAATCACGCTGTCACACACATTCTTCTCTATGTGCATGACGTTGATGGAGTGTCAGATGCCTAGGTCCTTCCAATATGCTAAGTCCCAAAATATCGATATCTTCTTCTAGTACACAGACTCGTCTATGCCATTTTTTCTGACATTTACCAAGAACAACATTGACATCATTAACCTTTTGGAAGATCTCTCATTAACCTTTTGGAAGATCTCTAAATCACAAAAAGGCCTTGGTTTCACACTGTTCTTTGTTCTCTGGTTGAACTGTGTCTTCCACCTGTGGTAACTGTGCCCAATAGGCAGGAACCTCCGGTGACCCATGTACATGACTTTGTCATAATTCTTAAGACTCAAGCTCATGGTATTCTCCATGCATATAACACATCGTTCATGTCCTTTTACCATTTGATCAGAGGTGTTGCCGAGAGCAAAAAAGTCTTGGATTGTGCAGAACAGCATGGCCCGCAGAGTGCAATATTATTTTTTGTCTGCATTTCATACTTGCACTCCTGTGTTCCACAATGTTTGTAGAACGTCCATCAATAGTTGGAAATACACATCAATGTCATTACCTGGTTGCTTAGGCCCTTTGATATGTATTAACATCATAATGTACTTCCGTTTCATACAAAGCCAAGGAGGTAGGTTGGACATACTGAGAAGCAAGAGCCAGGTGTTGTGTCGGCTGTTTATGTTGCCAAATGAATTCATTCCATCCATACTCAGTGCAAACCTTACATTCCTACTTTTCACAGCAAACAAAGGATGCTTCCTATCGATGTTTCTCCACTGAATAGCATCAGCTGAGTGTCTTAGCTTTCCATCAGATGTCTTCCCCTCCTTTGGGTTCACAAATAAACACTTTAGGCGTAGGATTATAGGCAGATACCAAGCAACCTTGGTAGGAGTTCCCTTCGTAATCTTGATGCATTCATCGACTCCATCCGGTCCAATTTTACCCTTGTACCAAGAGGCCTTGCACATTAGGCATGAATCCAAGTTTGCAAACTCTTTTTGGTATAGGATACAGTCATTTCGAAATACATGTATCTTTTCAACTTCCAGTCCCAAGGACAAAGCACCTTCTTGGCTCTGTATGTGTCGATGTGTAACTCGTTCCCCTCCAAAAACATGTCCCCTAGGAGGCCCAACAATTCATTGAAGCTCTTATCGGACTAGCTATTGCTTGCCTTCAGCTTAAATAGTTCAAGCACACCATGTAACAACATGAACTTTGTCTCGCATCCTAGGAACGATAGTTTCTCCTACGCCCCCATCAAGCCTAGAAATTAATGGTACTCTCTGTCACTTCCATGTCCTTCAAATCACACAACATCTGTTCCAGATCTAGCATCGAGTCGGCATCATCGGGCATCTGATCATCTAAATCATGATAGATATCAAATGGAATATCAGTTGCTTCTTCATCAACTATGATATCATCATCTGAGACTATAGCTTGATCTTCACCATGCTTAGTCCATAGTGAATGCCGTTCCCTGAAACCTCTCTTAAACAAGTGGAACTCGATATGCGGGGATCAAAGTATAAGAGAGGTGCTATGTATATGTGGACATGTCCCATAGGTGGGCTAGGCATTAAGCGAATTTGTCAGGGTGTTACAGGTGGTATAAGAGCATGAACCCTCACTGCTACGGGCCGTGTGTCCTGTGAGCCCATGGAGGGTACACAATTTGGGACGTGTACCGAGGGGCCAATAGTACATAATCGTCCATCAGAGGTGCCTTATCTGAGGAGATTGGGTTAAAGTGCCTCCAATAACTGATATATATGAGGCTATTACCACAGTTCAACCGCCTCCAATAAAGACGTCAGGAGCAACCGCTTCGAATAATAAAATCATCTGAGGCGATTGTTCTACTGCAACCGTCTCAGATAAGGCATATATCTGAGGCGGTTATATATCTACAACCGCCTTGGATGTGTTCAAAACCCAAAATTTTAGAATCCCGCCAACTCCAAAATTTCAAAACCCAAAATTTCAGAATCCCGTGACGTATATACATCATCTCAGTACATCTCTCCACTCAGATCTAGATCCAAAATTTCGTCTTCTCCCTTCCACTCTCCTCTCGTCCCTTCCACCCTTCTCATCCTCTCATCCTTCCAATCCAAATCCACCGCAAGGAGCATCTCCTCTTCATGTCACCATCCTCGTAGGAACATGGCAAAGGCTTCACGGGAGTTTTGCTCAGATTTGAGGTAAGGAAGATCCCGCCGAGTCAAGATTCGTGTCTTTTTTGGCTAGTTTTGGAAGGGTTCCTACTAGTGCCAAAAAAATTATTTTTAAAATTTTTCTCATATTTTTTCTAGCAGCTCTACTCTTCACAGTTTGGACTCCACAAAAATTATTATATTTGGAGCTTGGGAAGCAGTTCAACAAAGAGCCAGAAGATACGATTTTTTTTGGAGGGGCAAAAGTCTGTCTTAGAGGGCGAATTTGGAGGTAAAAAATATACAAGTCTAATGACCAGTAGATTTTTTAGATGCACCTCGTCAATAGCTTCATTTTGAGTGGTCGTGAAGCAAAAACGAACACCCTATGCAAGGGTTTTTTTCCAAATAATATCTTATCCAATTAGACAACCACGTCAGATAACTCATTAAAACCGCATCGGATATCAATTATCCGGGGAGGTTACATATCTACAACCACTATTTGAAGGCAGAGGCGATAACTGCCTCGAATGATTTATTTCAACCGCCTCGGATGAGCTTTCCTATACTAGTGGGTGGTCCGAGTATCTATTGTATAACAGCGTGCTGTTGAGGGCATCGGCCATAAAAGGGAGTGAGTGTAATACCACGACCCGTTAGTGTAGATGCCCATGTAGCCATGTGTAGTACACACCATGACCTGTTATAGAGGGCAGTTATGTGCTGGCAATAATATTTAAAAGACGGCGTGCTAACTGCCAGGAAAGAAACTGACAGTTTAACGGCCGGGAAAAATCAATTCATATGGCACCTTACCTGCCGGGAACCTGACTGGCAAGTTATCTGCTGGTAATTATAAACGCCGGCATCTAGCCTGCTAGTAGGTCAGTAGCCTGCGAGAATCAAAGCTGAAGCCGTATTGTTAGCGCGGGCGCCAAATATTGCGCGGGACATTGGGCGCTTGGCCAAAAAAAAGAAAAATGCGCGGCCAACAAACAAAACACTTCACCGTGAAAACTCCTTCTCCTGCTCTCCACCACCGCATCCCCAATCCACCACCGCTCTCCACCTCAGTCTTCCCTCCGCCGCCTCCACCTGAGCCTCACCGTGTGCCGTAATAGCTGCTGCACCTCTCTACGTACCTGCCCCATCGACCTGCTCCTCGCCGCCCGCCACCATGCCCTAGCGCCACTGCTGCTTGCAGCCACCGCCGCCGGGAGCAATCTGGCGAGCCAAGCCGCCGTAGATCGATTCCGGCCGCCCACAGGACCGTGCTGAAGGTAGGACCTCGAATACGTGGTCAGCTACTCCCGTGGATGCCTCCTCTGGCCGAATCTCCTCTTCATCACCGGCGAGCCCATGCCCTAGTTTTCCCTCCTCGGTTCTATCTCTGTTTTACTACACCTGAGTAGCCGATGCGCCTCCATGCCTGCACCCAGGTACCTGCACTGTCTCCCCGCCATCAACCTTCTCCTAGGTATCTCCCTGCGTGCCCGCACCACCTGCCCACCTCCTAGCCGTCGACCATCTCTCCAACTTCCCGCGGGCCTGCACACACACACCCACCTGCCTCCCACCCGTCGACCCCCTCGCCAACTCCCGCCGTGCCTACACCACCAGCTGCCTGCCTCCCAACCGCCATAAGCACTACATGTTTTATTTTTATTTAGCCCTCAAACAAGCTGCTTTATAGTGCTTATGTATTTTCTTATATCCAATCTGGAAAATTTCAATCCAAGTTTCTTTGAATGTGAAAAAAGCCATTTTTTTGTAATCCAACTTTCTTAATACTTGCTGCTAGTGAATCCTGCAAGTTATTCTTGCATGAAGTTTTTAGTTTGAATGATTCATTGTGTAGCATCCATTTTTCTAGATTTTGACATACATGGCCATTGCCTGTTTTGCAAGGAAAAAATGTTGTCCTTGGAGTCATAAGTGAAGATGGCAGCCTTTGATATGGTCTGAAGCAAATCTATCCAACAAAGTGTCACAGTTCTTGGTATTTGTCGGCACATGGTTTATTTCTTCCCTTGGATTTCTAGAACATTCTTTTCTAACTAAGGATACTTTTTTGCTTCATGTGCAATGCAAAGGGGTACCTTTGAATCTGACTTAATCATCAATTAGCTTCTGGAGTGTGAGATTTGAGGGGCACATGGTTGCTGGTTAGTATATGTCTTCCTATGCATCAATTTTTATTGAAATAGCACATCCTGATGTTCTATTTATATTTGCGTAATTCCATTGATTGTCTTTAGGCTCAATTGTGTGAATTTGTGAGGCATTTGTGTGAATCTTTTGACTTGCGGGGTTTGTTGTTACTTGTCAGCCATGGATAAGAGATGGATGGACCTGCCTAGGTACAACATAATTAAGCTTCAAATGTTTTTATGCCAATTTCTCACAACTGGTCTTACAAAAAAAAATTAATTGTAGGCACACATCTGAATATGTATGTGGGGTCAAAGAATTCATACAATTTGCATTTACCCATTCGGCAAAAGGGGGCATGATATTGTGCCCTTGCAGGAACTGTGTCAATAATTGTTGGAAGAAAGCAAGTATTGTCCATGAACATTTAGTTTGCAATGGGTTTTTAGAAGGGTATAAGAGATGGATTTTTCATGGAGAGGCATCATCTTCTTCAGCACATCAAAACATGTGTCATGAGGTTGAAATGGAGGACACTTCAGACATGGATTCACAGATGGGTGATGAGATGTTTGACCTGCTTCATGATGTAGCATGTGGATTAGATGGAACAGGGGGTTTAGAGGGAGCTGATGATTTTCTTGAGGATCCATGTGAGGATGACGCTGAGGCTTTTTGTCGTTTAGTAGATGATTCCAATGAAGAGCTTTACCCAGGGTGCAAGAGATTCTCGAAGCTAAGCTTTGTTGTCAAATTACTCCACACCAAATTTCTGGGAGGTTGGAGTGATAAAAGTCTTGACTTGCTACTAGGGCTGCTTATTGATGCTTTCCCCGAGGCCAAAATACCCAAAAACTTCTATGAAGCTAAAAAGATGGTTAGTTGTTTTGGACTCGGATATGATACAATTCATGCTTGTGAGAACGATTGCATATTGTTTAGGAAGCAGTATGAAAACGCAGAAGTATGTCGTAAATGTAAAACTTGCTTATTGATGCTTTCCCCGAGGCCAAAATACCCAAAAACTTCTATGAAGCTAAAAAGATGGTTAGTTGTTTTGGACTCGGATATGATACAATTCATGCTTGTGAGAACGATTGCATATTGTTTAGGAAGCAGTATGAAAACGCAGAAGTATGTCGTAAATGTAAAACTTCTCGCTGGAAAACAACCAAGAATCTTGAGGGAAAACGTGCACACAAAGTTCCTCGAAAGGTTCTTCGCTATTTTCCAATAAAGAAGAGGCTTCAACGGTTGTTTATGTCACCAAAAAGTGCAGCTGACGCACGATGGCATGATGAAGGGCGTATAAAGGATGGATTATTAAGGCATCCAGTAGATTCTTCGGTTTGGAAGGAGTTCGATTGCAAGCATCCAGAATTTGCTTTAGACAACCGCAATGTCAGGGTAGCTATAGCTACTGATGGATTTAATCCATATAGATCTATGAATTGTAGCTATAGCATTTGGCCTATTATTGTGATCCCACTAAACTTGCCCCCTTGGTTGTGTATGAAGCAATCAAATTTCATACTATCTTTGTTAATTCCTGGTCCAAATTCACCTGGGAAGGATATTGATGTCTATTTTGAACCACTAGTGGATGATATGTCAGAGATGTTTGAGGAGGTATTTGGACATATGATGCTTTAGAGAAAAATTACTTTCAGCTATATGCTAGTATACTATACACCACTACAGATTTTCCTAGCTTAAATTATGCTGCTGGATGTGTTACATCGGGCAAACTAGGCTGTCCACATTGCAATTCGCTTACTTGTTCTCTTTGATTAAAGAATGGTAGCAAGTCATGCTACATGGGTGATCGTCGGTTCTTAGATGCAAATCACAAATTCAGATTTGATGAAGCAACTTTTGATGATGTTATAGAGTTAAGGCCACCACCAAAACCACTTACGAGAGAACAAGTTTGGGGGCAAGTAAAGGATTTGCCTCGGAATTTTGGAAGGACCCAACCAAGAAGAAAGGAGGGAGAAAGTCTAAACCTGGAAAGGGCCCAAACAAGAAGATAGGGAAGAAAAAGTCCAAGTGCAAGGTTGGTGAGAGAAAAATAATTTGGAACAGGAGATCTGTTTGGTTTAATCTTCGATACTGGAAAGACTTGTTGCAACCACATAAATTTGATGTCATGCACATTGAAAAAAATGTGTGTGATAACATCATTAACACACTTTTGGGTATAGATGGTAAATCCAAAGATAATTTGAACTCCCGCAAGGATCTTGAACTACTAGGTATTTGAAAAGATCTTCACCCCATACCAGTAGAAGATTCATATTATTTGCCTCCTGCACCTTACTTACTGCCTCCTGAAGAGAAAAAACTATGTTGTCAACTTCTTGGAGGAGTCAGATTCCCATATGGTTGTGCAGCTGACATACGTATGCATGTACGTGTTAATGAGAGAAAAATAATTGGGCTAAAGAGCCACGACAATCACATCCTTTTGCAAAACTTGCTTCCACTATGTCTAAGAAAGACATCATTGCATGATGGAGTTATTGCAGCATTGATTCGTGTGAGCAACTTTTTCAAGCAAATTTATTCTCCTGTCATTCGCATAAGTGATATGGAAAAGCTAGAGCTGGAAATAGCTGAGACGCTAAGCATTCTTGAGACAATATTTTTACCATCTTTTTTTGATATTATGTTTCACCTAATGGTACATCTTCCTGCCCAAGCGAGGCTTGCTGGTCCAGTACATCTGCGAAGCATGTGGGCAATAGAAAGGTGATTTTTGAAAACTGATTGTTCGTATCAAACATATCTACACAATTTATAATCTGATATAGATAGTGTCCCTAATGTGTAGGTTCATCATGAGATTAAAGGGGTATGTATGCACCAAGAGTCATCCTGAGGGTTCAATCGCAGAGAGCTATTTATTTGACGAGAGCATGACTTTTTGCTCTCGTTATTTAGAAGGCTGTGAGACTAGGTTTACTCGAATGGGTAGAAATGATGAAGCTAGATGTGATGAATTATCTTGTACCATGCCATTCTTCCAGAAATTGGGTCGAGGTTTGGTTGGCAAGTGTACTGTGACCTTGGACTACATCTCATGGCTGCAAGCACACAGATATGTCTTATTTAATTATGACCATATTGATCCATGCCTTAGGTGAGTAATACCAATCTGGTGTATTATTCATGGTGGTTATCAGTTCATACACTAAAACTATCATGTTTAACCATTGCACAAACATCTTGAGTACTTATCTTCACTTGGTCATGACAGTAGTAGAGATATCAATGAAATTCATCATGAGAAGTTCCATGAATGGTTCAAGTTTCATGTGGAAGAGTTAGTTACGAAGGGAGAGAATGTTCCTAAAGAGATTCAAACTTTAGCTAATGAGCCTTTACTAGTTGCAACTAAGTACAGCAGTTATAGTATAAATGATCGTAGGTACCACACTAAGTTCTACGATGAGGGTAGGTCTGTCCAATGCAGTGGCATGGCTTTAGTCGCACAAACCTCAACTTTCTCAACTGGAAACAATAATTCTATTGTACGAAATAAGATCTATTATGGTGTGATAACAGAGATAATTGAGCTGGATTATAGACACAAAGGAAATATTGTTCTCTTCAAATGTGACTGGGTAAAAGATAAGGGGGTAATAGTTGATAAATTTGGCATCACAGATGTGAACTTCAAGCATTTAAATATTGGTACCAAGCCAAGTGATGAACCTTTCATTTTGGCATCTCAAGCAAGCCAAGTATACTATGTTGAAGATCCTCTTGATAAGAATTTGTGTGCTGTAGTTAAGAGAAAGCGACAAGGCATTTATGATAGGCTGAGGTACAAGATGAAATTTTAGAGTCTGGAAATGAACATGTGGTGACATACCCTGATCTAGATGGTAATGTACACATTGCTATTGATGGAGATGTGCCGCGTACTAGGTCAGACATAGATAGAACACTTGTTCCAAATAAACAGCGGAAGTATGTAATTTTTCCCTTTTATAAACTACTCTCTTTATTTTGCTTTTGCACATCGACTTTGCTGTCTTTATATATAATGTAGTTACTTGGAAATATAGCGGTACATCATCTGTTTGTTAATTCAAATAAGTTATTAATGCAGGGAAAAAAATGTCAAGCGCAGGAGGAAGAGTTGTATATGATGACACTACAAGGGAAGAGAGGGTTAGGAAAAACAATGAAGCACTGCAGGCTCTCATTGAGAAAAAGAGAGGAATATATGGAGCTTCTGAACCAGTTGGTGCCAATGGAGTGGAGGGACAACCTGAAGCTAGATATTCACAAAAAACAAAAAGAAAGAAATTGACTCACGATCCTTCACTTGGATATCCAAACCTCCGGTCTAGGACAACAAAATCTGGTGCAGCACCTCTTGTCGAAACACAAGGTGAAGATGTTCATGATGCTGGGAACCAACAAGAAACCCAAGGTGAAGATATAGAGCATGGTTTTAATAACAGTGATGACTACCTACCAGAAGACGATATTGAAGATGATCAATCCTTAGAAGAAAATGGAGGTACTTTTATTGATTAGCTCATGGCATGACAATTCTTATTCACTGGTATTTATGTCCCATCTAGATCCTGTGCAAAGTGATGGACAAAAGAATAAGAGAGGAGGAAGGAAATACACTAAAAAACACAATATCTGGAATAGGGGAAATCAGCCACCAATCCGGTTAGAAATCAACGAGCATGGACAACCTATTGGAGATAATGCTGTAGAATTAGCTAACTTCATATCAACTACCGTGAAAAAATGTGAAGAGATGTCACTTGCACACAAGGATTGGAGGTTGGTTGCACCGCACCAGAAGTTGAAGTTGTGGAACGACATAAAGGTATTGCCGATTAATTAGCACGCTACATTTTCAGAAGTGTGGTTTAGCTCTAATTGTGTACCTATTTTTCAATCAGTTATTCTTTGATGTGGATGAAAGAGTCATGGACTGGGTTATGGGTACTGCTGCCAAGAAATGGAGGGATTTCAAGGCTGATTTGAAGGCAAAACATTATGATGAGACAAAAACTGACAAGGAACTTTTTGCTGCCCATGATCCTAGAGTTAATAAGAAGGATTGGAGGTGGCTTATCAAACATTGGAGAACTCCACTCGCTAGAGTAAGCATAAGGTCCTCATGCATATTTTTTATCTTCATATATCTCTTGCTTACTATTTTGTTTACAGGATCATAGTCAGAGAGGAAAAAATAACCGTGCAAAATTATCTGTAATGCATACATCTGGTAGCAAGAGTTTTGCTCGATTCGGACATGAATATGAAATCCTTACACTTCTTATCATTGTTTCAGAATGTTCTTTTTCTATTCTGCTAGTACCGTCACAAGATTTTATTGATTGTAATTCTGCATTTATGTGAGAATAGTACAAAGAGAATGGTGTGGTGCCCCGTAGGGATGAATTATTTATCATAGCACATACTCACAAAAAGGACCATCCTACAAAAGGAGGCCATCCTACAAGAGGAGCAGCAGATAAAATTGTAAGTTTAATTTGCTTATTTCATGGGTTATTTTTTATCATAGTTGCTTAGTGGGATGCCTTGTGGGGTTCACCAAATGCAACAAAGGTATGTCATACTTACATTCTAGTGAACATATTATACATCCTGCAGGAAAATCAAGTATTTATTAGATAATTAAATAGCACTTTTATACTGAAAGAAAAAGAAAAAGAATATGAGCAATTCAAGTATAAACTAGAAATTGTATCCATGTGAATTTAATGAGTGTTTATTTGCTTATTTAGTATTACTTCTATACAAGCTACTCAGTGATCCAACTCGATTGGTATTGTTTAATTTGATTTTTCAATTATGTTTTCGGTATTTTCAGAAAGAGCTCAGAGTGGACCGAGAAAACCTTACAGCAAGGTGACCTAATGTCACGCGTGTGTGGAAAAGAAAGGAATGGGTATGTTCGCTCCATTGGTCTGGGACCAACTCCAGGAGATTTAGAAATGCCTGGAACACAGAAGTACAGATCAACCAAGCTCCAAATGGCTCTCGAAGGTCGCCAACAAGCCGAACTGGAAAACCAACATCTATCGACCCACCTAGATGAACTTAGTCAACAGATGGCAGAGCTTAAAGAGTTGTTTCTTGCTAGTTCTCAAGCGTCGCGTAATGCACATGTGAATCCACGATATGCATCGAATTCTCCACCGCCTGAGGTACAATATAACAAACATAATTATTATAGTTTCTTCGGTGAAGAAAAGGAAATTTATTTCTTGCTTGTATTGGCTTTCCTAATAGGGTCAACAAGCTAGAAGTGACAATAGTGATGATGAGTCCATGTCTTCAGGAGACATACTCTCTCGTGAGGTACACTACTTAATAGAACAAAGATCATCTGCTTTTCACATTTAGAAATTTGTATCAAATGACTTGCTAAATTGGACTTGCAGATAGCGAACAGGGTAGCCCCAAAACAAGGGCATGCAGTAAGCTTTCTCAGATATAACTATTTGTTGGTTTACTCCTCATACAGAACTCAGTCAACAAATTCAATGATAACCTGTTTGTTTCAAGGTGGAAAAGAAGTCATATTGTACTCTTCTGTTCGACCATATGACGTCCCGGTTGCAAAGGCTACTGTCCTATCAACGGACCGCAAGACAATAGTGGGGGGTGCTCCATTGGGCTCTGAATATTGTGAAGTCGTGGTTAATTATGTGCTCAAAAGGGATGCTCAACTTTTCCGTCCTAATGGGGATATGAAAGTCATGCCTGATGCTCTTGGGAGATCTATTGCGTGGGCACACAGCATGTAATGAGACATATTAATATTTATTCCACCCACAATTTGCTTGGTTAGTTGATATAGTTGAACCTATGCGATTGCAGATGAAAGAAGATCAAAAAACCTCAAAGCCATCACAATATCAGGCTGGGCGTGATCCTTGCAGGTAAGACCATTTTTAGTTAGCTTTTATCCTCGCAGATTAACTATGATGTGAATTCTAGATTAACAAACAAAAATAAGTAGAGGAGATTAGTCTGCGTTCAAATCTTAGTGGCTCACAGTTAACACTAGAAAGCCTGCTCTATAGGACTTGCAAAACTATATTACTCGAGAATATACATCAACTGCATATTGTACTCGACCATTATCTGCATCAAGCATTTGCTGCTATTGCGTAAGCACTTCATAGTTGAGTCACAAATCCATCGACCCAGTTACCAGGGAGCAGCAACAACATCCTGGAATAAGATGGAGTTTTTCAGAATTATTTGAAATAGGACTGCTCTCAAACAAAACATATATATGTGTTCTTTGTCCATACAGACTATACTTCCTGATTCTAACATATATGTGTTATATCTAGATTAGAACAGTGAGGAGTGGATTCATAATTTCATGTGTGTTACGAAATAGCAAGGAATTACAACATAAGAGATGCAGGCTCAAACTCATGCATTTATCCTTGAATTTTTGTCATGCTGACATAATCAAATCTGTTTGTGCTCATGCTAATAACATCAAATGTACAAGTTCAAAATATTTAAGCTTATAAAAAATGCGACAATAGCCTACAGATTGCAATTCCCTATCTAGGAGCAGGCTTTTTTGTGGGTCCAAACTGTACGTATGGAACTTACTCATGCTCCTGCTAGCCTTGTAGAGTGCAGATCTTTCTAGCAAGCCTCATCATTTCTAGTTGAAAATTCGTAGCATGATCTAGAGCTAGTTCAAAGATATTATACTATGTAGTTATAATTGAATTGTCGATGTTTTTCAGGTCCAGAACACAAGACCTTTGAAGTTACCAATTGCTGGAGTTGTCTCCATTTTGCCAATGGTCGTGGCATAATGTTTTGTAGTTGGCCATAGTTCTTCCCTGATCTAAACTAGTGGATATTTTGTACAAACGATGGACTAGTGGATAGCCTTTTGTTTGGTTGGACTTAGTCTATGATCGATGGCTGTACGTGCTGGGACAAAACTTTAAGTGTCGTATGTGATGACATGATTTATTCTATAAATGGTAGTGCTTCTATTGCGAAACATGAATTCAATCTGTGTCTCATCTATATGTATGCTCATTTGTTTGAAGAATCAAATAGTTATTGTGAATGAAAATGCATAATTTATTTTGATCTCGAGCTAAACAAACTGAACCTCTTCTGCCGGGATTTTTTTATGGGGGCAATTCCATTTCCGGTAATCTAGATTACTGTCGGGAAAAGATTAACTGCCGGGAAAGCAAATAACTGCCGGGAAATAAACTATCTGCCAGCAATTCTTTGATTAACAAGGGTAGACTATCTGTCGCGAAAACTATAACTGCCGGGAAAGATCTTTCCCGTCAGCACTTTCTAGGGCGGTTTTTAAGTGCCGGCAAAAAATATTTCCAGGCAGTTAACCTGCCCTCAAGTATATACTTCCCGGCAATTGTGAATGCCCTCTATAATAGGTCATGGTGTAGTGAGTTTTGTGGTGGGATTAGTCTCATATAGAGAGTTTAGATAGAGTTGGACCACCATATGTACTCTTGTGTTCCAAACATAACACCTTTAGGTTAACTCTTTTATATGAAATGAGAACAAAAGTGTAAGAAAAATACTATATATATATGCAGGACACTCTAACTATGAGCTTAGCATTAAGTAAATTAGACCAAGATGTTACAACAGGGGCAATCCCAATATAAAGATACGACTCGAAGGTGAGTGCAACGCGTGCATCAGCGAGGCTTGCGGTGAGGATCATACCGTAGTGTGTCACTGTCTAGGACGGCATGCCCATGCCGAAGGAGAGTCATTTCTATTTTTAGATATGACCACGGACACAGACTCTAAAGCGAAAGTTAGTTATGTTGGAAAACAGACAACCCTTCCAATCAGCAAGCCTAGATGCGGACACTACCACAGAAAAGGCTTTTATAGCCAGTTCAAAAAGGTTATCTCAGCCAGTTTCGAATCGGGCTGTAGGCAAAGGAGCTAATAAACTATGTTATCTCAGCCAGTTTCCGAAGCCGGCTGGGATAACAAAGCCTGAGTCGATTGACCCAGAAAAGCCAACTGAGAAAGAACATTGTCTCAGTCGATTCAGCAAAACAAACCGACTAAGATAAAATAGTATCTTTGTTGTTTCACAGAGCAGAACTAACTGAGAGAAAATACTATCTCAGTTGGTTCACAAAAGCAAACCGACTAAGGTAAAATTGTATCTTAGTGATGAGGACATCCCTTCTATTACATCCATAGCACCAACTCCACCTACTTCTCCTCAAGGATCGATGATTCGAGCTCATGCACGACTTCTTAATTATCAGGTACTTTCGTTTCTCGGTACCTCACATAATTTACATATGAATATGATGCTGCCTAAGTCAAATAATCTCTTGTTATTAAGGAATCAAGAACCAAGCATGGATACGGAGGACAAGCATTGGAGCATGTAGATCAAGGAGAGAGTTGACGGCAGCCACCAATCAACTATCAAATCAAGTGATGACTTCCAGACATTGAAGCTTCCATGATGACACAAGAATGAAGACCGAAGGCACCAGATATATTGAAGTTTCGATCTATGTACAAGCAAGAAAACTAATGGACTCCGTCGTCAAGGATCGTTCAGCCGACCTGGCTGTACCAACAGTTTAAACCACCCGTATGGCCAGTCAGACCGGCCAAACCGACTTAAGTCAGTTCGAGCCCGTTTCGGGCTAGGAGTCCCCTCCCACCTACAAATAAGCCTCAGGGCCTCGGTAGTCCGTGGGATTTGTTTAGCTTTGAGTTTGCTACTTGCAACTTCATGTCTGTCGATTATTGTAACACCCAATTTGAACGATTAGGGTTTTTATCGGCATTCATGCATACATGGCATCATCATCACCACACCTTGTTTAAACCTAGTTGTATATCGATTTAACTTTATAGAATATGTTAATATTTCATCCTCGGTGGATAATTGTTGCAAACACCAATCAACGTATTTGAAATTATATAATATGTTAATATCTCATCCTCGGTGGATACGTTAACAAACACCAATCAATTTATTTAAAGTACCGAACTTCGATAAAGCATTTGCAAGTTGTGGGGTCAGTGGACCCGTCAATGAATTCCCCTAGTAACTATCTCCCTCCTAACATCCCCTCTTCTTTCTCGAGGTTGCCCCAAAAAGGAAATCACATGAAATGATCCCTAATCCGAGCATCCGAGAGGAAACCCTAAAGTGTCGAGGAAACTAGGGTTTGAGAAAAATGGGCCCAAATGTGAATAAAAACTTGTCAAATTTTGGAAGTAGGCTTGAATGGTGAAATGTAAGATCCATGCCAAGTTTCACAATTTTTGGAGAAACCTAAGACCTAGTCCCAATTCAAAATCGTCGATTAGGTCAAACCTTAGCTTTGCACTAGACACCCCTTCAAATCAATTCCAAATCATTTCAAATTTCTACAGCAGGTGACAAATAATGTCTAGAGCCTCCTGTAAAAATTTCAGAAATTTTGAAGGAATATTTATACATGAAATAACGTGGGGAGTGGATCTGTATAAAGGAAAAAGAAAAATCAAATCTAAACCTAATCGGGCCGACAGCCCACTCGGCTGGCCCGCCTTCCCCGCGCAGCCCACTTCTCCCGCGGTGCCCCTCTCCCTTCCCGCTTCTCTTCTGCGAAGGCGTCCCCGCGCCAACCCGCCTTCGCCCGCTCCCCGCTGCCGCACCCCGGTCCCGCTTGTCAGGATCTCCCCCTCCACGTCGCGCCCGAGCACTCGCCGGCGTGGGCGGTGCTCTGATCCCGGCAGCGGTGTCCGAACGAGCCGCCGCCCTTTAAATGGACCATCCCGACAGCCCGAGCTCCTCTCCTCTCCTCCAGCTAACCCTAACCCTAAATCCCCTTGCTTCCCGAGCACCTTCCCCAACTCCGGCCATCTCAGTTTGCAACTCCGGCGAGCAATCCGTACGGATCCAGGGAGCCCCAGCTACCAATCTTCTCCCCTCAAGCTTCCTTGCTACGTTACCTAACTCTTCTTTGCTCCAGATCCGAGCCGGAATTAGCCTCGCCGCCTGCGTCGTCTTCAAGTCCGGTCAAAGACTCCGACGAGCTCTCCCAGCTGTTCTGGTCCCTCTCCCTTCCTATTTTCTAGCTCCAGAGACACCCCTCTTCTCCCTTAACACTTCTATACGCTCCCCTTCGCAGATCTCTGACCGGAGCAACCTCGACGCCGGTGACCGAGCACATCGCCGCCACTGTCCTCGCCGCCGACTCCCTTCCCGGCCTCCTCCTACCTCGCTGAGAACGGAAACGAACTCGCGGTGAGCCCCTGAGCCTTTTGCCTCATGTCCCGAGTAGATCCGAGTACGGGAGCGAGCTACGGCGAGCTCTCCGGCGAGGCGCCGCCGCCTGGGCCTCGGCTCCGGCTAGTCCAGCGAGAGGAAGAAGA
>JAGXJF010000151.1:0-378591 GCA_019208055.1 Stipa capillata
TTCGACAGGGTTGAAGAATGGGGAGCTCAGATCTGGCCGGGATGGCAAGGTCGGCGACCAGTGCCAAGAGCTCTACGGCGGCGGCAAATCAGAAGGGGAGAGCGGCGGACTGGTGCTGGAAGGGGGGGCGGCGGCGTGCCCGGCGGCGACCTGAGTGGGGCTGGGACTCGGGCCAGCGGGCGGCGACCTGGGGCACGGCGGCGGCGTGGCCCCACCGGCGTGACAGCGGCTCAGGGCGGCGACGAGAGGGGAGGCGGCCGCGCCGGTGCCCGGCGGATTGGGTCTTCCGTCGGGTGGCGGAAATTGCTGGAGGGAGGCGGCCGGATTCTTGAGCGGCTTCGGTGATGGTCCAGGGAGGCGCTCGAGCGAGGGAATGCGCCGGCAGCGGATCTGGAGCGAGGTCAAGGTGAGTTGATTGAGGCGTAAACGGGCTAGGGAAAACAGTCCACCCGGCGGCGCTGGAAGAGATGGGATGGAGCAGCGGCCAGGCAATGGAGCTTGGGTAGCCCGGCCATGGAGAAGGAGGAGAGCAGCTCAGCTTGCAGGAGGTGGGGCACTCGTGCGGCAGAGCTAGGAAGGAGAGGGTACTGGAAGAGGAGTTCGGGTTGGGGATGAAGGAGGAGGAAGGCACGGCAGTGAAGAAATGATGGGGAGAGGTGGGCACTACGTTGGAAGCTTAGGGAAGCAAGGAGGAGTGGGATGAAGGAGATATGGCAGCTCGAAAATGCACAGAGGCAAGAAGAAGGGAGTTCAAGTAGCTTGAGGAGAACATGCAGCTCAGGAGCAAGCTGGAAGCTTAGGAAAATATCTGGGACAGTGGCGTGAGCTGACCGGGAATAGGTAAAGGAGTTAGGGAGGGGTACGAAGGTAGCTATCGGTTGCTGTATGGGTAGGTGCCATTGCTGTGCAGGTGAATGACAAGGCCTCCCTGTTGCTGCTGGTTTTAGCTAGCTGGAGCCTGGACTGAGACAGCTCAGGCAGTATACACACGGCAGGGAAAAACAAAGGCTGCTGCTCATGGGGGAGTTAAGGAGGGTCAAGGGTAGTTCACGTGCACTGTGGCTGACTTCGTAGCACATGAGGAGAGTCAAAGACTGAGATGACTGCTCGGGAACGTACAGGGGAAAAAGAACTCAGGTCGAGAGAAATAAAGGGTGATGCATCAGTGCATTAATGGGATGAGGTGTTCACTGATACAACGGGGTTAAACATCGAACTCAGGTTTTGCGACTGCATGGCCTGGGTGCACAGGGCTGCAGCAGAGGTAGAGTATATGCGTATAATTTCTAGGAGAGAGAAAGGTGGCAGGAAGGTCAAATGGACACATGCAATTATATATTAGGGTTTTCAAGGCGCAGGTGTCCATATACACTTGGGAGAATATTGCCGGCATGCTCGCGTATATATATTTAGGACTGTGGCTGAGCTAGCGACGAGTTAGGGTTTTGAGGGATTTAGATTTAAATAGGAAGGAAAGGGGTCGGGAGCCCGGAGCTAGGGTTTCAGAGCGTGGCAAGGTGGGGCGGGAACACGGAACTCGAGATGAAACATTTGTGTTGGCTTAGGACGTGTCGGTGGTGAGGTGCCGTCGATACAGTGGCATATACGGCGCGTGTAAAGTGTTAGGGTTTTGCCCCTTTTGCCGAAACAGGGAGGAGGGAATCAGGGTTTCGAGAGGGGGTTTGGGATTAAATCGGTAGATGGGAATCGGGGTGTGGCACCGGGGTTTCGGAGAGTGACACTGATTAGATTGAGGGGAGGAATGCCGGAAGTATGTTCGTGGTAGGAAGAATGGCTGTCGCGGCAAAGAAACTGTTGCCGCGGTACTGTCGCGGTAGGGGAAAGGACTTGTCGCGGCAGGGATCGGTTGTCGCGGCGGGAAGGAACAGCGGTGTGACATTGCCGCGGCGGGGAAGGGGTTGCCGTGGCGGAGGCATGGCAGCGACGGTAGCTGCTGTGGGATGCCGTGGCAGGGAACTGGTGGCGTAGCAGAGGCTTGTCGCGGCAAGGATGGCTTGCCGCGGCAGAGAAAGGTAGCAACGGCGGCGGCAGGGGCCTTGCCGCGGCAGAGGAAAGGGGCAACGGCAGTTGCCGTGGCAAGAGCGTGGCAGCGGCAACGGCTGCCATGGGCTGTTGTGGCGGGATCGCAAGGACGAATGGTCCCGCATGGAGACACTGGAATGCCCGGTTTGGAAAAGTTTGCCGGACGGAGTTTCAACAGAGCGGAGGTCAACGGAATAAGAACAGAGGGAGAAAGTTTTTAGTTGACTCACTTTAGGGTTTCAATAGAAGCACGATTTGAAATGAAAGTTTTTAATTTGGTGTATTTTAATCAGCATTACTTAGCAAAAGTTTTTGTTAGCCCTAATTTTTGGGTTTCGGAAAATTAGGGTGTTACAGAGCGGCGGCTCGATTGCGGCGGCTTGGACCCGGTCGCGCGGCTTGGTGGTGCGGCGAGGGAAACCAGTTCTTGGGGGCGGCGGCGTCTGGATGGCCGGAGCTGGGACCGGTGAGGGGATGGCGGCGATGGGTGCTGGGGGGGGTAGCGGCGGCGCACTTGGCGGTTGGCGGCGGCCTGAGCTCGGGGAGGCTTCGGCGACTCTCTGGAGATCAGAGCGGCGAGGTTCTACCTGAGGCTTGGGGGCACTGGTGCTCCGGTGAGTGGACTAAGCTCTGGCGCAGCTACTCGGTTGGTGGAGCTCGGAGGATTTCGAACCAGAGCAGTGGCGCTGAGCTCGGATGCGAGGAACGAGGGCTGAGGTCGATGCCTGGGGAAGGTGCGGCTATGGGGCATTGAGTTGCGGCTTGGAGAAGATGGAAGGAAGGGGTGCTCTGGCCGCTTCTTATATAGCCGGTGCGAGTTTGATTAGCTGGCGCGGCCGCAGCTCGGCCACAGGGCTGGCGATGTGACTCGGCTGGCCATTACTGGAGCTCGGGGTGGGTTGATTTCAAGCGCACTGGTGAAGAAGAAGGAGGAGAGTGGTGCGAGTGCTGGCGCTGCTCTGCTACAAGGCCGGCGACGGGATTGAAATGGCCAGGTTGCTGTGGCTATAGGGCAAGGGAGTGACAGCTGAGAGCTGGTGGCGAGCTGGAGCTAGCTCGGGCATGAACTGTGATGGCATGGAGTGCCCTCGCGTGGACTCGCTGTGGCATGCACGGGACAGCTCGAGTTGACATTGCGCTTGTAGAGAGAAAAGAGTGGTCAGCTGCTGTCAATCCATGTCGAGGAAGCGTGTCCAAGCAAATAGGAGGAGTTAGGCAAGGATTCCTGAGTTTGTACACACGTCTGCATGTACTGCGAGATAGGATGAATCAGAGGGTCAATAAGGGATGTCCTGGTGGCTTGCCATGCAGTGCAAAATACGAGGAGACGTGGTTGATGGAATATGGAAATTAGGCACCGACAAGGAATCAGGTTCGTCTGTGAGATTTGACGTCCGACCTGGTAAATCTTGGAAATCAACAGGGAGAGATGAGGCATGAGCTACTAGAGAGATTTATGGGGGTAGGTGTGGATGGTAGAATGTTCCACGGGGTTTGCGGATAAAAGCTAATCTTAATTCTAGGGTTTATCAATTTTGTAAATAAATGCTTTCGAATCGGATCCTATTATTTTATGCCATAACTGGGTCAAGCATATTGCTAAGGGGTCCCATGACTTATTCTAGAATTTTCCGAGAAACCGAGGAGGGATAGATTTTCCCGATTAGGTTTCTAAAGAAATTGGTTTAAATGGGACGGAAACTCGAGGGCTGGAATTATGGTTCCGGGGGTGCGGCAAGGGACGGAGAGTATACAGGACTCTCGGTAGGTCATCCGTCTCGACTTAGGGTTGCTTGGTGGTGAGGTACCGCGGGTGTTCCGATGAATACGGTGCTTGTCGTCTTATGGTATTCAACGGGTTTTATCTGGCCGGAGTGCGTGTGTACATATACACTTGGAGTTCTAGCACATATAGGGTGGCGACACAGATAGAATAGACACATGAGGTCGTGGTAGGTCAGGGTTTGAGGAAAACACTGATATGCTCACGTATACGTGTAGAGTTGCGGCAGAGAAAATGTTGTCGCGGTGTTGTCGCGGTAGGGAAGAGACTTGCCGCGGTAGGATTTGGCTGTCGCGGCAGGGAAGAACAATGGCGTGGCATTGTCGCGGCAGGGGAGGGGTTGTCGTGGCAGAGGCATGGCAGCGACGGTAGTTGCTGAGGGATGCCGCAGCGGAAAATCGGTGGCGCGGCAGGAGCTTGTCGCGACAGGAGCGGCTTGTCGCGGCAGAAAAGGATAGCAACGGCGGTGGCAGCGGCATTTGCTGCCGTGGGCTGACGCGGCAGAGCAAATTGGCTGCGTCAGGCTGTCGTGGCGGGGACACGAGGGCGAGTGGTTTTGACCTAATTTACTTCAGGGTTAGAACGACTCGGCATTAAGCTTTATCGATGCACGTCGGTTAGCGTTATCTAACCAAAAAGTTTTTGAAGGCCCTAATTTTCGGGTTTTGGAAATTCGGGGCGTTACAGGAAGTCACTGAACTAATGTGCATGCGGCCTAGGAAGAGACCCTTTCACTAATACCATTGTGGCTAGCGATGATTGGTGGGATGGAGAGATACATATATGGTCACTTTCATATCATTTCCATCAATTCATCAATTTTCAAATTATTTATTCCGCGCTCATGTGGTCTCATGATAATTGTTTGTAAAGACGCCCAGAAGCGGCCAAGTATCGAATTGCTCCACTTGATAATGAGAATATCTTTTGATACTCACAGTGTTACAAATGAACATACAAGAGTACTAGGTGGAACATCTCAAGTTGGACTCTCCCATGTTAATGTTGAAGAAGTTGACGATAAATCGGGTTGTGAAGGGTTAGGGTGCCCTGATGGTACACTACCTGTTTGTTGAAAGGGTAGAAAGAAGAGATCTATGGCTTATTCACGTAATCTTATGCCACTAGAGGGAACATAGGATAATACTTCAAGGATTGATTGTATTTTAGACTTGTATGAACAAGAGCATATCAAAAATTCCGTGACATCCACATCCCAAGTGTCTTTTGATCCTGTGAGATAGGAGATTGGCAAGATGTTGGCCGTGGTGGTTGAGGATGGGGCGGAGGAAGGGAGCGATGAGCATTTTCATGCATCACGACTCTTTATGAAAAAGGAATGTCGTGATGTCTTCATCACTTTGAAGACACCTAGGGGAAGGTTTGCATGGCTCAAATTTACATGGAAGGAGAAGAACGGTTAGATATCATTTTATTGTCTATTATTTGCATTTTCTAGTGAACTTGTAATTTGTTTGAACCGTTGTTGCTATGTGTTATTTACATTGTCTAGTGAACTTACATTTTGCATTGAACCTATATGCGAACTTGTAATGTCATGAATCTACGGTACTTATTTGTTGGTCTTACGTGTTCAAATTTTTTGTGTGTGTAATGATAGATGTTTTGCTCAACTTCTAGTGAATCAAGTTATGAGTAGGTAGTAGTTTCTGATAATCCAAAAAAAGGTTAAAATATATTCTTGCCTTTTCTTGCTTGTATTGTACATGAGGATTGTGTCAGGAATCCTAAAAGACCAAGGAAAATACCTATAATAATGATAAGGATCCAGTGGGTTGAGAAGAAGATGAAGGATCCTAAGGAGTTTTACGACATGTTCTAGATAAGGAGGTACGTTTTCTCATGTTACATGATACATTGGTGAACAACTATCAACTGAAATAAACTTCTTACATGTGCTCGAAAGAAGAATTAGCATTTTTTGGACATGTGGATCACCTCAGTCTAATAGTAATGGTGTGTACTAATTTGCACATTTTGCTTCTACCATTAGTATGAAGTTTATATAGATTTTGGAGTGGGTAGACCATATGACTAGTGATTATATTAAACCAAGCGATCATATTTTCACTGTGGTTCATCATAGACTTAGAAAACTAAGATTTTGGCCTTGTCTTCAGAATGCCAATGATAAATGAAACACATGTTCTTGTCATAGCGCCTCAAAATCAAAAGGTGACGCACACTAACAGACATGATTATACAAGTCAAAATATCATGGCAATATGTGATTTTGACATGAGCTTCACATTTGTGGTTTACTAGATGATTTGGATCTCTTCATGATATAAGTGTATGGTCAGATGTTTTGGTGGCATATGGAAATTATCCACACTCTCCTGTAGGTAATCCACTTGTATATGTATTTCTTACCTTTTTTTTTGAAATGTAAGATGTTAATTTTGCTCTAATTGTAGGAATATGTTGTCTTGTTGACTTTGGATATCCAAACCGAATGAACTATCTAGCCCCATTCAAGGGACAACGCTATCATGTATCTAAATTTAAACATGCGGCTCCGGTTGGGATGAAGGAGATTTTCAATCATTATTATTTATCTCTATGAAACGTTATCAAAAAATCATTCAGTGTTATTAAAATGGAATGACATATACTTCTTGACATACCAAGTTACCAACTTGAGAAGCAAAAACTAATATTTTATGCATGTATGTGTTTGTACAATTACATTTGTGATAGTGCTTTACGTGATGCACATTTCAAGAAGTTTGAAAGAGAAGAATATGTTAGAATGGACGTCCAGCCTCCAATCGTGTAAACAATAATGCACTCATAGATGATAGTACTATGAGACAAATACGGTGATAAGATTGCTACGAGTTTGGTAAGATGAAAGTGAATCACTATATAAAATGGTGTCCTAGATAACTTATTATAAGCCTTATCTTTATTTGATTACCTTAAAATTATCATAGTTTAATTTTTATAATGTTCACAAATTATTTGATTGCTTAATGACGCCAATTTTCCTTTTATGAAAATAATAACAAGTTCAAAGATAATATAAACTTTTCTACCATAAAATTAGCTCAGATGTTAAGCATTTTAGAAGGAGCGAAAGAACCTCGACTAATTAACATCCTTTCCGTGGCAGAAAGGAAAATCAAAAGAGAAGGCGGAAATAGACATATTCAATGACTCAAAACTCATGTTCGACTGCGTGACACAACCAAATACAAGAGATCGTTAGAAAGGTATCTCCGTTACTTGATTAACTTCCCAACAAACACACGGATACACTAGTACGGTAGTACCACTGAGCTTTTCACAGACTTCTACTATTCAAATACTGTGAATTCGCTATACTTACACATGCATCCGGCGACCAGTTACCACTAACTAGCACTACTAAATTACTAATCCACTCGTCAACCTGGATTGCATCAAGCTTGCGGAAGCACGCTCAGAGCCACCAAACCAGCGCCGCGGCCGCGAGGGCGGCGGTGGCACCGGAGACCCTCCAGACGCCGCGGCCATGCGGCTCACCCGCGGCGCTGTGCCTGTGTGACCCCGCTGCAGTCCTGGCGCCGAGGGCGCCCGCGCCGATGATAATCGGACGGCCTTTCCCCCCGCGCGAGCCTCCTCCCCGGGAACCGCCTCCGCCCCTCCCACCGCCGCCGCGGCAGCACGCTCCTTGGAAGTGCGCGGCCACGCAGAGCAGCGCCAGCAACAGCGCGGAGAGCAGCCTCGCTTTGCCTATCATGGGCGTCGTCTCCCCTGGATACGCGTCGTTGGGCAGGCGGGCGCACGATCCCTCCTCTCGTGTCCGCCTTCTCCTCCCGATGCGGTGGCTGCGCGCATTATATGAACGGAGATAGAGGGGGGAAGGAGCCGGGAAGCCGTGTCGTGCTCACTACCTTTTGCGGGTTAGCGGGGTTTGGGTTGATTCCAGTCCTCGCAGTTGGGGCTAGCCTGACAACTGACAAGCCTGTTCGTGCTAGGCTGCTACTACCCTAGACGTGTCGATCGATGCGCACAGCCTGGCTTGGCTGGAACAGGCAAGACGTGTCATGTGAGACTGTGCCTACGTCTGTTCAACAAGCCAGACACGTGTACACGAGTGAGCCATGCGCCCGCCCAGGCTGATATTTTTCGTAGTACTGATACATAATCTGATATGTGTTAAAGGAACCCAGCAAAAAGAAAAAAGTTGATACAGTTTATTGGGTTTCGATAGCTACAAGACATTATATAATTGTTCGACATTTGCTCGTAAACACCGCAAATTTGTGAATTAGCTGAGGCCATTTGGTGGGTACAGTGAAAGCAAGGTGTATCACCTACCTCCTCTTGATCGATCCACCTGACCACTTCCATGGTCCACTTCCCACCAGGTCGATCGGACTTGCGAAGACTGCCGCATTGCTACTTCCCGTGTAAGCCAGAGCCGGGCCGTCCACATCCCACACGGCACACGGCACACTTCGCGGTCATCACCGACCTCGATCTCGCCGTCTCGCTCCCTCCGACTATATTTGAATTTTGCGTTACTGCACGGAAGAGAAAGCCACTGCCTTAGCGTGGGACAGTGATCGCCCATGTGATCCAACGTTCTTAGCTCCTCGTTAATCGTTATCATCAATCCAACATCTACGTTCTCGAGCGGATTCCTTGGTAGGTTTTGCTGGGAGAATGCTCACACCCACTGCAATTGCCTACGCCCTACGAGATATATGCACCTCCGAACTCTGCAGCAACAACTCTGCCGAAAAGAAAAGCGAAAAGGCAGAAAGGGGCATCCACGGGTGAAAGTTTTACTCGTGGCAGACAATGATATCTCCTTCCACGGGTGAGTGGCACATCCAAATCAAAACGATCATACGAAAGTTGTCTCCTTAGTTAATTGCTCAACAAAAACACGTACGGCATGTTCATATACCAGTAGTGCTCAGCTTATCACAAGCTTCAGTTCATAATACCTTGAATTCGTGGTACTTACACATGCATCCAGCGATCAACCACTACTGAACTAGCACTACCACATCACTGATTCACTCGTCAACCTAGATTTGATTTGCATCCAGCGATCTACTACTACTACTATTAAACGAGCAGTACTGAGTTGCTAATTCACTCGTCTACCTAGATTACGCTTGCGGGCCGGCGCACGATCGTCGATCAGCACCGCCAGATGAGGGCTGCGGCCGCGAGGGCGGCGGCGGCACCGGAAACCCTCCAGACGCCGCGGCCATGCGGCTCACCCGAGGCGCTGTGTCGGTGCGAGCGCGTCGTGTGGCCGGAGGCGCCGGCACCCGCCGCGCCGATAAACGGACGGCCGTAGCCGCCGTTCCTCCCGCGCGAGCCCCCTCTCCGTGAACCGCTTCCTCCCCTCCCGCCGCCGCCCCCTCTCCCGAAACCGCCGCCACCCCTCCCGCCACCGCCACCCGCTCCGCCGCGGCAGCACGCGCCTTGGAAGTACGCGGCCACGCAGAGCAGCACCAGCAGCAGCGCGCAGAGCAGCCTCGCCTTGCCTCTAATCATGGCCCTTCTCCCTTGGCTTCCCCTTCCCGTCGTTGGGCAGATGAGCAATCCCTCCTCTCGTCCGTCTTCTCATACCCCGGTGGCGTTGGTTGCGCGATATACGGATCGCGGGGGAAGGGAAGCAGCCGGAAACTGTGCGTGCTGCAACTTTTGGCAGAGTGGGGTTCTGGGTTAATTTCGCGCGGTTGGGGCTATAAGCTGAAAAGAAGGGGGCATAGCGTGTTTCGTGCTAGGCGTGCGGATCGACGCGTTCAGCTTGCCTTGGCTGAAACCGGCAACATGTGTGCGTACGCTTGTGCAACGACACATACATGTACGCTATATTTGTTTGGTTGTTTGCCCATACTCTGTTTGGACCTGAGCAAGTTGGATTTGAGCCCAAATCTGCACTAAAAAAATATATAGCTGGTCAAAATTTTCACTAAAATTTTATTTCTCAAATTAGTTTTGTTTGCACATATTTAATCACTGTTGACAAAAGAAATAAACTAGAGTGGATTAAAAAGTATTGACATACCAATATTTTGGTAACATGTCAAAATTCTGGTCATGACAAAAAATTTAGTAGTGTATATTTTGGCACAAACCAAACATACCTCTTGAGTCACCATTGTTCATATTATAACTCTAGCTAGCTGTTTCATGTCAACACCACGCGAGTGCACTTTAGAGAGTACCTTGTAAGATCAAAGTTTTATCTCTAGCCTTGGCCGGTTCAAACAATATCCTTCAGGATGTACTTGTGTATATGCATGTGGTACCGTGTCAACCCACGGACTGCCTTTTCGTTTTCCTTTTTTCTGTTTCCTTGCCCCGAAAGTTTGATCCATAACTTCCCACGGTCCACTGGATGATTCAATGACTGATGCTCGGTGGAGTCGGTCCGCTGCAAACTGTATGCTGAACTTTGGTGTCGACCTTAATCAATCAACGTGACCATTTGAGGCATCCATAGAACGTGACGTCAGTTAACTCTTTATTCTTTCATGTAGGATAATTATTAATATGAAGAAGAAATAATGATGAGAGAGAATAAAACTAACAAAACTTTATTAAGAGACATGTAATAATAAAAACTCTAAAGTTGACCTCACTGTCTATATTTCACGTAGAGCTAATTTAAAAAACAATAATTATATTTTATTGTTTTAATATCAGACTTTATATGACTCTACCTTCGCATATTATCCTGGGTCCACTTTCAACACGACCAGGTCAAGACTTCGGACGACTGCCGCAAGTTCTCGACCTGATCACAGCACAAAGAGGCGTTGATGCCTATAAATTTCACCCGGCTCGCCGTCCACATCCGGCAGGCACACTTCACATAATCACATTCATCACCGACCCTCTCGCCGTGTCGCACTCTCGCTCCCTGCGGCCTCCGCGGCCGCCGCTCCCCTCTCCCCGTGTTCGCTGCTCGTACTCCGCTTTGTCTGGACCGCATTCTCGGACCCAGGGCTAGGGGGGAGGGGAGGAGCCGCCGAGTAGGGGAGCGGAGGAGGCAAGCGAGTGAGCGAAATGGATGAGGAAGAGGAAGAGGAGATGGCCGAGACAGGGATGAACTCCCAGGTGCGCATCGACCCGATCATTCGAGTTTCTCGCTTCCGATCTCATCATATTTTTTAGATAATGGAAGAATTAACCCCCAGGTGCAGAGTAATTTTTCTCGCTTTACCCCCGTTGTATCGCCTCATCCGGTCGAATCGTTGTTGTGGAAACCTCAATTTCGTGCAATGCCGTGTCCTAATCTGGAACCTAGTTGGGGTTAACAACTGTTTTGTTTAAGGCGCTTCACAAACTTGTATGCTTATTGTAGCGTCGCGTAACTGCTCTTGATCTGATGCATATGTCGGTGCTCTGATTTGGTTCAAACTAATTTTTATGAAAGACGAACCGAGCATTTGTTGATTTAGTTCATTATTTTGGTGCTACTTTTGGTTGCTCTAGCCTTGAGTAACCTGTCCCGAACAAATGCATGTAGAAGAGCACTTCATGTCACGCGAACGCAATTCTCTAATTTTCGTTTGACGACACTAGAATCCATGTATCCAACGTCATGCAGTTCCGTGTGTTATTTTAATGAAACGTGCCTTTTAGCTTATGGATAGTTTTCAGGATTCGAGGTATGGACCATATCGATAATTTGAAATAAACTGTTGCTTTACGGCCTTACCTTAGAGGTTTGGCTTGTTTCAGTATTGCATGCCTCAGGCTCTTATCAAATACTATGTCCTTTGGATGAGCCTTTCAATAGAACAGTAGATTAAGTAAGGATGGATCATCATTGGACGAATCATGATGAAGTTTGCCGCACAACTATTTCAGCTCAAAACCTGTTTCAATTGAATGCGTGTTGTGGACAATGGAAAGCTATTCTGATGCAAGGTGGCCTACTGCTTTAGCCAAATGTGGAAGTAGAGCATGTAAAAGGTTGAGGGATAATTTGTTTTTGGATAAGATGTAGCGTTTATGCTGCTTCATTAGGGGAATTCTTGTTCTGCTTTTGATGGGAGTTAAATGTTTATGCTGCTTCATTAGGGGAATTCTTGTTCTGCTTTTGATGGGAGTTAAACGCTGTATTTATATTTGATTGGATAACATTACGGCCACCAGATTCAGCGACAGGGCCACTAAATCTGGGGGCGGCTGCCTACACTCGTCAGTGATGAAGTCGAGAGAGACCAGGGAGAGGAGAAACCGCACCTCCAGATGTGTGTGGTCGGAGACGAGGGCGCGGATGCTCTCCTCCCCCTCGACGGCCTCTCGTGGTGGACCAAGGTGGCCGCCACTGGATCCGGTTGTGCCTGGCGTTGCCATGGCCGGATGTGGTGATCCCCGGTCATGTCGTGGCAGGCGGCTGAGATCTTGGTCTGATAGCATGGCGTCTTGTCACGTGGAGATGTAGCGTCAGCCATGGAACAAGAGAGGAGGAGGAGGAGAGAAGGGTGGATGGGGCGAGGTGAGCAAGTGGGGAGGATGAGATGGCAGCGGAAGTGGGCGGTTTGAAGGGGCTCGTGCGGTGAGAAGAAGGGGATTGAGAGGAATCGAGGTGGTGTAGATGAGTGGGTAGGGTTTCGATTCGGGGGGTTAAATACAGGAGATTTTGTTGATCTAGGCTATCTCCCACAGGGGCTGTTTTTCAAAAAATGGCAAGTTTATGATCATGGACGGGTTTAAAAAGAACCATCTATGATAAGTTGGTTATATACATAGTTTTTAAAAACCCCATCTATGATAGGCTCGTTATTACAAATGGGTGGAAGGATCTATGCCATCGGCTAGAGGGATGAATAGAAGATTATCAAAAACTAATACCAAAAGCAAATCATACACATGCAATTCTATATCTCTGAGTAAAGCCTAGCATTCTAGTGATAAAAATCCACAAAGAAAAAAGTATGAAGGAGTGAAAGGAGACAACCACATGAAAGAGACAAGATTTGTTGTCGAAGTTCAAACCTTTAGCGATGCTCTACGTCTCTGTTGAGGAACCTTGATCCATAGGTTGAAGTCGGCACTGAAACGTGATCTTCCCTCAAAGGATTTACCAATAGGGAGTCCCTCTCACTCGTGACAACTTTTCACCTTGCGGTAGGTGAGCTCAAAACCCTCACAAAATTTTTGGGACTCTTCACAAACTTCTCAAAGGCTCCCAAGTGATTCCTAACCGTGTATGGGCCGTCAATCTCCAAAAGTAATAAGCTTCAATCAGTTCGGCTTGGAGATTAACTCTTGCTTGATGTTCAACTATGGATCAAGCTCTCTCTCAAAGATTTCCTCACAAGAATCACAGTTTGAGCTTGAGAAAATATGGTGTAGCACTCAGGAGAACAAATGAATGGATTAGCAAAGAGTTATGTGTGCAAAGAGCTTTGGGTTTATAGTCAACCCTTTAAAAACTAGGCATTAGAGAAAAAACAAATGAACTCGGAGGTTCTGACATGAATCCAAAATTTCCAACATTTTCAAATCAACGGCTAGATCATGTGTCTAGCAATAGATCTCGGAGATTTCGGCAAGAAGTGAAGACTCAGGCTTTTCAAAGCAACGATTATAGAGCGTATCAACAACAGATCTCAGAGGTTCCGACAAGAACTAGGAGACTCAAACTTTTCAAAACAACAGCTATATAGCATGTCCAGCAACTGATTTCGGAGACTCCGATGAGAACACGAAGACTCCAGCTTTAGAGCACAATGGATAGGAGCAAGTGTCGGTAGTTCCGACTTGGAACCCAAATCCTCAGGAAATTGAATAGCCTTGAACAAGGATAATCAAAGCTGAATTCTGGAGTTTCCGACATTACACTCGGAGCTTTTGAGATTTCAAGGTAATCAACAGAGTGAGGATAGTACGCGAACTTAGAGACTTCCACATATTGACTCGGATATTCTAATATTTCATAGGATAAGTCCATAAGAGATCTCAGACACTCTGAAAACTTCCGGGAGTTCCGACTCTCAAGCTCAGACGACTCAGATGTTTCCAAAACCAGAACTCGGAGGTTCGGGATAATCTTAGATGTTCTGACATCTTGACAAACCAAACAGATGGCCAACTTGGAGCATCAGAGTTCCCAAATTCTTCAAGCATAAATGGAAACCCAGATGTTCCGACAACGATCCTAGAGGTTTCGACTTTTGTTAAAAGTGTGAGAAGAGATGGTTTTCAAATGTCTCTTTAGATTGGGAAATTAATTCCTAGGTGAGCATTAGCAAGACACTCTCACCAACTTTCAGATATTAGCCCCCCTTACGGCTTTTCGTAAACTCAACGTGATTCTTCTAACCATCAAAAGAGCTAGAAAATAGTCATTAATCTTTGTTTCTTCAAGCCATCCTTCTTTAGAACTTTTTAGAGGTCATCAACATTGATTATATCCTCGCTTTTGGGACTAGATCACCTGATCTTGCTTGATACACACAATAGTCACTTAATCATTTATCATGAATCATCAAAACCTACTTAGGGGGCCAAGATGCACCTTTAATGATTTTTAAAAAACTGACTGTGATGTGCATTTTCGTAAAAATTGTCTATCATTTGCATTATCAGATATATTTTCTTATACCATCTGTGATAAGGCATTCAAGATGACCTGTTCTGTAGTAGTGACCTATATTTTTCTACTTGATTTCTTTAACATACTGTTGATCTTATCAAAAAAAAGTTAGATGATATGCTAGCGCCTATGGAGAAGATCGATATCGGGCCACTGGTTGTAAACAAGTCGCTTAGAACATATAGCCACGATATGTCTTCCTCTCTTGTCTTATCTTTCCTTGCCTTCCTAGTCGCTCTCGCTGCCTCCTCAACCCCCACCCCCCGCCTCCACCGGCTCCGTCGACCAAAGGGGGGAATAGGGGCTCGATGCTTCTCGCCTCCTTGTAGTTTCCCTAGTGAGTGACATCCTTTATGGCATTTTTTGAGCTTCAATCTGGTGAATCTTTGCTACCTTCGATGAGCTTTCCATGGTCTGCTCCTCGCTGCTGTCTTCACAGGCCTTTGGGCTACTGTAGCTGGTCTGAGTTCTATAGTTCATGTTTGCTACTCTCCCAATAACCCCTTTTAGATCTTGATTTGGTTGCTCTTTGCCTCCTCTTGCTCTGGCCGGCGGTCACGGTGGTTGCTAGTTGTCCTTTGTTTGGGCTGCTCCAGGGAGACCCTTGTTCGGATTTGGTACTCCTCTTCCACCAATTCCAAATAAATCTATTGGTTTATGTTTCTCTCCACCTAGTCCCTCCTGGTTTGGTGCGATTTTTTCACATCTAGCCACCTTAGGGATGTTTCCCTTGTTGTCAGTGTCTTGGCTTCCAAATGTTTGTGTTTGCTACTGACAACACATGTTCTTCATTGGGTGTTGTTGCCTTCAAGGACGAGCTACGCCTCCCATCAAAGCCCCTAACCTTCCTTTTGGGAGGCCTGGTTGCCAGTCTCAAGCTTTGCCGGGCATATGACAGTCTTGCCGGGGAAGTAGCTGGTGCCATCGTTCCAAGAAATGGTGGTTGCCGGTTGTCCTCTATTTGGGCTGCTCTAGGGAGGGCCTTGTTCGGATCTAGAACTCCTCTTGCATATGTCCCAAATAAATCAACTGGTTTATGTTTTTCTCTACTTAGCACCTTGGTACGGTGTGATCTTTTCACATCTAGCCACCTTAGGGATGTTTCCTTTGTTATCGGTGTCTTGGCTTATTGGCTTTTGCTATCGACAACACATGTTCTTCACTGGGTGTTGTTGCTTCAAGGGTGAGCTACGCCTCCGTCAAAGCCCCTAACCTCCCTTTTGGGAGGCCCAATTACCGGTCCCGAGCTTTGTCAGGCATACGGCGGTCTCGCCATGGAAGTGGTTGGTGCTACCACTCCAAGAAGTGGTGGTCTTTGACGTTTTTGTTTCCTCGGTTTCTTGGAGGTATGACTATTCAAGCGACAACACCCCTGTCGGTGCATGCTCTTCTACATGATCTATGCATTGGCAAGTTCTTCATCTTTCTCCTATTCTACAATGGGCTCTCATGGAGGCAATTCAAGTGCGACAGCGGTCTCCGACGAGATGGCTTCTCTGCGACACGGGTTTCTTCATCGACCGCACGGTTCATTCGACATGTTTAAGGGCACATGGCCTCTCCTTGTGTGGTTGAAGGCCACATGTTAAGGGCAATCATGTAACTTTCGTTTGTATGGGTGCTCTTTCTTTATCTGCTAGGGTTGTACCATTGTGGAGTTCAATGCATTATATCAAGGTCTTTTGTTTCAAAAAGGAAAGAGTAAGAGATGACCACTTGGATAAAGAAAGAGAGAGAGACTCCCACATGCAAAAGCATCGAGATGGACTCTAGAGCCCTGACTATTGCTTCAGAAGAGTTAGCTTCGTTCTCTTTTATTTCTTCCTCCTACATGTCAACAACTCTTTTTTGTTATTTCTTATTTATATAAATAAAGATCTTAAGACAGGACGAAGTTCTTCCTTTTTCTCTCTCCTTTATATCAACAACTAACTGCTATTTCTTCTCATCATCAATAAATGTCCTATTGAATAGGACAAAGAGAATCAGTTAATATTACACATTTATACATGATATAACTACTTACTAGTATGAAAGTAGTTTAAAAATCAAACCATTATATTAATAGTTTTCTGAGAGGTCGAAGAGTGACTCTGCCTCTATGCATAATAGATATATAGATTAAACGAAATAATTCGTACTACGATGTACTCTATTTTAATAAGAAAATGATTCTTTTGGAAAAGGATCAAAGAAAAATAAAAAGGTTCGTCTCGATGGGCCGGCAGGTGTACTCTATTTCAGTAAAAGAAAAATCAAAGAAAAATAAAATAGTTCGTCTCGATGGGTCGGCAGGAATCGAGAACCCTAGAGCCGTGTACAGCCTCTCTCTCGGCATGGCGGTTTGCCTAATTATACGTTTGCTCCTTTCTATAAGTAACCAACCGGTGGGAAAGGAGGCCCGCTAGACACATCTCCTGGTCAAGTCCTATTCGCCTCTCTCTTCGCATCGCTTCACCCACTGTCGCGTGCGCTCTACCAGGAAAAGGTACGCCCTCCCCTCTCCGATCAAATCCGTGTGTTAGCCCTAGAATTTGGGGATTTTTAGGCTTGTATCTCATCTCGTCACGAATTTTCAATCGGTCTATAAGTTTGGGAGCTAGTGGATCTCGGAGTTCTTGGCGGCGGAGGGGTGGTGAATTTTTTGGGCGTGGATTTGATGTGATTTGTTTTGGATTTGGTGTTCGTGGCGTCTGAGGCGAGGTAGATGAGTTGGCGGGGGTCGTTTTAGCTGTTGGATGGTCAGAATTTGGGGGAAATTTACCACCTCATGATTATTCTCGGGTTTTTGGTGGGTAGAGCCGTGTAAAACCTATTTTGATACGATTCGTTCGCTTCCGGTGTTGCGGATGCGAAAAATAGGTGGATTGTCCGTCTCGTAGTGGTAGGGAAATGGCTAGATGTGTTGATTTGTGCACTCATAGCGTCTCGAGTTCGTCCAATTTGGGACAGTTCATCTCTGTTCATCTGTTTCCTGAGGTCAAGTACTGTAGATCGTGTGATTTCGCTGCTTGTATGTGGGTTATCTTTTAGGAATTCACGGGCCTCTGGAGCTGCTGGTCTGTTCTGGCCAATAAATCTAGGGAAAAGGCTACATTTTGTGGTCGGATGTGCATGAAGGAGATCAATTGATGTCATGTTCCATTATAGAACCTGCTTTGCTTCGGTCTTGCACATGCCTGCAACAACTAAATTAGTACTACATTTGATATTGGAGTGCTCTCTGTCTATTGATTTGTGCTAGAGTATTGCCTTTTTGAACTTCTGTGCCTTCCCTGAATAGCATGTGATCTGTGCAGCATCCAGACAAAGACCAACAATTGAAAGCTTGATCTGTTCGGTGCAAGTCAAACCTCAACAACCAAGTTTCATGTCTGATCTCAACGTTACGCTTCCATCTGCCTTCGGTATGCCTCCACTACATCCATGTTCTGTTATACTTAAAGCTATTTGAACATTCTCGAGTCAGGCATAACATTTTGGCTTCTCAAAATTTGATTATCGTGTAAGTTGGGAAAATATGAGTGGTCTCCCTAAACAAGGGCTTTGTGTTTAATCTGTTTCCCTTTCAAGATTCAATGCAACACGCACACATGTTCATCAGACACTTCGTATGTTTTGAGCTCTATTCGAATTCCTACATTTTTCTGATACGGTGTCTTTCCTAATAGATCCGTTTGCTGAGGCAAATGCTGAGGATGCTGGTGCTGGTCCTGGAGCAAAGGATTATGTGCATGTGCGCATCCAGCAGCGCAACGGCAGGAAGAGTCTGACAACTGTTCAGGGCCTGAAGAAAGAGTTCAGTTACAACAAGATCCTCAAGGATCTCAAGAAGGAATTCTGCTGCAATGGCACAGTAGTCCAGGATCCAGAGCTAGGCCAGGTACGATACGCTTGGACATGCTTTAACAAGTTCTGGATTCTCTGCTGATGTTCGTATTCTGATAAATAGTTCGCTGTCTGCAGGTCATTCAGCTTCAAGGTGATCAGCGTAAGAATGTTGCTACTTTCATAGTTCAGGTATCAAGGCTTCTCAAGAGATGAAAAACATTTGTTATTTGTGAATATATCTGCATCTGGTGCTTAACCTTAACCTTTTGCTAGGCTGGGATTGCGAAGAAGGAGCTCATCAAGATTCACGGTTTCTAAGCTGCCTATAAATGCTTGTATGCATTATATAGTGTGCCTACCAGTTATTGGGAAGCTTCAGAAGCTTGAAGCTGTGATAGTACCAACTATTACTTTTCTCTATATCGAAGACATAAGGCGATTGTCGCTGTTAAGAGTTTCTTGCTTGATGCAAGTTGTGTTGTCACCTCATTATGCAGTACCAGCATATGAGGATGGTTTGTCTGAGATATAGCCGACTAAATAAAATTGTTTACTGTTTGGCTATGGCTTTTGAGTATGGTCCTAAAGTTTTATATTACCATTGTGGACTCGTGCTTTCGTGGTTATGTTCGTAGCCTTGTTGCTGCTTGGTGCTATTCAGGGTTTTCTGTTTCCGTTCGAGTTCCCTGTGCAGTATTCTGCTGTGCCCAACAGGATGGAAGCCTAGAAGCCGTCCTAGAAGCCGTCTTACTGTCTTACCATCTGATAGATGAGTACCTGGAATAATTTCGAAAACCAATGGTGTCGTGTTATCCAAACATTCGGACGGACGGTGCAATCCAGTATGGTCATTTTTGCGATGAGTAAAATGCAGCTACAGCCACTGTATTCACATGTCTGGCTCACTTCCGTAATTGTACTATTAAACTGTAGAAAAAAATCTTTGAACTTATTTAAGTGGTTCACTTAGATCCTAACCCCCTCCGACTATGCATTCCTGTCTGGTCCGACGTGGCGCGTGCAGCAGTCCAGCGTGGGTTTTGTCCTCCTCCAACTTGAAGAACTTGTACGACCGACGCTTCGCCTGACCACATATTTGCACTTAGCCCTTCCCTATGCTATCTCCTTTTACTTCTAATACTATCAGTCGTTGCATCCGAGAGAGGAAGATGAAAAGGACAATTTGGCGACGACGAGGATCAGTGTCGGAGCGACCAATGGCGCCATGCCGATACCTGGAAGACTAACCTGCTCCGTAAGTGAAGATCGAACTCAAGTCCTAGGAAAAAGATGTGAACAACCACTATTTCCTCTCCTAAGCCTTCCATAGTAGTAACCAACAACACAATAATCTTCAATGTTTCTGCATTGCCTTCATCTGCTACCTTTGGTCCATCCAACATCCTCGTTGCCTGTTGAACTCCATGTTGACGTCCATCCAACATCCTCACTAGCTCGATCACTTCTTCAGTGAAGATGCCTCTCTCCTGCAAGTAATCTTCATAGTATTTCTTCCAACTCCAAAAATTGCACCTGCCTTTCGTGCGACGCAAAGCACGAAGCAAAAGCCGGTGATTCAAACTCATCAAATCAAGGGCAAAGGCAACAAATCGATTCGAGAAACAAACCCTATGATTTGGGCATTAGTAGAACTCCTGATCTGGATTGTCTTTGGTGTTGGGGAAGTGAGACGATTGACATCCCTCCCGCAGCAGCATGGGCACTTGATAAGCGACAGATGCGGCTTCACTAAGCCATGAGTCGCCATGGCAGAGGGAAGAAGACAGAGACGGAGAGTAGAAAGGAGAATCAGAGGATTTGGGAAGTTAGGGATTTGGAAGCCAGAAATTTATATAAGCATTTGGAATGATCTAGATGTAAAAATTCCCGGCGCGTGGGAGGATCGAATCCATGTTCGAATGCTGCATGCGCCACGTCGGACGGGAATGCACAATTAAAGGGGATCAGGACCTAAACGAACCATTTAAATAAATTTAAAATATATTTGTACGGTTTGAAAATATAAGGACAAATAAATTAGAGTACAAATACAGTGACTGTAACTATATAGTCACTGTATTTTACTCTCTTTTTTTTGCGGGAACTGTATTTTACTCTTTTGAGATGGTTTGTTGAGATTACGTCGAATATGTGTAAGAGGAGGTTACGAGTTGAACTTAGAGAAAGCGTAGCATTGTATTAGGTACTACGGGGAGTCCTTGTAGGATAATGATATAATTGGAGTCGGACTCGTATATCCTAGACCTAATATATAAGAAGGAGGATATCACACATTGTAACCAAGTCAATATAATGAGATGAAAACAAGGGGAGGAGTGTCCATAGTCATGCCTCGTGAATATAAGTTTTACAGCTGAATTATGTTAAAAAAGTCATGTTTCTCGTTGTCTATTCTATAATATTCTTGATATAGATCTACGTTTTTGTATATCGTCTCGTAAAAAAAAACCTGTCTATACTGATTTTGCATCAAGTTGTAGTCCAGCATGGCGGTGCAAAGGGATGAGAGCTGGGACTGCGCCGTGCTCATCGAACGCACTCACCTGCCTTTGGACCGCCTGCCTCGTGTTGGTCCTAGGCGCCATGCCTAGCTCAGCTCGTCCGCCACGCCTCGAAGGGTCCACGCTTTATCATGGCCGGACAAGGGCTACAGCTTTACGGTGGCACGGAGTAACGCGAGCTGTTAACACTAGTACGCGGCGATGGGGGCCATCGATTTCCAACGGCGCTTTCGTTTTACATGATTGCGCGCGAGGCGTGAGGGCGCGCCGCAGTACTGACCACGCGGCGCGTGCTGCGGGAGCGGCCGCCCGCAGCACGCGCCGCGTGGTGCAATGGATGGTTTGCCGCGACGTTCGGCGATGTTCAGGTGGGAAGCCAACCCAGAACGCTGCCTACGACGAGGAGCCCACTGCCCACGGGTGCCGGCTCGTTCGTCGGCAGACGCATACCGCAAGTACCAGAATTGTCGAGAAGTTTACCTGACACTGAGACGCGTCAACGAGAGGGGAGCCTGTCTCAACAAAGATAAGACAGCGCATTGTTAGGAGTGTTGACATCCTAACATGTCTATCGATTTCCTTTTTATCTCTAAAATTAGTCCGGTTCCGGATGTACACTGAGATTTTACTCATCCTAAGGGTCTGTTCGGAACTCCTCCAGATCCTCAGAACTCCTCCAGATCCTCAGATCCTCAAATCCGGCTCCTCAATCCCCGAATCCTGCTTCCCGAAACAAAAACGCGGATCTCCGCCCGTTCGGCTCAGCGCTCCGGCTCCCCGTCGCATGAAGCAGGCCGGCCCAGCTGGGAGCGCAGGTAACATGGGCTTGGCCCAGTCCTGCTTCTCGGGCGACGGGCGGCGAGCGGCGGCGGACCTGAGCAGACCTCGGCGAACGGCGGCGTGACAACGAGCAACGGCGGCGCGACGACGAGTGGCGGTGGCGGATCTGGGGAGAGAGAGGAGAGCGGGAGGCGCGGGTCGCGGCGGCGGCGACGGATCTGGAGACGGCCGCGGCCGTGTGGAGCCGCCGGGGGGCGAGGTGCGGCCGCAGGAGGAGGATCGTCGGGGTGGGGGGTGGACCTGGCATAGCGTTCGAGGGCGGGAGGCGGATGGATCTGGCGTGGGTTGAGGGGGGAGTGGAGTACCGGGCGGGCGCGGGGGGGAGGGGGGGGCGCGGCGCGCGGTGGCAAAATGCGGGTAATTCCGCGGAACTCTGTGATTTCCCGATCCGTGGAACGCCCAAATGCTCGCTCCGCGATTTTGCACGTCGGGCCGCTCCGCTCCGCTGCTTCGGATCCGTGGGGCAAAACCGTTCGGGCCAGCTCCGCTCGCTCCGCACGCGGAGTTGGGAGCTGGAGGAGTCCCGAACGGGCCCTAAATATACCCAAAAAAACTGCCCTGGTTCCGGATATGACGTTCATGTCAGTTGTTGTGTCTGGTAGCGTTAAGTCTCCGCTGAAAATCCTCGCAAAAAAAAAGGTCTCCGCTGAAAAGACAATTTTGTCTCTAGCTTGCAGTAAAGATCCGACGATTGAACACATTTGAACCTGCTTAGAAGTAGAGTTGTGAGTACCGTCGGAGCCTTACACAGACGGTGTCTCCCGATCTGCTGGAGCCTGAAACGTACACATTTCTGTGGAGCTCGGGCTGTTGCAGCAACACATCTCATCTACAGTGACTCATACGTCCTCGAGATCTACTAGTATCAAGTTCATCACGGACTTCCTTTTCTGAATTTCGCCTTTCGAGGAGCAGCAATAAAATGCATCGCATTCTCTGACTTGCAGTACATGGCATTTCATGGTTGTGATGCACGTTCAGCAGAGGTACTCAAAACGTGGCCGGCCAAGCCGTAGGCTAACTAAAGGTCTCCCCATGAACGGTTTAAATTTGTACATAAATCAGTTATCTAGATAAATCCTTTATAAATTGTAGTGAAATAAGTCTATTATATTTAGGAACGGTTTATGAATTTGAACATATTATCTGCAATGAAGAATGCGGAGTCTAAAATATCCCTAAACTTATTTGTTTGCTGCTTAATAATAAAATCGTTGTTTTGGGTATTTTGTACATGCCGGTATTGACATTTCCACGAGATAAATATACAACTAGCTCACATCTAGCGGTTGCAATAATTCACCATCTGATCCATAGCCCAATCAATATGAGCAAGCATCACACATCATAGAGGAGATGAAATTATTACCACATCTAGACATCCAGCATGCAAATTTGCACCTAATCCAAATTCTCACTACAAATTTGTGCCTAATCCAAAATTCTACATACGCATATAATAAACAAAATTCTCACTACCTAATCCATGCATCAGTGCATATAATCCATGTCAAAATACCCAAATTGGACCGTGAGGGTGGAGCCGGCAACCTGTCTTCCTCCTAATCAAGGAGGGAAGGAGTGAGGGGCTAGTCAGCGGTGGCCATGGGGGAGGAGGCGGGCGGGGGAGGAGGCGGAGAGCTCGTCGGTGACAACCGTGAGGGAGGAGGCGGCGACATAGGAAGGTGGGGAGGGTCGGGTTGGTGACGATCATGGGGAGGAGGCCAAGGCGGTGCTTGGGCCAGAGCTAGGCGGGGTGCTATTGGGCGGCGCTTGTGGCAGACTTTCGGGGTGACAGAGGACTTGGGTGGTGCTCGAGGCGGATTCGGCAGAAGAGAGTGGCAGTGAGTGGAGATCCAATGACGGGAGGGCTCAGTGGCCGGAAGGAGTTGGTGGCGGCGGCGCGAAACCTAGCTACCGCCTTTGGTCGCCATGCCTCTCAGCAACTCGTGATTAGGGCCGATAACGGTCTGGGTGTTGGAGGAGAATTTTTTTGAAGGAAGTTGTGTTCGTACACTAGATGTCAAGTTTGTAGTAATTTCGGTGAAGTTCAGAGGTATTTAGTTAGAGTGCAGAGGTGAGAGGCAGCATAAGTTCAAGAGGCTTCCTGGTATACACACGAATTGGGATGGCCTTCTCCCCAACAACCACCTGTAAGGATTTTCTTTATCATAGAAATTAGAAAACACGAGAATTGGAAAAACACATAAATATGATGTCACGTACTATATATTACTACAAGATTTCAAAACACATGAATTTTTTAGGTAATGCTTTTGGATGGTTCACAACAAATAAACACATGAATTTTGAAGGAATAAAAAGAGAGATAGAGAGAGGATGCACCGGATTTTTCAAAGGAAAAATAAAATAAGATTTAAGCTCTTGATTATCCTATAAAATAGACGATATAGGAATGCATCCCATTGAAATTTGACAATATCAATCCTACGATTCAAAGGACTCTTAAAATAATATTTTAAAGACTAAAATCCTTCAAAAAATTTACAAAAATCCTATGATCTAAGGGCCTCTTTGGTTCGTAGGATTCGAAAAACACAGGAATAGGAAAAATACAGGAATAGGATGTCATGGCACTTATAATCCTACAGGAATCGAAAACACATGATTCAATAATAGAAGTTGTTTGGTTGCACCACGGGAAAAACACATGAATTTTGTATAGAGATTGAGTGGATGTCATAGTTGTCATAGACTCAAAGGGATTTTTCCAAGAGGTCTAACCTCTTGCTAGGAATCCTATGGAATTGTGGTGTAGGAAAGCAATCCATAGGAATTTTGGAGGATTCATTCCTTTGAACCAAATGGATTCCAAAGGAAAAATTCCTATGGATTAGAATCCTACGAAATTCCTTTGAAAATCCTTTAAACCAAAGAGGGCCTAAAAGGCTTTAAATTTTTTTTCTTAAAAATAGCTCCCGGCTTATTTGGACCTGTAAGTCAGGTCATAAGCCATTCTAAGGGGCCTTACCGTCGCTGGAATAGCACAGCATCCGTGCCATGCTTCAATACGTGTTACTAGTACTTAGTAGTGCCAATGAACTCCCTGGGGTAGATGAGCAATAGGTTTCTTATGACATAACATAACTCGAACATCCATCGGGTAGATGAACACACACGGGTTTCAGTAACTGCTTGCTTCACTAAAAGAGATGACCATGTGCATTGCCCAAATTGGTTCATCAACTCCAGTTCCACCTCGGCCCAGCTAAAGATACATGGCACCATGACACAAACACACACGCACATATATAAGAACAGCCAGTAAGAAGCTAATAAATATGCTGAAATAATGCATTGATTAAAAATTACTACTATTACACTAGATTACAAGGAGGTCGTGGTTTCCCTAAGAAAGCTAAGGGCTATCAGAACATCAATTAGGTACAGCCAATGATAGCACCCATTTGAGGGCGAATGATGCAATAATACCTCTTCCAGATGAGGCACCCTCACCAGGCAAGATCGTTCTATATTCAGAGACATGTGATAGCGTGTGAGTGGGCCATGCTATATCTTCTGCTTCAATGCTTGACGCAGCTGGACCTTACGGCCGTCGATTCTCGCCTCCAGAAGCTTGGGCTTCAGGTTGTGCTTCTGTGCACCTTGGGGCCGTTCTATACGTCCTTTCATCGCGTGAACTACGTGAGGGTTTAGCAGGTCCGGGCTCCACTCTCCTATGCTTGGTGAAACGGTGCACACTTCACTGCTCTTCAGATTGGGAGAAAGAGTGGCATTTGACATCCTGCCACTTGAGAGCCTGCCGTTCAGTAACTTTGATCCAGTTCTCTTATGACCGTCACCGTTTGATGATCTCCAGAGTCTGGCGAAAGAGGACCCCTTCTTCCGGTACTTCTCTGCTGTCGTCGAACAAACTTCACTGATCTCACTATCTGACCTGCAGTTTTCACAATTATCATCGCAGTCCATCCCACTCACTGATGCGACGTTTCCTCCACGGAAGCCGTTTACTGATGGCTCACTTCCATCCAGTGAATTGCTAGAGCCATGCTCATCAACATGGCTAACAGTCTCCCATCCACTATCATCTTCCTCTTCATTTCTAGCACAAGGTTGATTGGAATATTTCTTTGCTGGGTTTTCCAAGAAGATGTCAGTTTCAGGACTTACCGTGTGGATCTTTGTTGAATGACTCATGGGGGTATCTCCATTACACTGCCCAATCTCCTTCTCATTAGTGTCTTCCCTCTGTCTGAGTTCTTCAAATACAGCGAAGATGTCCTCTGAAGGAGGTGGTGGTTTGTAAGAGAACTCCTTAATATCATGAAACTTCATAGAGCAAATCGCTTCCCTGAGCCTTTCTGCATCTCTTGCTGTTTCTTTTTCTACACTATTACCTCTGCGGAAACTGAGGAATGCCTCAAGGTCAGATTGAAGCTTGCTCAGCTGTGAATACTTGCTGTCTAGTGTCAGCTTTGCATCAACAAGCTTCATCTGTACCCTCTCTTCACGCCAAACCTCCGCCATCTGCAACATCTTCCTTTCTTCCTCCACCTCATCTCTCATCTTCATTGATTCACTCTTCAGAGCCTCAACCTCAGCTTTGTCTTCCGCGATCTCCTTTGCTAATTCGTCGCACACCTCCTCCATAAGCTCCCTGGCTTTTCTCTCCTTTTCATAATCTTGCAAATATCGCTTTGCTGCCGACTTCAGCTCAGATAGCTCACTGACCAACTTGGAATTCATAATTTCTGCCCTTTGTCGATTCTTCCTCTCCCGGTTCAGATCCTCTTTAACACCATCAAAGATGCTTCGGACCTTGTCATGCTCCCTGCTCCTCCAGGAAGCCTTTTCCTCAGAAAGGCTCCTCACCAGGTGATCAAGCTTCTTCTTTGCAGACCGACTCTCAGCTTCAAGCTCATGAATCCGGTTGTGGGCCTGCATAAGCTCTGCTTTTAGTGCAGAGATTTCTGCATCCGTAGCCACCGGATAACGGTCAAAGAGATCGTAGTCAGCACCCCTCGAAGTGTTCAGGCACCGACGGTCCCATTTGGTTGCAACCTCCATTTCAATTCGGGGTGATGAAGGGTTACCCCCCACCTAATTTTGATTTGAAAGCATTTCATCAATAAAACAGGATAACAAAGCAACGTGGTGAATTGTACCCAAAGTATTAATTTATGAACACAGAATATACCTCATGAATGATGCCATTGCCAAGAGGTTTACTTCCTGTCCTGCCTTCAAGGACAGCTTTATAGCAGTTGCAACGATCCGGTGTATGCAGATGCTTCAGGCTAGGCTGCAAATTCGTTCTGTTAGTTCACCACCAACACTTCGAAATTTACATGCCAAATGGAGTAAAACTAGTCGAAAATCATCCATTTGATGATTGCCATTGCACAATAACACTAAAAACAGCTATATCTGGGGACCACATGGGTTACATACTAACAAGAGTCCTGTAGATAATAATGGAAATATGGGGATGTCACATCTCCAGGCCCAATTGATGGAGATGCATCGAACTTGGACCAATCTGGAACGATAAGGATCACCAATAGGATCAACGCAGCAGATGAACTTGCTAAAATCTAGCATAAAACCCAACAAGATAGCTGTTCTAAATTGATCCACAAAGTTGGACCCTGATATCTCTTCTTAAACTAAAATTTACTCGGCCAAGTAGATAATTGCAATCCGATAAGAAAAAATGGCTGAACTATGTGATCGTGAAATCTAACTCAAGATAAACTGTGAGTTCAAGGCACCACTTTCACGCAAGATATCACAATGGCCCCTTGAATTGGTGGCACAATGTGCTGAAATTTCTAGACTTCACGCAAGACAACAACATTGTGACAAAATTTGCACCCAAAACACCCGTCCCTTCACCCCGTGGATTCGCAGATAGCGTGTAGCTTTCAGAACAATCAGCACAAAACTTTTAGAAAAGTTCTAAGTTCCTCACATCATACGACACTTGGACCTCCCAAAGAACGGCAAAAACGAAAGATCACAAAACACCAAACCACCCAAATTCCAACTACTCCATCGCCGATTCCACCAAAGCAGGGCCACATAGAACCCTAGAACGCCACAACTGTTACAACCACCGGAAGATACATCTCAGGACAAAGCCTACCTCGAACCGTCGCCGCGCTTCCCCGGGCTCCTGCTGCGGCGGAGGAGGCGACGCCTGCGGCGGATGCACCCGCCACAGCGCCGCGGCGATCTTCCTCACGGAGGCGGCCGCGCGGGGATCGACGGCATCCCCGGCGGCCACGGGCCACTGGAGCGGCGGCGTGGCCGCGCGGCGGGCGGAGGCGAGGGAGGGCTCTGGACGCGCAGCCGGCGGCCGCGGCGGGGGCGCGGGAGGCGGACGACGGAACCACCGCGGCGGCGTCTGGCTCCTTCGGCCTGGACAGAGACCTCGCCGGCGGCGCAGGGCGGCGGGGGCAGCCGCCGGAGCGCGCCATCGCCGCGGGGTCACTGGGCGCCGTGGGCGTGGGGAGACGGCGGCGAGGCCAGTGGCATTACCCTGGGTAGCCCGGGCAGTGGAGGAGATAGGCGTGCGAGATCCAGTACCAGCAGTAGCAGCAGCAGCACTACCCAGTGGTGGTTGTTTTGATACGACTGGTACTCTAGCAGCTGTAGGGTCTGTGAGGACTGAGGCTAGAGAACATGGGAAAGGGAAAGGGAAAAGGGGAAGGGGACGGAAAGGTATTATTTGCTTGTTTGTTTTGTTTTCTCCTTTGGTTTTGTGTGGATTTGTTGCTTTGAACTTTCGAGTTTGTGCCCTTCGATGGTGGATGTTTTGTGTAGGGTTGAAATTTGGAACGGTTTGACCAGATTTTGGCTTCGTGGGAGCACATTATAAGAGAAGTGATTCGAGTTTAAGAGGGGGAGACCTGCGATTATATAAGGCCATCTGGAATTGCATGGTCATCAGTTGACTCTTCGTGCCTTCTTCTATATCATAAAAGATAATTTTGATTCGGGTGAGAAAGAACGAGGAGGAGAAAGAATAAATTTGACTATGAAGAATGGCAACTTTGAAGTCAACATTATTGTCTATGACGTAAAATCAGCTTAAAAACAACACATGAAGAGATTAAAGAGTCAACAGCAGACTCTACTATTATAGTTATCTTAAAGAAGTAATTAGAATTTTCTTTAAGGAACATCTTTAAATGCGTTCATAACCTATTTTTTCACTTTCATTTTTAGCACGCTGGGAAGCTGCATCATCGCAAAACTCATAATTGAACCATATTGAAACTATTTTGTTTTTACTTATCCTTTTTAATTACATATGACATAAACGGATAAATCATTGTACAACACTGCAGTGCGCCATAGCAGCCACGTTGTGGACGTGACTACGTTACCTTTGGCACATCGTGTCATGTCGGATTCCTCGAAGAAAAAATAGTTCATCTGTTCATGGCAAAAGGAGTTGATGCATGAATAACATAGTAATGTACACGTGCTACGGTACAGAGGACTCATTCCTCGTATATGTGTGGTCATTGGCACCTTGCTGCAGAGACATTCATGGTAACAGGGGTGGAGCTAAACTAAAATCGATTGGGTCTAATAGAGGAGTAAAAGTTTTGTTAGATACTACGATCTGGATTATTAGGATGCACTCTACATAGACTAGGGTGATGCAAAAGACTGATTTTATGATATAAAAAATTCTTTAAACCTAGATATCTGTGCACATCCCTGACCCTATTTGGCTCAGCCCCAGGTTTGTAGCTCGCACCAATCTTGAAGTTCTAGGGTGGACTTCTTTTCAGCGGTGCAAGCATTTCTTTTTCCTCTTTCGATATTCAGTACGCCTTTCCAAGACCAACTTTAGCATTTTTGGATGTGAGAGATTGCAATAGGATTCAGACCCTACAAGGTAGACAGGCTCCACACTCTACATGTGTAGCTGCCTTTCATGGTTGAATATATAGCACAACACCAACCAACATACCAAACGTCTAAGATACCAAGCTAGAGACGAAGTAGGAGTACAACCTAACAACGCGTCACATGGTCTCCACGTACTCTCCAGCCCGGTCAGAAGGAACGAGGCCCTGATGTATATGATGCTCCCAAATCAACCTCCAAATCATTAAACAGACGTGTGAAGCACCTATACCGCCCGGTCACGGAGTTCGTGGTGTGTGTCCCCTTTTGTAGGAAAGAGCTCACATGAAACTTTGCATAAATGATGCGGCATGGATACTGGTCCAAAGTCTATATATCCAGTGCAAGATAAGGACATTCCGAGGAATTTGTCATATCGCACAATTAAATGTTGCCATATAACGTTGTTTCTCAGAAAATAATGTTGCCATCTACCAACCGGTTGGTAGTCCAACTAGCTAGTTTAATAGCCTGACAAAAAAGTAGCCAACACATATCATTATTCATATGTTTACGGCTTATCTAGAATGCAGAAATTTAACAGAAAACGGTTCACTTGCCACAAGAATTAGAGAAGAATGCACCACTCGGGACGTGTGGTTAGCAATCTCAATCAAATGAAAAGAATTAGAGAAGAATGCACCACTCGGGACGTGTGCCATTTTTACGAGAAATTCCAAGCGGTGTCTTGCCTGAACTGTGAGACTCCATTGAGTTTTCTCCCTGATGCCACAAAAATGAAGGCAGTACGATTTATCTGTGCTCCCTAGCCAATGATGTGTATTTGCAGTTTCCAACCCTAGTATTTCCCATTTGGGGAGAAATGAAGCTTCAGTACTTCAGAGTTCAGACATGCATGCACCTTCTCTTGGTGCGGCCACCGGGCCTCGTGAAGTGGCTGCGCACAGGGCGGGGGACATGGCACGGCGGCGTCCGGACCCGCGGAGTGGGGGCGGCGGCAGCGCGTCGTTTCCCTGGCGATTCCATGCCGCCATAGGTGTTGGGGCCGCCGCTTCATTGGCTGCTTATGCATGCCGTATCTGTCTATCTATGCCTCGGTTGGAGCCAGCGACCCATGATTATCGCACCGGGTTAAGAACTTTTTTTTTCTGAAATCGGCAGGAGCACTGCCTTTTAATTAAGAAAGGTCAAAAACTATGCCAATATACAGGATAGAGATCCCTTACTCTCAATGCATTGTATTTTAAGTTATATCTTACTGTATTAGATAACTATTTAGATACAACATTTTCAATGGCTTGTATCTTAGTGTTGTCTTTAAAAGACTTTCATTTATTATACTTTATGATCAATACTACCATATTAAACTTGTAACTTGTTTGTGCCATAACTTTAGTACATAGTAGTATGTGTGTGAGCCACATAGGATCACTCAATAATTAATTTGCATCAATTACACCGCTAAGAGTCATCTCTAGATTAAGTGATAGTTTTCCTCTTTCTTTTCTATAATTACCTCGCCACATAAATTTTTTATCTAGATGACATAGATTAAAAAACAATTAAGATGAAACATTAAGACTATCCTAATGAAAAATTGTAAACACTTCTATGGTAACTCAAAGAAATCAGAAGGCCATCCACAGCGTACATACTAGCTAGAAAACCGAAGCTAAGTTCACCAATTCTCTTCTGGCTTCGATGCCATGGCCTGTCCATTAGAGCTACCGAAGCTAGAAAGTTCTTTCTAGAACCAGTGCATGTTCTTGCTCCGCTGAGCCAGAGAGCTAGCGGGGGAGAGGAAAATGAATTTTCTGGTATATTATTCAGTTGTGGGTCCCACACGCAGAGAGGGGTTGGCTAAAACCTCGGGAGAAAATCAGATTTAGCACAAATTGTCAGTGAAGTGGCAAATGTGGCTTCACTTACAATGTGGAGGCCTTAAGTAACAGTGAACGGGAATTTTGTGACACGTAGCCGCGTTCACCTTTGCGAAAATTGCATAAAAGTAATATTACGATGTTGCAAAAGTCGCGTAAAAATAACATTACACATAAAGTTATGCAAACCTGCAAAATTTCAATCACAAAATTCGTCCCTAGTGCTTGCTTGTCTATTTTCTTGTTCTCGATACCAAATGACCAATTTGTAATTGAAAATTTGCAGGTTCCGACAACTTTGTGTACATCTTTTTTGTTCTGGTCGGAGGGACTAATGTGAAAATAAAATTTTGCAGGTTTGCATAACTTTGTGTGTACAACTATGAATTTTGTTTGTATATTTGAAACATCATATCATGCACTTTTCGCTAGGAGAACACAAGCACCCATCATGTCTCGTGCATGAAGTTTAATCTTCTTTATGCAGTTTCTCGTTTGGTGCAAGTAAGGCTTAATATAATGTCTGAACGAGAGGGAAGCTAGAGCAAGTGAGCAACTTCATCTCAAGGGAAAAGAAGCTACGCATAGATCCGTAGATAGAATTAGCTTTTGCCTTTTGGAGGGTGCTTTCTTTTAATTAGTAGCACTATCACATTCGTTGAGCCGCAAGTTGGGAGATAAAAAAAGCGCGAAGAAAAACCATGCAATCATATCCGTCCGCCCCATTTCTGACCTGATCAAGTACAGAAAGCCCATGCTACAATAAGAAATGGTTCCCACTTCCCACTAGTGCCCGCCATTTGCAAACTTGCTCACACTGCGCATCAAGGAGAGCATCATGCAACCATGTGTGATCCTGTGTGGTGCGGCAGCCCCCGTGGGATCGATGATTATATCTGCGACAATTCTCTGATTAGGAAACTTGAACATGATCCTGGCTGAAGATTAATATAATGTGAGTAATCTGCAGGCTTAGAAGGAACGGCAAGTTTTCAGAAAGTTCAGTCTTGCCGATGTGAGCCTTTTCTTGGTTGGCGAGAAGCTCCGAGTTCAAACATGGTGATCTGAGCTTAATCAGTGCATATTCTGGAAACTCTTCTCTGTGAATCTGTGACCAGTGTGATTAATGCTGCGCATAGGGATCTGAAAACGAAGGTTTTTGTGATGTTCAAAACATCGATGCCCGAGTCGGTTGGGAGGCGAGGGAAATCGCGGATGTTTTGGATCGATCGAGTGGCTCGTCGGCGTAAAAGTAGTGGCAGCTTGATTAATCAATGGATTATTGGTTAGTTAAGTACTAATACTAGTTTAACCATGGTAGTAGTAACTTCATTGGGATGTCTGCATGCGCATGTGTTGTTTTGACCTTGGTTTGCGTGAGATGATACTCCTCTAATCTGGCAGGATAGGTTCATTGTGGATGAGATTGAAAAGCAGAGCAGCTCATGAAATTAATGCAGGATTTAAGACACTTGAGCTAGTAGGAGCAGTTGATGTACTTATGCCTTTATTTATCTGAATTTCGTAAGGCTCAATTCGGCTTCGTGATTTACTCCACTATTTCGTAGTTGATCTGTACTGTTACCGAACGTCGTTAATGCCCATACCGTAACTTCTTGACGTTGTTGCTTCGTAACTTACTGTCCTGAAATCTTGAGATACTTCATCATCATTCAGAGAAAGATGGATCGAAGCACGAATTCTGATATCGAGTTTGGATCCGCATTTTCAGTTCTATTGATTGATACTCATCCTGTGGTTTGGCACAGGCAAAATGGTAGGTATATGAACATGCATGGATCGTTCTTAACTTCGCTGCATAGATAATTCTAGAATCTATATTACATTAGTACTGGCAACAACACATGGCTATGTTCAGTAATCACTTGCGTTGTTGCAATCTGAGTATCTGACATAGCTGATAGCTGGTTTCAGACTATAAGTTCGAAGATCGATTTCTTTTATTGGCTGTTCGAGTGTCAAACACCTCTAGTTTATTGCTCACGTGAACAGATTGTTCTGTCAATCCTATGACAGCTGAAATAGCTGTTCTTTATTCCAGGGGAAAGCACCAATTAATTTGTAAAGAACATACATTTTTGCTTAATTAATCTTATCAGTACCTTGATGCTTCAAGCATTGATCATTACTCCAATTCATTAGCAGTAGTACTGACAGGTACCCTCTCTTACTACTATATTTCAAGTTTGAAATTTGAATTCAAAGGATACGATGTAAGTTAGCAACAAAAGAGAGATCAGGTTCTTTATCAGTACTAGTCTACTGGATGGTTTTTCTACAAAGTGTAGCTTCAGGAAAGTAAATCTTCCGATCCAAAACCAGTAACAATTATATCTGAATGGAAACTGCATCTGACCAAGATTGTTGTCAGGTAATACATGCACATCACGTACATTGATGAACTTAGCCTACTAAGTAGTTCCACAAGTATTTCTTATGGACAACTGTTATTTTATCCAAGCAAAACAATTTGAGGATATAAGGTGGCTGCATACGAGTAAACTAAAACAATTCAGTAAAAGTTGAAACAGCAGAATGAATTACCCTTGCAAGCAACTGGGAGGCTGCAACCTTGTCAAGAATTTCATCTTTGTAAAACGACTGCTTCTCTCTTGTGACCGTGGTATCAGAGCAAAAATTGTCAACATTATCTGGATGGATTAAACATGCTCTCCTGAAGAAGCACGTGCGTTCCTAAAAAATAAAAGGCACATGTGGTGTTTTTCAAGGAGAATGGTTCAGTAAAAGCTGATGCTTCCTTGTTAAACTTGTCCAACGCTTGATATCTATGACACGGTAAGACATTGCCAATATGAATGCCTTATATGTTTCCAAAATACGTCTGTTGTTGATTCAACAATAAATTGTAAATATTCAGGAAAATGTATTTGTTTAATTGCTAATATTTGCCGTTGTTTCATAAAGTTCACACACGATGATAGCAAGTCCCCATGTCCCTATCTACTCCTTGTAAGAACTGCATTTTGTTCAGTCCTGAAAAAGGCATTAAAGCTGTGTTATTGGACTAATGCTGCCACTCGTCAACCTGAGAAAGCAACACCTCCCTTAGTTTTATATGACCACTGCCAAGAGTTGTATGGCTTCTTCTTCTTTTTTTTTAGGGAAAAGAGTTGTATGGCTTGGAAGACATGCTAAGCAACCCGAGCTGCCTAGATGGGGTAATACTTATGGCCCATAATATCTCAAATTGAAGCCCACTTAAGGCAGAGTTGGATGGAAGCCCAAAATTACTAGGAGAGTCCTGCATTCTCCCCTGCCCGACTCCTCCAACTCACGAGCTGCCGCTGCGGCCGCCGCCGCGACCGTGCTGCCGCCGACAGACACTCCCCTGCTACGCAACCATGCAGGCGCGATGGACTATCTTCTCATACGTTGTCTAGATGTCAGGTCTTGGCTCAAAATTATGTGGTTTGAGGAAGACATCGCATTGCTAAAGACATGTACGGAAGAATTAATTAAAGCTCATGGAAGAAAGAAATACGATCGACGTGCATTAGTTGTCACAAAATCGTGAACTGACCGTAAACAAGGGTCGCTGAGGCATTTATCACAGAAGATTCTGATTTAGAACCATCTATCGCTCGCCAAAAGAGGATGTGCCGAAAGAGGCGCGTGGCTGCCTTGGATCTGGACCACGTCACCTTTGGCCACCGGAGGACGAAACACTCCTGCCACCGTTGCGCAGCGAGAGGGGGAAGGGGCATGCGGCATTGCGGCCACCTCGGATCTAGGCCACCTCTCCATTCCTAGGCCGGAGAACACGTTGCAACTGCCGTCATCGCACAACGGGATAGCAAAAAGTACGCACGGTGGCCTCAGATCTGGACCACCTCATCATTCCTCGCTGGAGGAAGACATGCAGCTCTCGAATCTCCTTTCCCCACCTCTCCACTCTCTCCTTGTGGATCCTATAATCACACGATAGATCCAACAAGCATATGATTGTAAGTAAACCAAGGAACATGCTCCTCGAAGTCGGCTGCGAGGCCCACAACGCACTCCTGGACTCCGGCATCTCCAACACTTTCACTTTGCATATCATGGGAGATGGGACATAGAGGGCGTGATTGGTTTGCTACCAATTTTTGCTAATGCCAATTGTTGGTAAGTCTAAAAAATTGGCTAGCAATTAATTGGATACCAATTGGTTCTCACCAACCTCTAAAAAAGTTACCAATTTTTGACAACTTTTGGTTTTGCCAAATGTTGGCTTGCCAAATATTGGCAATACCAAAATTTAGCATCAAACCAATCACGCCCAGAGTGACGGGAGATGGGAGGGAGAGAGAGAGAGAGAGAGAGAGAGAGAGCGCGCGATGGGAGAGAGAGCAACGGGAGATCGGCGCCACAATGTGGGGAGGATTGGGGGCAATGGAATTGTGGGTACTTAGGGTTGGGTTTTTTTACGAAGAACCGTCTTTAATATCGTATCTATCGCAGATAATTTTTTAAAAATTATCTGTGATATCTATTTAGATAAAAATCATCCGCAATTATCTATCACATTTTTTTAAACCGTTTATAGTATTTATTGGGATAAAGCCGTATGTGATTAGACGAATCCATGCGCGAACGATCATATTTGTAGCAGCAGCACGTGTTTTCGCATCACACGACCGGCGTACATATGTATCTGTTACCACGATTCAACGATCGATCGATCAATCAAGACTCAAGGGTAGGATTAGATTAAGCTGTCCACGAGCCCATGTCCCTCTGGTTTGCCAAGTAGGAAGTCATCGAAGAGAATATGGAAAAATAAGCCGGAAGAGTTTGGAATAGCGAGACCTATAAACCCGACGACGAGCGCTACTACAGCAACCTTACCCTTAGAATTGGAGTCGTTGAAGCATATCAGGAAGACGGCCGGAGATGACGAGTATCGGGAAAGAGACGCAGGCGACAAGGCATATAGGAACATGCGCCTGCTAAACTCGTCGGGCTCCGCTGCCGCGACGTCAAGCTGGTTGGGTCAGGGCTCTCGACGTCGGCCATCTGGATCGATCGATGTAGAATGGTATATAGCTCGATGGTGTTGGAGAAGCCAGTGAGATGAACAAGAGGTAGCTAGCCTAGCTAGTGGTTCCTTTCAGGCGCCCATAAGAGAATTAGATCCCCTTATTTAGCTAGTTACGCCGTATATAGTCGATCTGGGCCGGGGTTGTTACATTACGGGAATCGCATCGCAAGCAGATGCATCCATGGTTTGTCTGTTTGTTTGAATCCAAGGCAATCTATTGTCGAAGGGCACCATGGCAGTCTATCCGCTTCTTCACATTGGGGGCGTGCGTCCGTTCGTTTCATCGTCCATCACCCTAGGCTGGCATGGGTTCTCTTAATAAAGGGATAGTCTCTTATCAAAAGATTGTTAATTTTTTAATCAATGATTTTAGAGATTTATATTTTATCTAGCTGTTAACTGAATGGTTTCAAATTCAGAAATTATGTGTAATTTTAGTTTTGGATATTTGTAATTGGACAGTTATATATTTCTTGACCTGAAGTTACAATTTTTTTGTGTGTAACCATAGATTTCATCATGTAGAATTTAATCTATTGAAAAATAATAATTTCTCAAACAACTAACATATAACAAACTCATTAAATATATGTGATCTAGGCAGCTAAGATAATCATAAGTACGTATGTAGATGGTAGATCCATGCTATGTCTCACTCTCGCCTGTGTACGTATGTAGGCAATCGATTTCATCCGATGCTCATTTTGGTCCCTCTATTTTCAAAAAGTACACCGCAATCTCTAAATTTTTAATTTTGGACCAATCTAGTCCCTTGGACTATACGACGCGCCATTAGACCATACCATAAAATATATTTCCTTATGTCCTCCCACTAGTTTAGACTTTTGAATGAGCTAATTTGGTACATGCAATTTACTATGTTGTTAAAGCTAAGATATCTCAAATTCAAGACTCAACCAATGCGTTGTTAATAAAAATAGTTGCAGCCTCCACGTCTAAGGCTTAGAGGAGTCTAGACGAGAGGAAATGTGTTAAAATATATTACCCTCCTTTCCCTATTAGCTTAGACTTTTAAATAAACTACGCAAAATATTTTTAATTCTTGTACTCAAAATTTGGAATCTTGTATTACTACCTGGCAAAGAGTGGAGATCATGTGACCAACCCAACAGTTAGCAATATGCCAATATGGGGGAAAAAGAAACGGGACGGAAAACCCTAACCGTGTGGCAGAATCCAATCCTGTGGCTTGGCGTGGCTAGCTTCGACCTAGAGTCAGAAGAACAGAGGCTCAAGCAAAGCATTGGAATTTTCTAAAAGATATTTTTTCTCATAAATTTGAGAAACATAGATCCAATCCTGTGGCGTGGCGTGGCATGTCGTAGCTGGCTCCAACCTGGACTCGGATGAACAGAGGCTCAAGCAAAGCATTTGGAAATTTTTTAAAAGATATTTTTCTCATAAATTTGAGAAATATAGATTTATTAAAAAAACTCAGAATTATATGTCTGTCGGTCAATGAAAAGCCGATGAGGGATTATTGTCCAACCATCGGACGATAAGCCTCCATCATCCAACAACTAGAGAATATGCTTGTCTTTTAAGCATTGCATTTAATTGATCTAGCTTTGGATGAAATTAGCTAACTAGGTGGGCACGTATGCTTGTTTTAAGCACGTTAAATTGATGCCGAGTTAACCTTAATCAATGTGAAACCCCGATCCACTTCAAAAGGAAAAAATGTTGGATGATTCACCTGCAAGTCAAGACATATCATACATCTAGGAGAGGTGTTCAAGGACTGAATAATTAAGGAAGCAGACCTAATGCTGATACATGCGTAGTACCAATATGCAATGAAAACGCACCAAATGAACAAATGAATGAGCCTTTGTTGAAGGTCTAGATGTGTTTGTTGGACAACATGCGCTTATCGTCCAACGATTCGACAATAAGCCCACGTGTTGTCCTGTGGTTGGACGATAATCATTTGTCGTCCATCCAATGGACGATAAGCCCCTGTCGACCATTGTTTGAATGATTTTATCGTAGTCGATTGTTCATCGGAGGACATGTCCCTAGTCAAATTCTCATTGGTCGACACATATAGTTTAATTTTTTCTAATAAATATATATATATTTATTAAATTTATAAGAAAAAATATATTTTAAAAAAGTTACAAAGCATCGGGTGCGGGAGGACTCCTAGGAGAGAGCTCCTGATCCTGCGAAGGGACAGGAGAGAATCTCGTGGGATCTCCTGGACTCCGAATCTTTCCATCCGATCCGAGACTAGAGTGGCTACTGTCCTCGCTCGTGCAGGGCAGCACATATTGCATGCCGCTCTACATATATGCCAAGACAAGAATTGCTGCAAAAGTAGGTTCCTTTCGCGTTTCACTTCCACATGATCATTCCAATTCAACCTCGTTTTCCCTTCCTTTGCGCGCATGTGGTCCATATGCTGTCTGGACGAAGAGACACAGAAGCGGGACAGGGGTGCCCACCATGTCGTCTCGGCGGCTCAAGTTGCAGCCTGGGTGCAGCCGTGCAGAAGAATGTTGTTGATGAAACCGGCCTGTGCCCTCCTTTCCTCGGTGCCGAAACCAGCGAAGCCTGAGGCGCAATGGAAGCAATCCTCCGGTCCGGTGCATCCTGCTATAACAATGCCTTCCGACACATTGGTTTGGAGACGAACAGTCAAGACCATGTTATCATAACATGGGATCGTTGCGGTGAATCTAGGAGCTCACTAAGTCCAGGACTTCCTCACCTAAGTTTACGTCGGGAGGGGTTCTAATACTGCTGCACACTTGTGTTCAAAACTGCCTAGTCCTGCTTGTTGATCGCGTCTGTGGGTGGGCTCTATGCCGGCACTTATCTCTAATTGTATAACGAACGATTATATTTCCCTTTTACATGAGGAATGAATGAGTTCCTGTTGATTCTCAAAAAAGAAGAAGAAAACAACCACCTCAGTCTTGTCTCTCTCTTCTAACGCCGGCATAGCCACTCGGGCCACGCGTACCAACGACGCAGTCATTTATTTAGGCCACCGTTGGGGTTCTTGGAGGATTAACTTGGAAGAAAGGAGTCCTACGGGAAATTTTATTGAACATCCTCCGATATACATTCTGCGAAAAGAAAGAAATTTGGAAGAAAGGAGTCCTACAATCGTCAAGTTTTTTTCCGGTCAAACTGGCAAAATAAAAAACCCAGCCGCGCACGTGGATTACTCCCAACAAGAAAAACAACCGCACCTCATACGACAGCTAGCCCACAACCCCACGACAACAACTAACTCCAGCAAAGGCAACAGAGCATCACCATCTATCATACAATCATCATCCACACACAACCAAAGCTTGGACACCAGGAGTCCAGGACGACGATAGCCACACGCCCAAGACCCCAAGCAGATTAGCTAACATCACGCAACAGCAAGCACCTTCCCCTTCCCCTTCGCGCCCGGCCTTTTGTTCACCTTCTGCACATTCTTCACCCGGCGGTCGATGCCCTGGATCATCTACGGGCGTGAGCGGGTTCCGGAACAACTTATCGAGGGCCAAAAGCGTCCCATCATCGAGTTTCGCTTTCGCTTGCAAGAGACCGCAGACGCGGGCGCGTCGCGACCTTGAGCTGCTTGCGATAGTCTTCTACAGCAGGAAAAGCCGGTCACTGTGGGGCGGGGTGTCGACGGACAGTGTCGCATGGGAACGACGCAGCTCCAGCGTGTCGAGAAGAGCTGCGGGAACTGACTTTGTGATATTGGCGACAAACTCGCCGAGCGTGCAACCATCGGCAACGTCGAAGGCATCCAACTCCTTCTCCGCCATGACAACCTCCTGCGCCTCTCGTCATCTTCCACTTCCTCCCCTGGTGTTGTCGCCGTAGTAAGCTCGTCGCTGCCGCCATGCCCTTGTAGCCATCTCCGACGGCTGGTCGCAGGATCAGCCTCCCACCTTCCACCACCGCCTAAATACTTGACCTCGTCACCACCTTCTTCATCCCTACCCTCCTTTTCTGTATCCAGCGGCTACCGCTGTCGGATTCACCACCATCACATCTATCTCATAACCACTCAACCTCTCCACCGTCTCCTCCATTGCCGTTGATGGCCCGCTGACTATGGTTTTCCTGCAAGTGACGGTGGCCCGGTCCACCTGGCCTGTGCGATGGCCCGCCCGCCAAGCTTGCGAGGCCGGCAAGCGCGGCTAGGCAGTGCGCATCACATTCCATCTGCCCGCCTAGTCTGCTCGGTCGACAAGCGAGGCTGGGCTGCGTGCGTCCTATTCGACGTCCGTGCGCCCGTGCCCGACATCACGTCGGCGTGGCTGTGCCTGCACCGGCTTGCGTGGCGTGGTGGATTGGTGTCACAGAGGTGTCAGGGATGCACTGATGGTGATTGTAGGTGGCGCAAGGGCGCAATGCTATCTCGTTCATCTATTGCTAGCAGCGATGTTTCGTGCGTCATCCGGTTGTACTGACAGTGTCCTTGTGGCGAGGCAACGGTGTTGACCTTGATTCTATGCTGAGGCGACGACCTCATGCCATGACATGGAATAACAGACTGTCGACCTGTAGCATGTCGTGATGGGGTTTTACTTATAGCTAGTCTGCATTTGTATTGGTGCCATACCGACTGTATGCGGTTTTTGACCACGTGCAGGGTGGTGATCGTTCTAGCTCCATCTGTTTAAATCGAACAGCGTCCGTTAGATTAGACTAAATTGATCGTCAAGAAAATAGTTTTGCAAATAGAAAGAGAGATTTAATGTAGAAAGTGAGAGAGCAATATAAAAAGCAATCTAAACATTGAACTTGATCTACTAGATTTAATTGACGATCACTGACTCGATGATTATCTCAAATTCATTGTAAAGGTAGCCTAATCTTAGGCTCGGAGATTTTCGTACTGATAACATGTTGTGAAATCAACATCACGAGATGTGATCCGATGACCGTATAACAGGTAGATCAAATACTTATAAAAAAGTAAAATAGACACGATGATATATGGTGGTGCTTTTTTATTTATTAGATTGATCTTATGAGTACAAATTCTCAATAATACAGGTAAAATAACTCTATTTATAAATCAAGTACGTGGATTATGGTTTAATAATTAAACACATGGACCTTAAGTGAGGCGCGCACGATCAGATTGGCCCACCCCTGGGGGCCCACCAGTAACGTAACAGCCCTGGCCCAGATCAACTATATACGCGCGCAAGTAGCTAGTAGTCCTAGCTACCCCGCGGCGATTCCCGTAACGACGAGCCCCCGGCTGGCTAGGCCCACTAATTAATAATTACTCCTTTGGGCGCCTATCAAGCTAGGGTTTCATCTCAATCACCAGCTACCTTCTCCAACACCTTCTAGCGTTCCACATCGCTCGATCGAGATGGCTGACGTCGAGGACCCTGACCGCAACCAGCTCGATGTCGCGACGGCGGAGCCGGACGAATTTAGCAGGCGCGTGTCCCCTATGCCTTGTGGCCTGCTGCGCGCGTCTGTGTCCCGATTGTTAGCACCTCCGTCGTCTTGATATCCTTCCACACTCCAATCCTAGGAGCAATCTTGCTGTGATCGCGCTCGTCGCGGGGCTTATAGGTCTCGCTATTGGAAGCACTTGCTGCTTCTCGGTATTCTTATGGATGACTTCGGGAATCCGGAGGGACATAGACTCGTAGATAGCTTAATCTAATCCCTACTCTTGATCGATCGATGGTTGAATCGTGGTCACAGATACATATGTATGCTGCCTAGCTTTGAGATTTGTGCACATCAAGAAAAAGTGCTAGGGATGCTTGCACCGTGGTATCAGATCAAAATTTGTCAATTACATGATCTGGATGGATTAAATGTGCTCTCCTGAAGCCGCACGTGTGTTCATAAAAAAAAAGGCACGTGTGATGTTTTTCCAAGCAGAATGGTTCAGCCAAAGCTGGTGATGCTTCCTTGTTAAACTTGTCCAACGTTTCATATCTATGACACGGTAAAACATTGCTAATGTGATGTGAAATGCCTTATGTGCTTCCAAATACGTCTGTCTGATTCAACAATAAACTGTAAATATTCAGGAAACATTATTTGTTTAATTGCTAGTATTTATCAGTGTTTCATAAAGTTCACACGATGATAGCTGCATCCTGCAGCTAGCAAGTCCCCATTTCGCCAACTACTCCATGTAATTAAGAACTACAACCTTTGTTTAGTCCTGAAAAAAGTATTAAAATTGTGTTGTTGGACACTGATGCTGCCATTCTTTGTCCTCAGAAAACAACGCCATCTTAGTTTAATAATTGATATGACTACCGCAGAGAGATGCATTTGTATCCTGCCTTCTTGGAGTAAATATAAATTCCACGTATATGTACAGTTTGCATGACCCATTCTCAGAAGACGATCGAGAAAGACCACCATGCATGCACTGACGCACACACGCGCAAGCGCGCAACCTGGCATCAGAATTCACAAATATATTTTATCGCAGCGGATAAACTCCGCAGGTCACAGGTTAGCAGCCTCCGTCTCTGACCATGTTCCCGCGCCTTCTCCTCTCTCCAAAACTATAAATACAACGCTGCACCGCTTTGTCCCCAACCCTGCATCTGATGCGAACGAGCTCTTCGACCGATCTTCAGAACAGCGAAATCGGTAGAAAAGCACCCGCTGCCCGGTACTGCACACGGATGGGAAACTGTGCCGCGTCTAGTCATTCCGTGTCGTGGGACGCTGACGACGGCGTGCGGGTGTCGCGGTCGCCGGAGCGGGAGGAGGAGGAGGGGCGTCGAGGGTGAGGATTAGGATCACCAGGAGGCAGCTGAGGGAGCTTCTGGATAAGGCGGCCGGTGGTGGTGGCGACGGAGAGGAGGAGCTGGCGATGGAGAAGGTGCTCGCAGACATCGTGAACGCCGGCCAGGTGGTTCATCGCCGACGCAAGCGCAGCAAGGCGCACTGGGTGCCCCCGCTGCAAAGCATTCCGGAGGGCGCCGAGTCATGACAGTAGTCTATGTATCTCAAATTGAAGCCTACTAGTTGAAGCCTATTTAAGGCCAGTTGGATGGAAGCCCAAAACTACTAGGAGGGTCCTGCATTCTCCGCGTGCCCGACGCCTCCAACTCACGAACCGAGCAGCACGTGAGCCGCCGCCGCCGCCGGTCCATCCAGGATTCCAGTCCCGGCAGCCACCGCCTCCATCTCGACGCCGCTAATCTAGGCTACCGTCTCATTCCCTCTGATTATATATTTGATTTTCTTTCTTGTAAATACTTATATACTTGTCGTACCTCCGTGTTTGAATTTTCCATTTTGGAAAATATTGTGTTCCACCGTGTAACATAGATCAAAACTCATTCACAACTGGTTTTGTCTTGTAGTATTTTGTGTTGAGAATTTTTGGGAACTTGTACATATGTTTTCACATGGCATTTTCAGATTTTTAAATAGATAGTTGTTTTCACAAGATATGTTCCCCTCAGAGAGACTGCTACGGAATCGCAGCACTTCCTCGCGTCACGCAGGATGTGGTGACTCGAACACAGAAATGGAATTGCGTGGAGAGGAAGAAGAACAGTAGAAGGGTTTATGAGTAATCTGTTACAGAGTAATTCAGCGATGCCTCTCTCAGTTACAGCGATGAGCTTAAGAAGCGTTACACGCCTAAACGGGCTGGGCCAACACTCTGCAACGAAGACGTACACACGGGCCTGTACCATGTGGCCCAGGTCGTTGCACTCCCCTCTCCTTGAAAAATAGCACGTCCTCGCGCTGTTCACCATCAGGCTGTTGTCGCTGCTGCGAGAATGCTTGACCACTCCCAGGTAGCCATAGAGAGCGGCAGTCCACTCCAGGCGATCTTGCATTGCGTTCGTGTGCCGCCACCAACTTGAACTAACCTGGACTGCAGAACTTGTGCCGGTTTTGTCATGGCTCGATCACTGAGGAAGTTGAGCTCGACAGTTGGTGAAGTGTCTTGTGCAGGTGGCTCGGCTGGTTTTAGAAGAGAGACATGCACCACCGGGTGAATCTTGCTTGACTCCGGTAGCGCCAATCGATAAGCAACGTCACCCACACGGGCAATAATCTGAAAAGGCCCAAAGTATTTGAATCCTAGCTTGTGATTCGAGTAGCGTGTCACTGACTGTTGCACGTATGGCTGCAACTTGAGGAATGCCCAATCACCCACAGAAAATTGCCTGTCAGATCGATGTTGATCTTCCTGGGCCTTCATGCGTTGTTGAGCACGCAAGAGATGTTCCCTGATCAAGCCCTGCATCAGATTGCGCTCTGCAAGCCAGCCTGACAATTCTGAAGACAAAGAGCTCTGCAAATTGGAAATGCCCAGGTGCCTCGGTTGATATCCATACATAACTTGAAAGGGTGTTTTCCCCAAGGCAGAATGGTGGTTAGTATTGTACCAGTACTCTGCTTGGGACAACCACTGAGCCCATTTCGTTGGAGCTGAGTGCACCATGCACCTGAGAAATGTTTCTAAGCATTGGTTTAATTTCTCAGTCTGACCATCTGTTTCAGGGTGACTGGCTGAGCTCATATTCATCTTAGTGTCTGTCAACCTACACAACTCTTGCCATAAGGTGCTTGTAAAAATTGGGTCTCTGTCAGTCACTAACACCAGAGGAAATCCATGTAATTTATACACATGATCCACATAAAGTTGGGCCACTTGCAGAGCAGTAAATGGATGAGACAATGGAATGAAGTGTCCATATTTACTGAATTTATCAATGACCACCAGAATAGTATCATAATTCTTGCTCTTGGGCAATCCACCAATGAAGTCCATGCTCACCAAATTCCATGCTTCTTTAGGTATTGTAAGGGGCTCAGTAAACCAGGTTTCTTAATATGTTCAGACTTGGCCTGTTGGCAAACTGTGCAAGCTTTCACATACTCCTGAATATTTTGTTTCATAGCAGGCCAAGCAAATAAAGCCTTAATGCGTTGGTAAGTACCTTGAAAACCAGAATGGCCTCCAATACCACTAGCATGCAGTGATAGTAGGATTGCTTGGTGTGCATCAGTGTTATGCCCCAACCAGATCCTATCCTTGTATCTAATGACCCCATTGTGCAGAGAATAGCCCTTGTCATTTGTGCCAGTGAGAGCAAGTTCCTGTAATAATTGCTTATCTTTAGGATTGTGCTGGTATCCTTCAGTGACTACCTCCAGCCATTTGGGAGTGCAAAAGGACAATGCATCAAATTCAATGGACACATGGGATCGAGACAGAGTGTCAGCAGCTGTGTTATCTAGCCCTTTTTTATACACTATAGTGATAAACACTATATTTGTATCATTTCCCTGGGCTATTTCAGTGTTTATCATCATCGATTTTGATTGCTTTTGGCCCAATCTTATCACTAAATAGCAGATTATCTTCACATGAATACCTTTACAGGCTGTACCACAATTTTGTAGATATGCGCGACTAGGCGCACAATTCTTCGATAAAGGATAGCAAACAGGAGGCTCTTAAGAATTCAAAGCAGAAGCTGTGTCTACCAGCGGTGTCACAGCTGGCTGACTCAGGCAAAGCAAGTCCGCAGCTGCTTCATTCACCTGTGTCACAGCCAGCTGACACAGCTATGCCTCAGAATGCAAGTCCACAACTGCCCTAGTCACCTGTGTCACAGCCAGCTGACACAGGAGCCACTTCACCAGCTGCTTCAGTCACCTGTGTCACAGCCAGCTGACACAGCCATGTTTCAGATCGTCAAGCTCACAACTTTCCCAACCAGCTGTGTCACAGACAGGTGACGCAGAGCTTCAACAAAAGAGAGAGATAGGTACGGAGGCAACCAGTAGTAAAAGAAAAGAACTTGAAGGGGTAAAGTGTAAAGTACCCAGGATATAAAAGGAGGTCTCCAGATCCAATAAGGTGTTCCGGGGTAGATGGTTACAGGAGGGGAACGAAGGGATAGGAAAGGAAGAAAGCTCGGCCAGAGATAGATCTTCCCAGTCAAAAACACCTTGCTTCTCCTGCTGGATTGCTGCTGAGCTTCATCAACCTCTCTCCGATCCTTGCTGTAATTTGAGAGCATCGTTTTCCTAGTCTTGTTTCCTTGCTTTCTTTGCTGTGATATGTAATCTGAGAGCATCTCTTTCCCAATCTTGTTTCCTTGCTTTCTTTGCTGTGATATGTAATCTGAGAACATCTCTTTCCCAGTCTTGTTTTCTTGCTTTCTTTGCTGAATCTTGCTTCTTTCCCAATCTTAGCCAGTTGCTTGTTACATTGTCAGATTTATTGTTAGGCCTAGGAAATATCATCAAAACTGTCCCGTTTAGTTTAGCTTTGAGAACCTGTTTAATAACTACACTTCAATCCCTGTGGAGAGAACGACACTGCTATACAGCAAGAGATCATATAGTATAATTCAGTCCCAACAGTTTTAAGAAAGCTTTCTGTTGCATAGGACTGGAAAGTTTCTGATCCTGAAGATGGACCAAACTTTTATGATCTGTGGCTATTGTAAATGGTGCATGCTGTAAACAAGATTTCCATTTGTCAACAGCAAGCAGAACTGCCAAACATTCCGTTTCATAGGTGGACAGTGCTTGTGCTTTGGGACCTAATGCCTTGCTCAAATAGGAAATAGGATGCCGACCTTGCATGAGAACTGCTCCAATTCCAGTGTTACTCGCATCTGTCTCAATAGTGAAGGGTTTACGGAAGTCAGGCAGGGCTAAGACTGGTGCCTCTGCTAAAGCAGATTTCAGGCTATGAAAAGCATCATCAGTAGTAGGAGTCCAAGTAAAGCTGGTATCCTTTTTGAGCAAGTCAGAGAGGCTTCTACTAAGAATGCCATAATTTTTTATGAACCTCCTGTAATACCCTGTGAGCCCCAGAAAACCTCTGATTTGCTTGGCATTGGTAGGAATGGGCCATTCCTGGACTGCTTTAATTTTAGCAGGATCTGTCTGAACTCCTGCGCCACTGATCACATGACCTAAATACTCAAGTGCAGGCTGAGCAAAAGAGCACTTGGTGAACTTCACAAACAAGTTATTATCCTGCAGAATGGTGAACATCTGTTCCAAGTGTTGCAAATGTAACTCCGTAGTGGCATTGTATATCAGAATATCATCCATAAAGACCAAAACACATTTTCTGAGCAGAGGAGCAAATATTTCATTCATAGCTACTTGAAAAGTGGCAGGGGCATTTGTGAGACCAAAGGGCATAACCTTAAATTCATATAATCCATGATGAGTTTTAAAGGCAGTTTTATAATCTTCTCCTTCAACTAATCTTATCTGATGATAACCTGCTCTCAAGTCCAGCTTGGTAAAGTAAGTAGGCCCAGCTAATTCATCTAGCAGTTCTTCCACAATAGGCATGGGATACTTGTGTTGCACTGTGATTGAGTTGAGGAGCCGGTAATCCACATAGAACCTCCAGGTACCATCTTTCTTTCGGACAAGAAGAACTGGGGAAGCAAAGGAACTAGAACTGTGCTGAATGACACCTTGAGTGAGCATAGTAGTAATTTGTGACTCTATCTTAGTTTTCTGCATGGGATTATATCTATAAGGTTTGAGATTTACAGGCTTAGCGCCAGGTAACAAGGGAATCTGATGATCATATGATCTGTGTGGAGGTAGTGTGTCAGGAGTCTAGAACAAGAGTTGGTGTTTGGCAATTAACTGTTGAACTGGTTCAGGAACAGCAGCTGCAGGCACTGGGCGCTCGGAAATACAGCATAGTTGTATCACTTGTTCCACTGCTCCACTGCTGAGCAATCCTTTGAGCTGTTTGCTGGAGACTGCAATGCATGAATTCAATTTGTCCCTGACACCCCTCAAGGTAATTCTAGTATCTTGATATTTAAATCTCATTGTCTTTAGCCTCCAGTCCACCCACATAGGACTCATGGTCTCAAGCCAGTGCATACCCAATATAATATCATAAGTTCCCAGGGGTAAAACCTTGAGTGTAGTTGTGAAACAGTGCCCTTGACAGAACCATTGCAAGTTTGGTATCTGTTTATTGCAAGCCAGAGTTCCCCCATCAGCTACAGTCATCTTAGCAGTAAGGATGTCCTCCACTGGGACAGTTCAGTTGCTTCACCAAATCAGCACTAATAAAGTTGGTAGAGCTTCCAGAATCTACTAGAATGAGTAGCTGACGTTTGCCCACAAGCCCTTGCAATTTAATACTTTCCCTGCAAGAAGTTCCATGTGCAGCATGAATGGACAATTTCATCAGAGAATCATCGGGAGTGGTTTGCTGAGGAGGAGCAGTTTCTTCAGTTTCAGACTCACTGTCAGTACTTTCAGACAGTTGCAGAGCCTCAATCAGTTCTTCCAGCACGTGTAACTGAACTGTGGTGGGGCATTTATGCCCTGGACTGAATTTTTCCCCACACTTGAAATATTCTCCCCGTGCACGGCGTTGTGCCCTCAGATTATCCACTCGATCAGGTGCTCTGGCACGCTCTTCTGCAGGTGCTGCACCCAGAACTCCTTGGTGAACATATGGCTTGTAGCTAGATCTGTTCTCCCATTTCTTGCTATACCGCGAAGTATCTTCGGCTAATAATGCTTCCTGCATTTGAGCAAGAGAATAGGCCAGATCAACAGAACAAGGGTGTTGTAACTTGACAGGAGCACGGATAGCAGGTTTCAGTCCTTCAATGAAACGGTTGATAAAGAAAGTCTCATCATAGGCATGGTTATATACTAGCATCTTGTGCATTTGCTCCTCAAAAGTGTGTGCATACTCATCTACTGATTCAGTTTGACGTAAAGCAAAGAACAAATCAATGGCCCTAGAGTATTTGTTCCTGTTGAATTTGGCAAACACTGCAACACACAGTGTAGCCCAACTATCTATTGTGTGCATAGCTTCATATGTCTGAAGCCACAGGGCAGCATTACCAGAAAAGTGCATTGTGGCAAAATCGACCCAGAGCTCGTGCTGCACATTATACATGCGAAAATACTTTTCACACTGTGTTTTCCACCATTTTGGATTATCCCCATCGAATTTGGGAAAATCAGAACGGGGAACACGAACAGTATGTCGTGCGGAGGATGAATGTGCCGCACTAACAGGTGAGTGATCCTGATCATCATCCGATATTGCATCATGCACGTAGTGGTGGAATTTGGATTGCTCACCATTGTACAGGGTCTGTCTCGAGGAGCGGTGCCTTCGGAGATCAGGACCATGTGGTTGGTGTTCATCGCCGTGCCGTTCAGGCCGAAGCGGTCCCGCGCGCTGAGGGAGCGGCGGCGGTTTGGTGGAGTCGGGATGCGGCTACTCAAGCGTGTCGACGCGGCGCACCACCCTGTTCAACGACCGCTTCATCTCCGTCACCACCGCATCGAGGGAGTTGTGGGCGATGAGCACCCGACCGAGCGTGGTCTCGGTGCGCCCCAGCAAATCGGTGGTCGTCTTGGCCAGCGCGTCAAATGCCTTTGCCGAGGACGACGCATACGTGTCAATGGCGTCCTGCAGGTCATCCAATCGTTCCGCCGTCTTCGCTCCAGCTTCGGAGACGGCCTTGCTCTGCTGGATCGTGTCCTGGACCAGCCTCTGCAGCTCTGCCAGGGACAGTTCCGCCGCCGCCATGCGCGTGGATAGCGTGGGCTTGAAAGATCTCGCCGTCGGAGCTCGCCTCAGATCTACTCTACCTAGCGCAGGTACACCGAAGTGTTTTGCGCGGATTCACCCAGGGGAATCCACACCTTTTGCTAGGATTTGTGAGCCAATCGAAGGATTGAGAGCCAGACAGGGGAGAAAATTTTCCGGAGAGATTTGAGATGATCGATACAAGGCTCTGATACCAAATGCTACGGACTCGCAGCACTTCCTCGCGTCACGCCAGGATGTGGTGACTCGAACACAGAAATAGAATTGCGTGGAGAGGAAGAAGAATAGTAGAAGGGTTTAGAAGTAATCTGTTACAGAGTAATTCAGCGATGCCTCTCTCAATTAGAGCGATGAGCTTAAGAAGCATTACAAGCCTAAATGGGCTGGGCCAACACTCTACAACGAAGACGTACACACGGGCCTGTACCATGTGGCCCAGGTCGTTGCAGAGACCCCGCAAAATAAGATGGACAAACATAAAATTCTGGGTTTGGCATACCTCAGGTGTCCAATAGTTTACGATTGCATTTGGTGAATTTGGAGTGCTGACATGATAACCACCGATGAGCTCAGCATTCGGTCCAGGAGGTTTCAACTGATTCAACATGCTGAGAGCCTGAGAGACCACCAAGAAAACGGGTGATACTAATTGTCTTGGCCTACGTTAGTGAGAGCAGTTGATCTGATGCAATCAACGCCATGTCACCATGGATTGTTCTACGCACTTGCAAGAGTTGAAGATTTGGTGCACCTACAACACAACCTTGATATAACGTTCTTAAGAAATCAGTGCAACTCATCAATTTTCAGCCGAGTGCATCGGCTGATTATTTTTGGCCTAGAAGATCCAAACTAGATTATGCTATGCAAAGACCAAAAGCATCATATGGACAAAAGGTGTATTTGAAGGATACATCAAGAGACATGCCAAAATCGCCAGCCATACCAATAGCATGACAAGAACAAAAACATTGGCAGTAAATAAGCAGCATCGAGTCAAATGCAAGGTTTTATAATTAACACTGACAGTACAAAAGCAGCATTAAGGCAAATGCAAGGTTTTAACTTTCAAGGTACAACACAAATACACTCAAACATCAACTGCCCTTACTTTGGGGCATCATGATGCATTACAGTATCCCCCATCTTTCAGGGTTCCCCTCTGGGTATACTGCACTACAATACATAAATAGCAAAACATACACATCACCAAGATTATGGACGGCACGATATCAGACAGGCTCACATCTTAGAGGCCTTCAAAGTACCAGGTCCTTCTGGGGGAAATGCAACCAACAGCTTGCGCTTAATGAACGGGAGAACATTCGAACCACCTTCCACAACATACAGGGATGATATTTACTAAACCACAAAGCAACCACCTCTGCAGCAACTCAGATGCCTTCTGTCTTGCACAGGTCTAGAAGTGACAATGTCTGCAAAATTAAGATAAAAATGTTCAGTTCACATGACAACTTTTTGTTAAACTACAGTTTCCCCTTTCTTATGGAAGCATTTTTCATGACAGATAACCTCAATAGGGCATGATGCATTGAAAAAGAAAATAGGGGGCCCAAATGTAAAACAAATTTGGCATGCTTGTCCAAAGAAAGATCAGCACAAAATTTCCAATGTGTAACCCCTAGCCCCTCGTACAGGCAATGGATAAAGGCATGGAATTGCAGAGGAGACACCAAGAAAGCCAGAATTATGCTTGTAAAAATGAGATAGAACTATGCTAGGGCCAGATCAAAATGAACCTTATAACTACTAAACATGATTGAGCATGTTAGACTAGATGTTAGAACTCAGTAGTAAATTAAGCCTAAACAGAAAAATTCAATTGTCGTGGTCAACAGCATAAACTGCTAAGTGCATAACAGCATACACAAGCCATGTGAACAGCAGCTGAAGTGAGCTATATACCTCTGCTATGGAGAGCTCAAGGCGGAACTTAGGACCATCATAATGGTGCAGCACTGGCCTAAAAGCATCCTCTTCCAAAGCCTTGCAAAGCTTTCTAATGCGGATCCTCACCTGATGTGGTGAACATATATCAGAGCATGAAACCAAAAGCAAAAGGTGCATAAACATATGCCAACTTTAGTCATTACCTGTGCCGGGAATCTAGATTCACCTTTACACTTCTTATCTTCCCAAGCAGTGGGATCAATGTTAGATCCTCCAAAACTAGCAGCCTGACAAAAAAAAATCTGGTTAGAACACCAAAAAGACAAAAACACATTAACCTGCTAGATTTCGACTGAGGCGTAGTGTGCATTACAAATGGAACTTCAAACAAAGTACAAACTATGGTATTTTCCAGGCAATACGGAAAGGACCACGAAAGCATGTTGGCGTAATAAACATCAGGAGAATGTTGGCTAAGAATAGCCCCAGGACAAAAGAATAAAACTCGGTTGGCAACCATGTTTCATCACAGCTTGCAACCTAAGTTCCTGGATAGAAACTCTTCAATGTTTATCAATAGGCAAACCACTTCATGATCATTGGGAAATAACAATTTCAAGCAGATTGATGCGCTAGAGCAGCCTAAAAATAAGAACCTGGCTAATTACTACAAAAAGGCTAGTACAGAACAATGATGCACGAAAAGCCCTGCCAATGTTGCCCAAAAGCATATAAGATGAATGAAAAAATTAAATTCAAACCCAAACAGAAATAATATTACGTACTGAACTCTAGTGATACTAACTAAAGCGGCCCATTAAAGAGTGCAATCCATGAGCACAGAGTGGCCCATCTAAAAAGTGAGATGCATGAAATTCATGCTTCTTGAATATGATGGGAGTCTCGGCCATCAGAACGGCATTTCCTATTTTAATGTTGATCCAAGAAAGTAAATATGTAGGCAGAAGAAGACAAATGAAGGGAAACACCATCTAAAACAGTCCATCTAAAAAGGAAGAATGCATGAAAGTCTGGTATTTGTTTCTGTGTTACATATGGATCTTGAAGTTGCATAAATTATATCCACTAACATAAGCATTTATGTATGACAAACAAATAACTGCTTTAGGAAATTCATAGAGAAGCTTGCGGTAATTAGAAAATCAGATAATCACACACCTCAAATACCCCATGGAGCTGATGGGTTGTGTAGTTATAGAGGAAAAGAGGTAGGCCGGGAGTAATCGCTCGAACTGAATCACGATATCTTGCTGGCAACCCTGGAGAACAGTAATAAATCTTGAGATGTTATATTAAAAAGCAATTTATACATGAAATGATTTATCAGGATATATAGTAACACATACCAAAAAGCTGCCTCTTGAGATCCTCCTGCATGGTATCATTGTTGCAGACAAAGATGTATCCACCAAGAACTTCATTCCTCGGTAGCATCTCGCTTGTTGGCAATGTCTTGAAGCGCTTGTCAACAGCAGAACTGTTGTTGCTGTTTCCATTGCTGTTGCTTCCATTGTTGTTGTTACCACCATTGTGTTTGCCATTTGCATCTTTCCCATTTGGATTATTCGAATATTTGTTGACCCCAGTATTAATCTTGAATGCATTGACATTGCCATTGTTTCCCTTCGGGTATATCGGGTTCATGTTATAGGCCATATTACGGAAAGGGTACTTCATGGCTGCCTCATTCATCTTGAGATCATTCATCTTAAGATCTAAGTTCATGAGGCCAAGATTGAGGTGGTCCATCTTGTTCTCATCTTGGTGGTAGGATAGCTTATCCCATTGCTTCATATCAGGGACAGTGTTCATCCGGGAATAGTCAAAGTCATTCATCCTCTCAGCCTTTGACTTTGTGATCTCAGCCAGCTTTGATGTCATGAGCGACCATTGGCGGTCCTCCGCCACCTTCGATTGCCCACGGAACTCATCTCCCAGATGCCACAAGTTGTCCATAGCTCACTTCAACCTCTCCACCTTTTGCAAGAAAGGACAAACATATATCAAGTCACCAGCATATACCACTATAAAATCTTGCTTTCCAGAACTAAATGGATCGTAGTACATAATGATATTGCAGCATCAAGACAACATATCTCCCATACACACACATACAATTAAAAAAGAACAACTTTTACATGCTGCTATCTAACTTTAGGATCAACCTAGATCGCTAGTTCAAGAAAAAGATATTGCCAAACTACAAAAATAGAACATCTTTAGTAGGTTGAGCAAAAAGGTTTGAACCCAAACTGCGAAACCACACGGGCTGATTTTCTGTTATTTCAACGGTTTCTACCATTTGATCTAATCAAAAGATGCCAGTTCCTTGTGTATACACAATAACAACTCCTTATGGCCATGTATATCCTATCTACATCTCCGGACCTCCCACCATAACTACATGTGCATCCCCTGCTGCTCATTTATTTCCTGTTGTTATATCAGGTCACCATGATGGCCGCACCACAACACATGATCACGCCTCTGAAGCTTGGCTGAGCCTATCGGTGGTGTGGTGCTGTGCAGCGATCCCGCATCACATGCTCATAGCAAGGACGAGGGATGAGTTTCTGAACTGAAATTTCGTTTCTTAATAGACTGTGTAAGTTCTGTCTACTTATTAGCATATTGATCATTGATCTCTGAATAAGGTTGCCTGATAAACCGACAAAACAGAGCGAGATTTTTATTTGGTCAATTGCGTTAGGTTTGTATTTTCGATTTGGTTCTAATAAATCCAAAACCTACAATTACAACCCGGACTAGAGGGGAAAAAAAAGGGAAACCAACCGTTGTAGGTGAGCAATCTTTTAGACAGTAATAGCCTGCCGAGAAAAAGCACTAACAACGAAATCCCATAAAATACTATTCCCAATCGAGCCAGATCCAATTCCTTCGATGCCTTGCCCTCCCACACCTTCCCCCTCTACTCCCCGTTCCACCACCACCGCGTCCCTTGCAGTCCACCGGCGACAGCAGCTCGTCCCCGCGGAAGCCGGAGCGCGCAGTCAGCAGAGCAAGGCAGATCTCTATTCGCGCTCGCATGCGGATCCCGGCCAAATCTCAAGCAGCGCACTCAACACAAGCACTATCGATCAAGAGCAAGGTGCCGGCGCAAACCCTCAACTCCCACCCAAACCAGCTCTAAAGCCCAATTCCCATCGGAAGATGGGACCTTTCCCCCCGCACCGCCGCTCAAAACGCAGAAAAAACAAAGCGAATCTAACATAACCACCGCATCAAATTCCACGGCCAAACACCGGCAAGATCACATTATGTAACCTCAAAACCAGAGATAGAGGAGAAAACTCGCATACCTGGCTCGATTTGCCCCAATTTCTGTTGTGGAGAATCCTAGATTTGGGGGCGAATGCTGCGAGAAAGAGGAAGGGGAGGAGACTTGGCTTGCTGACTCCCACTTTGCTCCGCCCACGGAGTCCAGCGTCAGAGAGAGAGCAGCAAGGTGAGGTGTCCCCCTTTATTTATAGGCAATGGCGGCGAGAAGAGGCTCCGGAGTACAGGTAATTTACCTGCCGTGCCACTGGGTGGGGCTGGGGAATCATTTGTTTGCTTTGGTTGGTGGTCGGCTTGGATGGTGGTTGTTTGGGTTGAGTAGATGCCATTTGTGTGTCAGCATTAGAATTTGCTAGAAAATAGTAAGAATTTAAATATTGTGAATATTGGTTAGATCATGTTTAGGTATGTCTGAGTTTTCCACATTGCAAAAGAAATCCTTTATCTCTAGGTTTATGTAGTTGATGTTAATCGTTTATTATCATAAATTCAATTATACATCGTCGTTATGGTTTGTACAGTTTATTTTATACGCATGACCAGTACGTAAGAAAATAGTGATAAATGGTGACAACTTGATGTGGTGTATTCAGTTATGCTTAGTTATGTTTAATTTTTCATATTGCACAAGACTCGCTATCTCTAAGTCACATAGTTGATATGGGTGCTTAGTATAGTGAATTTCACTAGGAGATGATTATTGTGGCTTGTATAGTAGGTTACATATATGTAATAATTGTTTAAGAAAGTGTTAAGTGATAAGCGGCGACGTGGCGGCAACATCCTACCACCTTCGTCTAGAATTCCTAGGTGGTTATCTATAAATCGATGCTAGCACCGCTAGATAGATAAATGTCACAAACGCTATGAGTAAGTATATATTAGGAACCAAAGAACATCGAGAGAAAAATAAAGAAATAAAAAAACTAGATCGATACATAGATAGATAGACATGAGAGAGCTATACCAGTTTATCGCTTGTTAGGGCATATTAGGATAGGAAAGGCTTATTAGCCTCCACCCCTGCCCCTGTTTTCATCGACTATGTACCTATGTTCCCTTCTACATCACATACGTTCTTTTCCCATTCTGCACCTCCTTCGTGTGCATCTCTCCCACTGGTAGCTACCGTATCTACCGCACCCGCCTCATCTCGATGACGGGGAGGAAGAATTGACTGGAGGAGGTTGAATCGATAGCATAAAAAATACGTCAAGTTCCGTTGAAGTATCAATGAGGCCACCTTGGTCCGCTCTTGACAATCTTAGGACCCCATCTAGGCACTTCGAGCTGCCTAAAATACCTTCTAGGCCATAGCGCGTCGATCGGGCACCCGCCTAATTCGGGAACTTTTGTGAATATTATGCATAACAATAGCTAGCGCTGCAAACATAATAATGTTCATGACTTGATGTCATCATGTTACTGGTATTCTTCCCATACATAGTACTAATTCTTGGCTGCAGAGACAAGCAACGCTTGATATATATCTTTTCTTTTAGGAAAATAGTAGGAGCACCGCGTGTTCGTATAAGAAAGTATATTTAGATCCGGAGCATCCTCGACACATCGCTAAATGATTGTTGAGAAAAGCCATACTCTTATGTGAAATCTCTTACTAGACCATGCATCAAAGCAACCTCCCTTGAGGTTAGAACTTTGTTTTGGAAAACATGCCGGTTTTTCTCCTTTCTGACCCCCACAATCTAGATGAGAATGACGCTTATGAACCCCGTATTTGGTCTGTTAATTTGTTGTTACCCTAAGGTCCTCATCCCACCATTCACTTATAGCGTCAAAAGTTGGAAATGCCCTCACATCCAACTTGTTCTAGGAGTACACGGTCTTCCACACATCCTCGGTGAAGCTACAGTCGTTGTAAAGATGTGACGTCGTTCTCATTCCACCATTTATGAAAGGAGGTGGCACGACTTGAAAAAATTGGGTCTAGGGCCGATCGTAAATGGCGAGATTATCTGCAATGAGAATTTTGTTGTCTAGGACAAACGAAGAGAAAAGTTCAAACTTGCGCTCATCGTGTGCCTGTTAGATCTTGTTTGCATGGAAGGAGAGTCACGCCCAAACTTTGATAGATACTGGAACATGGATCAAACATATTTGTCATTATACGATCTATAACAACTTTTGTTTTCTCTTTAAGCTGAGCGTTGTCAAGTACCCCAAGTATATACTCCTTTCTGTCCTAATCTGAAAGCAAACCAGCAGCAGCATTTTGCTGTTGACAGACGAACTAAAGCAATCCCAAAATAAACACAAGGCTTGCAACTCTGAGATCAAGAACGCCAGCCTTGGATCAAGTGGGTGAGATATGCAGGCTCGGAAACCACAGGTCAGAACAAGTGGGTTTAGGAAAGAAACACATAAAAGGCAAGTTATTCGTGTATATCCATTCATCTACCTCCAACCACACTTTCCCTGCTTTCCGTCGACACATGTTGCTTAGTTTGTGCTTTTTGTTGCATCGCATCGAATCCACACACACTTGGGCACTTTGCCGTGTGATGTCACATTCAACCAGAGGGATGCACGCATGTGCATGCATATAAACTACTCCCAACTCTACTTCGAATTCGAACGGAAATAGTACAAGTTGCGAAGAAAGTATATATGTTAAGGCAGATCGAGCTTATGGGGATCGGCAAGAGGCCGGTTTCTCTCTCCATCGCACCGAGGTCCATGCGTGGCATACCGGCATGTGCATGGTCTCGCACGATGCGTCGCGTTTGGGAGGCAGAGAGAGATGCAGCAACCGGCCGGGCATGCATGCCAGAGTTGCATGGAGCAACGGGAAAATGCTACTGGGGCGGCGACGGGCCGCATGCACGGCCGCTCACATATTCCATTTGTCAGGGGAGTAGTGACAAATGAGCACATGAGATTGTTCTCTTGTGTCACAGAAGCAGCACTATATGTTTTATTTGAATTTTGAATTTCGAATCAAGCTTGGCCTCTTGCTACCCTTGGAAGATTCTTCAACCTGGCCAGCTTGTTTAATTAACAAAATAGTAAATGAAGATTTGAAAGTATTAGCAATGAATATATACAAAGATCTGCAGAATCCATACATGATGATAGTCACAGGGTTCGTTTCTTCACTTGCAAGTTACAACGCATCACAACTTTTATTTCATCTCTTTTCAATAGATTAGATTGATATAGTGCACTAGTTGCATTAGCTGAATAATCAAATAGAATTCACGTGGAGTGGCCATGTGCTCTCGCTTCAAATGGATGCCCTCACATGAGCAAACCGGCCCCAATTAAGTACAGCATTGACCATCACTGGTTCCAAAGGATTCATGGCTGGTGGCATGCGATGCATGAACATGTGAAGAGCATAATTAGCTGCATTAACATACCATAAAGAGGATTACGAATGTCTATTCAATGGGCGTTGCAAGGACACGAGAAAACAGGAAGAATCCGATGCACCCTTTTGATGTAGGATGTGATTTCCATCGTTGTACTGTTGTCTACTCATCATATACAAAGACATTTTACCTCTGGTTCAAAACCTTGTTTTTTCTGATTTGATCTTGCCATTTGGACTGAAAATTCTGAAAGGTATTGAAGATATTTTCCTGAGGAAGTTGTAGAAGATACTCCCTACAAGTCTAAGGCTAAGAATGTACGGCCTACAGGTGGCGACACAGAGAAAATAGTTGTTCACAAAAAGAAAAATTCGAGCTGCCATATATAATGCCTACCACAAGGTCGTGTGGGCATATGCCTTGTGGCTGCGACGGACGCCACCTCTGTGTGGTGCTTCCAGCTTTGATGACAGCTACGGTGAGATGTCGTTCTTTGTACAGCTGCTACGTAATTTTCCATCTGTTCTTTTTTCTTTTTTTATGTGAGATGGCACCTGTCCATTTTCTCTGACACTGAAATACTAGCAAGGAAGACACGGTACCAACAACAGAACAAATCTTCCCCTAAATAAAATGCAATAGAGCAAATCTATCGCTCATGGGCCGGGTCAGTTCAGGGCCGTGGATAAGCGCGGAACGCAACCGACCGGTGCTGTTGAGCCATTCAGTCTGCTCTTACCAGTTTTTTTGGCAGCCCGGGCGCGTTTTCTCTAGGCTTATATAGTCGTGGCCCCCGCCACGCCGCACGGCACCGCACAACCGATTGGCCTGGTGGGCTCGGTCAGGTGCTGGTGCCGCGCCGGGATGAGCCCAATTTTACCAGGCTTTCGCTGGCCCGGCACGCTCTTTCGTTTTTTCCACCAGTCACCACGCGCGCCATAACCAAGGACGCAGCGCCCGCGTGTAATTAGGTGGACCGGCCCGCTAGCCGGTCTACTTTTTTCTCGACTTTTTAATATTTTCTTATTGTTATAAAATCAAAAAAATGAGAATATAATTGAAAATCATGTTTAGTAAAATATAAAAATAAATTAATTTTTTCAAAAATATATTTAAATACGTCCCACTGTTTATAAAAACTGTTCATATATAACAAATAAAATATTCACGCAACTCATGAAATTTGTTTCCATAAATCAAAAATGTTTCACATGAAAAAATATTATCTAAAATATGTCCCCCCGTCATGGAAAACATTTATGTATTTCAAAAAGATATTTACCTAACCCGTAAAAATTATTCCATATTCCACATATGAACATGATGAACTTATTCATATCAAATCAATAAAAATTCGCCGTTAAACAAATCATATGCACTTGCAAATGAAAAAAAAAGCCAAGCACCTTTACAATATTTGACGCCTAAAAAACATCTATTGCTCAAAAGAATGAAAACTACAAAGAAAAGCTAAGAAATAGAAAGAAAGATAAAATGAAAATGATGAAAATAGAAAAATAAAACATAAAAATAAATAAAAATGAAAGGAGAGAAAATAAAAATGAAAGAAAGAAGTACACGAAATAAAGAAAAAGGAAAGAAAAAAATAAAAAACAAATGAAAAGAAAAATAAAAATAAAGAAAGAATAAAAGAAAAACACATTTAAGACTTGTTCTTTTGTCAAATTACCACTTTGACTAGCTAGTCGATGTAGTCAATGTCTGACTTAGTTTTTTTTTGTATTTCATTTGATTGTAATTTGGTTTTTCTGGTGTTGTAGTAGGTCTTTTTTATTAGTATGTTCTGCAATTTTTTGATTTGTTGAAGTTAATAACCTTCAATATTTCATATTTTTGTTTATCTCACGATCATTTATAGTTTTGTTCACACTTTTTTACCAGCAGTTCTCTAGTTGTTCTATTCTTAATTTTGATTTGTGTCGTTAAATTCTCTTGTTCCACTAACAATCATGAATTGTTCTATAAATACCATCGAATCATGCACTTAATCCTAATTTTCCCTATTAATAGCCGTGAAATGTTCCATTAGCATAGCTGATCTGTTCACCTACATTTAATTTTTGTTTTGTTAATATATAGTCGTAAATTGTTCCATGAACACCAGCGATTTGTTCATCTAACTCTAACTTTTGTTCCGTCAATGATTGTAAATTGTTCCATTAGGACTATCGATTTTTCACCTAATATTAGTTTTTTGTTTTTAATTTAATTTTTTTGTTCCATTAGTAGCTATGAATTGTTCTAGGAGCACTGTCAATTTGTTCCATTGATTTCAATTTTCGTTCCACTAATATTTATAAATTTACTTTTGATTTGTTGCACTAAATTTTTATTTCTGTTTTGGTAAAATTTAGTAACATTAGAATTTTTTTATATGATAGAGCAAATTGGTTACATTTATTTTCCCTTGTTTTTAATTCTTGAAGTGAGTATTTCCTATAGAGAAAATAAAACTTGAATGAATAAAACTTCTTCATAGAAATGTAAAATTACTTCACTGAACTTTTCATCGTTTGGATAGAAGAAAGAAATACTCAAGTAGAAGAAGAAAACATATGCAAGTTCAAAGAGAAGTACGTTGTCACACATAAAGAGAGCAATAAGAGACAAGTGCGGCTTTTTGGCACACGGTGGCGCTTGCCGTTATTATCCTATCCGTTCAGATAGGAGTTGGGATCTGTGCCTTGCATTTATACCCTGCTAGTTATTAGATGAATACGAGAGAAATTTAGTAGAAACGTATCCAGCTAGCATTAAAAGCTTGTCAGTTCAATGGAGTATGTGTGCGTTGAATATAAAGGAGAGTGATGAAGAAGGTGGTTGGAGAGTGCGTGTATTCAATGGAAATATACCTGACAACATGCATTCTATATAAAAAAATCTGAACCATTTTCAAAACTTCAATGTTTATGGAAAAGAAAACACATTTAAGTTTTGAAAAATCTAAAAAAAATTCATACATGTATATTATGGAATGAAGTATACGTAGTTAAATTTTGGTAAAAAGATATTCATATTTGTGACCTGTGGAAAAAAACAAATGTGTTTCATTTTTCATGCACTACTATTCATGTTTGTCCAATGTGTTTTCTTGCTTTTTTTGCACAGGTTGCAAATATTCATATTTTTTCACCAAAATTTAACTGTGTATACTTCATTCTATAATATACATGTATGAATCTATTCAGATTTTTTCAAAACTTAAAAATGTTTCCTTTTCATGCACTACTATTCATGTTTATCCAATGTGTTCTTTTGCACAGGTTACAAATGTTCATAATTTTTTCACCAAAAATTAACTATGTATACTTCATTCCATAATATACATGTATGAATTTATTCAGATTTCTTCAAAACTTAAATATGTTTCCTTTTTCATACGTTCCTATTCATGTTTGCCCAATATGTTTTCTTTTTTTTAGGTTGTAAGTAGTTCAAATTTTTTATATTATGAAATGAAGTATATACAAGTAAAATTTGGTAAAAATATACGCCCATCTGATCGTCTTGTTGGGTTGAGAAATTTTGTGCGGGAAGCAAGCGAGCGAGTGTCGCAACCACTTCATTTAAACGTGACCTAGCTCCCTACAGGACCTTGCAACCACTTTATTTAAGTCTCTAAGCTAGCAGCTCCCTGCAGGAAGCATTTATGGCGTTTCAAAATACATGCATTTACTCTTAGATTGTAAAATATACATTGATCAATACATCGGATGGTGCGAATCTTGAAGCGGATGAATGACTCTGATAATAAGAGCAGGGGACGCCCCGGTCACCCTGGACTTTCCCAAAAAGAGACACGAAACTCGGAGCGGTACAATGGAAGCAGGTCGAGAGAGGTCGAGTAAATAATAGACTACCATGGCCTGTATGATCTTTGTGATCGAGGAAGGCTTGAAGTGGGCGGACCGCCGTGCCAAACATGGGATGCGCCGCCGCCGAGACCAACTCTGTTTGTTCGCTCCCCGCTCGCCGCCCGGCGGCCCGGCACTTCCTCTTCCTCCTCCCTCCTCCTCCTCCTAGGGGTTTGATATCGCACGAGCTAGGCAGCCCCCGGCATCGTCGCTGCACTACAGAAAGGCAGCGGGTCGGCCATGCGACGCCACCTCGTCCTTGTTCGCCGGCGCCGCAACGTTGGTGGTGCTTACTGCACCACCACTTGGTTTTCTCTCCTTGCTGCTTCACGGCCCGAGCAGGTGTGCTTAGATTTCTCGCGCTGTAGCTGTACTGCCAGTGCTGGTACGGGTTTGGTACAGTGCAGATTCAACTGCGGAAGTGCTAGAAGAAATGCAATAGTTGTGGTGTGACCTAATTGAGGTAGGGATTCTGCATGTCCGCGTGCAGTTTTATTAGGGGGTTTTCGGTTTCTTTATCCCACTAAAAAGATTAAAAAATATGTAAATTTTCCCAAAGTTTTTTCTTCTTAATAGAAAAGGCAGTGCTCCTGCCATAGTTCAAAAGAAAAAAAAATCCGGATTAGTTTGGGAGTAGTGCTTGTTTGCTTGAATTGAATTGCTTGGTTCACGTGACAGTTCATTGTTTAGATTGCAGTAAGCTACCAATTTACTTGAATTATTATGCTGCTCTAAATACACTTTTTAGAGAAGCTCGTATGGAACTACTGACCGTAATGTCAGTTTATATGTAGCCTCTTGATGCTTGTGGTTGTGCAACGGTTGAGATTGGTGCCCTGTACTTATGTTGGCGAAAGTGGGAGACGCATTCCAATTCATGTCTATGGGTGTTCCAGAATCTTGATCACATCAGTAGAACTATCCGCTGGCTCAATTCTTGTACCAGGATCCCTCTTTTCGGCTGAAAACTTGATTATGCCTAATCAAAGAACATAAGTGAATCTCATTTAAGAACGTGATATGTTGTTACATCCATTCTATATGCGCTGTACGTTACAACAGAGACATCATACAAGTTCTGCGGGTCCTCCATCTGGCACCTCTACACGCCTTGATTCACCATCTGATTGTTTCAGAAGCCGTTTCATCTATCTTCTTCTCTTTTTTACTGCAATTGTTCTTGACCTCCTTCAGGTTCTCTTAGGCTAATTTCTCTGTCTAAATTGGGAACTGATATTGGCAGAGGTTCGATATCATCTGGAGGATCATAGTTTGGATCAGCAAGAAATGTAAGGGCCGTCACCACGTCACTGATCAGCGGGCGACTGCTTGCTTCCTCTTGTAAACACATTGACGAGATTGCTAGTGCCTGGTATAGGCCTTTTAGGGGGAACTTCTTTTCAAGCAGTGGATCAGCCATCAAGATAAACTTCTTCTTATCCTTGAAGAGTGGCGCTGCCTGCAGATATATAACACTTAGAAGAGCAGTATCTTTTTTTTTGAACACTAGAAGAGCAGTATCTTAATCTCAAACTGCATGGGAAATCTTTATATCTGAATATAAACTATTTACTTGGTTATGATCAGAATATGATTCGTAAGTGAAAATCTGAAGGCTACATATCTTCTTGATCAACTAGATGTAAGTCTCACCCAATGAACAAGAATCTGCTCGCGAGTTGGCTTTGTGGTGTCGATTGCTCGCCTCCCAGTAATGAGCTCCAAGAGGACTACGCCGAAGCAATAGATGTCTGACATCTTTGTTAGCTTGCCAGTCATGGCGTACTCGGGAGCACAATATCCGTATGTGCCCATCACCCTTGTGGTGACATGACTTTTGTCGCCGACCGGGCCAAGCTTTGCCAGACCAAAATCCGACAACTTTGCATTGAAGCCCCCGTCCAAGAGAATATTTGATGCTTTGAGATCGCGGTAGATCACCGGTGGATTGGCTATCTCGTGCAAGTACTCAATGCCTTTGGCAGCACCAACCGCAATCTTCATCCGTGTATGCCAGGACAGGGGCTGAGATTTCGGAGTGAGATCTGCAGAATTGAATGAACAAACAGGTACCATTAGGTTCATAAAATAAAAAACAGGTACCGTTACAAACATGCATTCATAGTTTCCAATCTCCACTTCTTTATTGATTAACTATGATTGAGACTGGAGCATTATCATTCTGTATTACCTAGTAGATGATCTTGCAACGAACCGAGTGGCATATACTCATACACTAGAATCCTCTGGTCACTATCGGTGCTGTAGCCGAGCAACGTGACAAGGTTTGGGTGATGTAGGAGGCTAAGCATCAGCACCTCAACGAGGAACTCACGGTTTCCCTGCAACCCGTCCTTGTCGAGCTGCTTAACCGCTATGACCTAGGTATGTACATCATTTACATCAGAAACATGTTACTGCTGTATGTATTATTGTATCTTAAGGTGTCAACTTAATGAAACATAGAATGGAAGCTGGGAGAAGGAATGCTTATTACTTCCATGGTCTCTGGAATGTATCCTTTGTACACCCTTCCAAAGCCACCTTCTCCCAGCAGGTTCTCTGGGTTGAAAGAATTGGTTGCATCGGACAATTGACGGAATGTAAACACCCTGCTAGGAATGTTATTGTTCCCAATCCGTAGTATCTCCCCTGCTGCAGCCCTGTCCTTGGGATTGTCTGCGTGTAACAACTCTGCTTAGCCAGAAATTCTCCATAGCTTGTGTAGCAGTAGCTTTTTTGTCACTTAATCCGTTTCCGTTGTACAAACGTAAATGAATAATTGAGCAACGAAAGTAATCTGTTGTTGCTATGTGTATGAACAAAGAATTTCTCACGTACAATTCAATATTTTAGTGTTCGCGATAATATATATGTGTTGTGCAAATATTGGTATTGACATGCATTGGTTAATTTAATTTCTCTGAACAGATGGAAAATGAGATAATGGAAGGCATGGCAAGAGAATGGAAGGCATTACTTGTGAGCGAAATCTCTTTCACCAGGGTTGCCAACTGTTCGTTCTTGGTCTTCTTCGTTCTCCAAATCCTATTCTTTGGCCACCTGTTTTTGGCTGGTTCAGGGCCCGTCGTCCCGTTCTTCCTCTTCTTTGTCTCCGACGTCAATGGCTCCTCCGCTTCATTGGCCGTCCTGCCCCAACCGCCGCGCCCGTACCCCCCACTTCCTCTTCGTCTTCTTCGTCTCCGACGTCGACGTCTCTTGCGCCGCCTCCCTAGTCTTCCTGCCGCATACGCTGCGGATCCACGAACAGCAGCACGCGCAGCTCAGGAGGCTCTTGCAGCTGCATTTTATGGCGCGAACACCACGCACCAACGCGCAGCAGCACCCCATCCAAGCGCTGGCTCGACGCGAGAGTGGGCGAGCACCCTCGTGCCGATCATTACGATCGCCAAGTAAGAATTTTTTTCGCTGGCAAGAGCAAACTGCAGGATGCAATTGTTCTCTCGTTTCCTTCTTTGCACATGCAGATTTTCATCCCACTCCTTTCTCTGTGGATGGGAATGGGGCAGCTTCTGTTTTCCTTGGAGTCTCAGATGACAGGTGACAGGTCTCAGGCCAACAAACCATTTTTGGTCTGTTCGTTTCTCCTTTTAATTGTTGTTAGTTTTAGCAGCAGTGGTCTTACCACACCCTCTTTTTCGCATGAGAAATAGGAGTCCGTTTGCATTCATTGGTTAACAATGAGCTGATCAGAACATGCAGCACATATATAGCACCAGCTGTTTTTTGGAACATTTTCCATTGTATGTTGATTATTCCTTCTTTCTTATTGTAGTTGCATGCAACAGTGTGACCACACGGTCACATTTATTTATCTAGGGTGAATGCCCAACAGTCCAAGCAACTTGGGAGTTGCGACACGTCTAGCCTAGTACTGGTACTGGCCGGAGTAGAAGACGCTGCAATCCTGAGGCTCCAGCCGGCACATCGCCGGCAGCTGCGCCGCGTACTGGCGCGCCCTCGTCAGCCTCACGCGGGTCGTCTGCTGCTGCTTCTCGGTGCCGAAACGAGGCGGAAAGCTGTACCGCCTCTGCCGGCTTGGGCTGCCGTAGTAGTACTCCTGTCCCTCCTGGTACTGCGCGGTGTCGCCGTACTCCTGCTCGGCCGGCTGCTGGCCACGGGGCCAGATGGTGGTGCAACGTCCGGGACAGCCATAATACTCCTGTCCTCCCTGCTGCTGCTGCTGCTGTGCCGTCTCGCCGTAGAACCCTTCTCCCTGCTGCTGCTGCCGCTGCTCCGTCTCGCCGTAGTAACCTTGCTCTTGCTGCTGCTGCTCCGGGTAGTACTCTTCTCCCAGCGGCGCCATGGTCTGCTGCTCGTAGTCCCTCACCATCCGGCCGATGGCGGCGCAGCGGCACCTGCGGCTGACGTCCTGGAGCTGCTGGCAGCACCGCAACCGCATCCCCATGCTCCACCGTAGCGATCGCGGGTAGAAGAAAGGCATCCCGGCGAGCCGACGGTCCACGACCTGCCGGCACGCGTCGAGCGAGCTCTCCTGGAGCTCGCGCTGGCACTGCATGCTACTGAATGGTTGGAAATTCTCCGCGGCCTCACTTTCGGCAACGGAGACGGCCGCGATGGCCGCGACGAGCACGGCGAAGAAGACCAACTTAGCCATTTTCAATAGACTGCTAATGAATCTCTGTAACTAGTTTGCTCGGTGTTCTCGGTGATGATGACATCGTGGGGATGGGGTGGGGTTTTATAGGAACGAGGCGAAGGTTCGGGACAATGGGTTCATGATTGTGTGCACGGCGAGCGTAGTGTAGATTAAGGAGAAACGTGAAGAAGAACAAGATTAGTTGGAGAAGCGAAGGAGTGCAATGCTTCTAAGAGTTAAAGGAGGGGACGATTTGGAGCTTGCAAAACAGATTTTTGGACGGTTTTGTAAAACTCTATAGCCATTGTTGGTAAGATGACACTTTACACTACCTCACACATGGATATTTATGAGATTGTTCTAGTGTCATGTTGAAAAGTGTGCATATTTGTATTCATGTGTTGCCCGTACTTTTGCCGATCTATGGGTGCTCAAAACTTCTACACATGTCACTACTCTAGAATTGTATCGTTCGCAAAGCTATCTCAACTGGTTTCATGAACTGTCTGCAACTATAGGATTGTGATGACCTCTTCATATTATAGACGGTTTTTAGAACGTCTATAATAGACAAGAAGCACAAACGGTTAGGCATCAAAACTATCTATAATGTGAATTTTTTGTTTTAAAGAAAATATCGGGTTGTTGCTAAATTTTAGAAATTGAAACAAAAACAATGAACACAACAATTAAAAGCACCCATGTAGAGCAATAATAGATCATTCTATTACAGAAAATGAACACAAACCTGCACAGAACAAGAATGGGGGATCCTTCTATTACAAGAAGAACAATCAACACAACATGAACACATCACTTGCAACATTTGAATTACATAGAAGTCACCAACAACAAGAAGTAAGGGAGAGCATCAAGCTCGACCTACAACATCAAGAGGCACGCAAGTCAACGGGGGTACTCACACTAACGAACAAGAAGTCGACGCAGGGGAGGGGACGACACTGCTAGCACTTGGTGAAGAGGCTAAGGTATCCACGAAGTTGAAGGCTGGCCCGGCCATCGAAATTGAAGCCAAAGACCACGAGCACTGCCGCCGCAGGTGCTCCATCGAATATGCTGGATCTAGTCCTCCGCGACGCTGATGTAGGTGGTCCGCTAGATCTCACTAGATCTGGTCCTCTGTGCCATCTCCGCATGTGGTCCTCCACACTGCTCAGGGTGGGCACACCTGGACCAAAACCCGAAAATCGAACCCGACCCTACACAATTTGACTGAATTGTCAGGTAATTCGGTTTGCGGGTTTCGGGTTTGGTTTTGATTTTAGTGCTATTCGGTTTACGGGTTTTAAAACAGGTTTCACTCTACAGAACCCGAACAGACCATGTGAACCAAAATAGAGTATACCCATTGGCCATTGTTCTACACATCAAGTGAGGCCAAGCCCATCTAGCCACCCCGTCCACCGATTGATCCATGTCCTATACCCTAGCCATCCCCGCTCCTATCCCCATTCCCTAATCTCCACCCCTTGCCTCCATCTCGCCCAGCCCTTGCTAGCTACCACATGCCAAAGATACCCTCCCCACTCGACAACGTTGGTAGCCAATCGTCTCTTCTTCCACCACTCTAGATCTAGCCAATGCATTAGCTGAGAGCCGCTGTGACCAATGGTTGTGGTTCCAGTCCTTCTTGCTGGTGGTAGCCCCATATGTGATGTCTTATCTTGAGCTAATGGGTAGTGTGATGCCGGACATGAGCAGGAATGGCGAGGGGAAACAACCCCGGTGCCATGAACGACCAGCGCACGGTATCGAGAAGCAGAGTGCACATTGAAGGCTAGATGCGTAGGCCCCTTTGTAAGGTTTTGCAGTTAACCGAATAGACTGAAACAAATTATTTTGGTTTTTCAATTCGGGTTTGATTTTGGGCAGTGATGATTTCGGGTATCATTTTAGGAAACTAAAATAAAACAACCTAAATAGACCGAACCGAAATACCCGTATAGACCGAATGCTCACCCCTACATAATGCCACCCCTGTGCCCTCGGCCTTGGCCTTGGGCATGGTGGGAGAGGCGCCGGTGCGACTTGAGAGCGGCAAGGAGGGTGCCCGGGATGGAGGAGCAACGTGTGACGGTGGACGCTCGTGTCTGGAGGAAGAGTATGACTGCAGTATGGCCGCGCCGGTGGAGAGAGGGAGTTAGAGTCGCAAGGGGAGAAGAAGAGATCGAGAGAGGGAGGGAGGTGGAGACGCGAGGGGATAGAGATCGAGAGAGGAGGGGTGCGGTTGGTTGTGGGGACTTTGGGATTAGGATTAGGCTGAGGAGCGCCTTATATGGGACGTGGAAAGTGGGCCAGATTTAGTGGAGTTAGGCATTCGGGATTGAGAGACGGATTTTTTCAAAATCCGTCTGTGATATGCTTTATTATCACAGAAGTTCTTTTTACATAAGTGTCTATGATGACATTGCTGACATTTTTTAAAAACCATATGTGATGATTAGGTTATTATAGACATTTTTAAATCAGCTCTTATATTGGTTTTCGTAAAAACTCGTGTGAATAGTCCTATCACAGATGATTTTTAGTGAACTTTGTGTGATTAGAGGTCTTGCATGACCCTTTGTATTGTAGTTTGCGAATGGTAGCCTCATGGGTCCCTGTTGGATGAAAGCTGATGTGGAGGAAAGAGAAAGGTTGGAGTGTGTCCATGTAGGCATGTAGAGAGGAAAGAGTTGGTCCGTGGGGTAAGTGGAGCGTGTAAGAGGAAAAATAGGTATACAATGTTATTGTGGGTCCAATAAACCACTGTACATTAGGGCATCTATAAAGGTGTTACGTCAGTTGACTCTTCCTCCTGCCATACAGGATAATTGTTGATGTGGAAGAGAGAAGAGGAGAAGAGAAAATAAAACTGGCTCTTTGTGAAGAGTAAGGCTTTATAAAAAAAATAGAAGCTCTAAAGTCGATCTTATTGACTTTATACGCTGCCGCATTTAATGCAAACACTTCGTGTAGAATTAGTTTAGGAGATAATTCTTTATATGTATTATTTTAACATCGACTATAGATGATACAGAGAAAAGAAAATCAATTATTCACTTTATTATAGACGCCCTTAGGTGGTAAGAGTTCGGATGGTGGCGTGATCACCTTGTGCCTACGAGGAGGATGAGGCCATCACTTCAAGCTACTAGCATTGATCATGCCCTAAGCATTTCAAGTAGTTGCGATGTGTATTACAACTACACGGGAAAGAGTTCTACTCTCGCAAGCAGAAAAGTTCTCACATCCCAACTGAGGTCACTGCAAATTTTGGTATCAACTGCCGTGCAATGGCTTGTTGTACTCGCGGCTACAACATGCTGTTTTGGATAGCTTAAGTTTGGCGCATATTTGTACTCCCGAAACCCTATCTGTCTTTCCTATAGCTCACTTTCTTGGTGAAGTTGACAGTGATGCGTTTACGAGTTTTGAAGATGATCGCTAGAATACGGGAGCCATGTGGCAACTCGTTTCTTTCCAATTATGTTACTTTCTAATTGGGGGTGCATATAATACTCACCAAATGTAGCAATCTGACCATTTGTCCCTTGGAATGTGAAATCTTGTTGCGAATGGATCAAATACTTATATTACAACGAAGAGGTTTTCATCGTTGCTACGGACATTAGGCGGTGCGCTGGAGCCGGAAATATGCACACTGCTAGCGCATGGATGATAAAGAAAATGCAAAGGGGTAGATATTCGACTAGAATCTGGTAGATAATTTGGGGAATAGTGTGTTGCCCCGTGGAACTCTCACGCCGACCCTTTATGCCGGCCCTTTATCTAAATGCTTAGCTTACAATCAGACTCATACGTGCAGCACCATACATAGGCCACCTGCAGCACACGAACTACATGCCCGGATAGGTGACCATGAAATGGTTGTAAACAACAAGGAGGACATAGTTAGGCTTATAGTTAGCAGAATTTGCTATGATACCAGATAGAAAATTTGCGGAATAGTCACTACCAGAATCCTGTTTTCTTCCCAATGACAACTTTTTTACTTACGGCCATGAGGCATCGTTAGGACATCCTTGGCATTGTAGTTTCATTTGACATTAAGGTGAATTATAATAATCCCGTTTGTCTAGCAAGATTTTATCTATTTTAGCATTTGGTTAACCAATTTTTTTTTCGTGGCTATTTTTCACGATAAATTATAAAATATGTTCAATACAACACAATTTAGTAACCGCAGGTTGAGCCATAATCAAAACCTATAGGATTATCCCATCATCTCTAACGTGTGGACTACTACCATCAAGAAACAAAGTAGAAGATTAATAAAAAGGATCAACTCTGTTGGGGGAAGGGTCCCCGTGCTACCCCGAACTGACGGGCTTCTCCTTCACGACGTCGAGGTCCCCCTCATCGTGTCGACACGTTGTGTCTGACGTCATCGCGTTCCGCTGGCATCGCCGGCAATGTCGAGGCCGCGCTCCATCCCGGCGGACGTCGGGGCTGTGCCCCGTCCCGACAGACATCAGGGCTGCGCTTCGTCCCGGTACCCCGGACGACACGTCGACATAGCCCGAGCACTAGGATGTAAAAGTATTGAAATATTCCATAAGAATCCTTGTAAAAAGACCAGAATACCCCTGGGGTGTGTTGTTGTCCAAAGGGCATAATCATAATCTCTCACATCCCTCCCTCAACCCCTATAAATAGGAACCAGGGGGAGAGAGAGAGGGGATGCATTTTCCCTCGCATAACTATAATTCCTGAAATCAATACGAGAGTTTTCACTTCGCCCTGACACGAGAGTTTCCATTTATCCCTGACACGAGTGTTTTACATTCCGTCTCGCCGGTCATGCTCCCGCGCGCCTAGCCTCGATGGACACCACAAATTGCTCGTACTCCACTGGTACTCCCGGAGGTCAGCGTAACCAATCGGGGTTGCCTAAAGTATACTGCCTAGTCCCGTAGCTACGACGGTTTGTGCCGTCTGTGGGAATCGAGCAAGAAGTTGTGTCATCTGAGACGTCGTCGAGAGGACCCGGGAACGACACCGACGATTGTAACACGCGCGTGTTGGTCTTCAACACCACACGCGTGCTCCTTCGCAAAGTAAGAAAGCATGCCTCCCAGGGCGAAGGCAAAGAAGGGGACCAAGCGAAAGGTCACAAGTATCGCCAGCCTGGTTCCGAGCACCCTGGCTCGCGCCCCCAGGTCGCCGCGAGAACGACAACACACGTGGCCACCCCTACGACGAACAATGACATCGCCCCGGCCATCAATGCCCACGCCACCGGTCCAGACACCTCAGGGACCCTCGCTTACGCCGAGCGAGAGATGGAGGCATTAAGGTAGCAGGTAGCGGCCGTAACCCAGCAGATGGAGTAGCTCTGGCTCCAGCTTGAAATAGCCCAAGTCGAGGCCCTCCGCGCGACAGCATTAGCCCGAGAAACTGGGGAGCTCCGGGAACAGTTTGCGGCTGCCCAGGGCGGGGCCGACGTTGTTTGTCGACCGCAAGAAGAAGCCATAGCAGAAGCGCGGGAGAACATCCGGCGCAATCACCAAGCAGCCGACGAGCTCCTCCAAGACTCGGCAAACGCGCAAGCACGCGCCGAACCTCTCCGTGAAGAGATCGGATGAAATCAACAAACGGCGCACGCGATCCTCCGCGATGCCGGGGCCGGCACTAGTGACCAAGGGGCGCGAGACCCAGGACGACGCCCAGGCAAGGAACACGCATACCCAGCTGCCTCACCTGACGCCTACATCCCTGCTCCGGCCACCGTACCGGCCGCTCGCTCGCCAAGGCAGGAGGTCGTCAACCTCGTGAACGTGCTCAGTCCGCTCAGCTCGGGGCTCGCGGCTCACCCGTGGCTAAGCAAGTTTCGTCCGACGGATCTTCCCAAGTACAATGGTGAGACAGACCCCACAGAGTACACCTGAGTGTATGAGGCTGCCGTATCAGCTGCCAGAGGGGGCGAAGCGGTAATGGCGAAGAGTCTGCTGCTTACGCTCACTGGATTAGCTCGCACGTGGTACCTCACGTTGCCTCCTAGCTCAGTGTACTCGTGGAAGCACCTTCGTGAGCAGATGCACAGTCACTTCCAGGGAAGCATAAACAAACAAGTCACCTCTTCGGATATGAACATCCTCAAGCAGGCCCGGGTGAGTCCATCCGGGCGTTCCGCAAACGCTTCTCCAACCTCCAATGCCAAGTCTGTGACATCACTGACCAAAGCATGTGTGACACCGTGCGTCGTGCAATATGTGATGAGGACCTGTTAGCCAAGTTTGACAGGAAGCAGCCAAGGACGATTAGGGAGCTCTATTACATCATGGACACCTACTCCCGTGCCAAGGAAGGGAGAGAGCAGAGAAGAGCCGAAGCCTTGGCCTCAGCTGCACAGTTCACGCTTGATGCGGAGAATCTTGACAAGCGTCGGCACGTCAACGAGGGGTACACCATGTGGAGGAGTGCGAGGCTCCCGTCCTGCAACCACACTATCAAAGCCAAGGCCAGTGGCAAGGTGATAGGTAGAATCGAGCGAGCAGTGAAGGACGAGACCACCCACGCCCGGATCACCAAGATTGGAAGTGTGACGACCACCGTAACTATGAGAGCAACAGCCAAGCCGGGCACGACAACCACAGAAGCGGCAGAAGTAGCAAGTCGCAAGGCAAGTTCTGTGAAGTACACCGAGTAAGCACTCACTCCACGGTGGAGTGCGATGCCGTCATCGCGGCCCGACAGCGCCGGCAGACACGGCACCCTAGCGGCAGGGGCATCGCTAAGCCGGTCGGTTGAGCTCGGGAGCAAGGGGTTCCTGCCTTACGGCTACCGCCGCCGCCACCGCTACCATCAAGTGGCGGAGCACCAGTGCAAGCTATAGGCCCTTAACGAATCATCCATGCCATCACCGGAGGCAACGCTCACACCTACTCATCCAAGCGGCAATGCCGGGCCTACACCCATCAAGTCAACCACATCAGTTCTTTTCCGCCCATTGAGCTACCCGCGTGGGTCGATGCCACCGTGACCTTCCGCCCAGCGGACGCTGCCGGAATCACTTTTCCTCACCATGACGCTCTCGTCATCTTAGCGGTCATCAACAGCTGCGAGGTGCGTCGCGTCTTCATTCATGGAGGTAGCTAGGTGGACATACTCTTCGCATCTACACTCACTGAGATGGGAATCCCCCGCATGTGCCTTACCCCCATAGGGGTACCACTCCTGGGCTTTGGGGGCGAGCCAGTCCCGGCCCTCGGCAAGATTGAGCTTTCGGTGAAATTTGGGGCCAGCGATTGCATCCGTACGAGAGCATTGTCTTCGACGTTGTCGATATCCCCTCCTAGTACAACGTCATCCTTGGCCGAGTCACGCTGAACAAATTTGGCGCGGTTCCGCACCACGCCTTTCTCTGCATGAAGATCCCAGCCTCCTCAGGGGTCATCACGGTGCGGGGCAACCAGGACTTGTCTCGTAAGATCGACAGTGACATCCAAGCGACCATCCGGTATGTCCATACCGTCCAGTCGAAAGGTGGCAAGGTTACGCAAGGGGCTCTCGACCCGCCAACATCAGGGTGGTGGGTGCCAAAACCTAAACCCGACAGCGAGACGCACGCCATGCCGCTCTCAGAGGGTGATCTAGTCAAGACAGTGCTCATCGGGGTCAACCTTGACCCGATCAATGAGGAGGCCATCCTCAGCATGTTGCGAACCAATGGAGACATGTTCGCATGAGAGCACGAGGACCTCCCCGGTGTTCCCTGGGAGATCATCGAGCACAAATTGCTCGTCAACCCCGACGCGCGCCCCGTCAAGCAGAAGCTGCGGAAGATGTCGGTGGAGCGTCAGATTGCAGCCCGAGAGCAGGTTGACAAGCTCCACAAGGCAGGAGTCATCCGCGAGGTCATGCACCTCGAATGGCTCGCCAATCCTGTCCTAGTCGAGAAGGCCAACGGCAAGTGGCGCATGTGCGTGGACTACACCAACCTCAACCGCGCATGCCCAAGGACAACTTCCCGCTGCAACGGATCGATCAACTCGTCGATGCCACCTCCGGGTGCGAACTCATGAGCTTCCTCAACGCCTACTCCGGATATCACCAGGTGTGGATGAGGAAAAGACCAGCTTCATCACGCCTTCCGGGACATTTTGTTACGTCCGGATGGCGTTTGGGTTGAAGAATGCCGGAGCTACTTTTTCCAAGCTCATGCACAAGGCCCTCTCCAGCCAAATCAGGTGCAACATCGAGGCTTATGTCGATGACATTATCGTCAAAAGCATGATAGCCGCCGTCCACGCAGCGAACTTACAGGAGACATTCGACAACCTCCGTCGGGCCGGCATAAAGCTCAATCCGGAGAAATGTGTGTTCGGTGTTCAAGCAGGGAAGCTGCTCAGCTTCCTCGTGTCGAGAAGGGGAATTGAAGTTAACCATTCAAAAATCAAAACCATCCTCGACATGCGCCCGCCTAAGAATGTCAAGGAAGTGCAAAAGCTTACCAGACGCCTCGCGGCGCTCGGGAGGTTTGTTTCCAGATCTACCGAAAAGGGTCTCCCTTTCTTTAAAGCCCTGCGGGGTCCACCAACTTCGAATGGACGGAGGACAACCAAGCAGCCCTGGATGACCTGAAGAGGTACCTCACCTCGCCACCGCTGTTGCAAAGCCCTGCCCAAGGGGAGAGCCTGTCATTGTATCTGGCAGCTACCCTGGCCACGGTGAGGGGCATCTTGGCCAAAGAAGAAAACACAATCCAGCACCCGGTGTACTATGTTTCAGAAGCACTTCAAGGTGCCAGGGCGTGATATACTAAGCTAGAAAAGCTCGCATACACGTTGTTGATGGCATCCCGCAAACTGCGGCACTACTTCCTCGCTCACTCTATTTGAGTGCCATCCTCCTTCCCATTCATTATTGACTTTCCCGCACCACAACAAAGAGGTCTCCGGACGCATCGGGAAGTGGGCGGCCGAGCTCGCCCCATTCGTTATTGACTTTCTCCCCCGGACGGCGATCAAGTTGCAAGTGCTAGCAGACTTCTTGGCGGAATGGGTCCCATCGGAATATCCCACCACCCAAGACCATGCTGACTTGCTGTGGACAATATACGTGGATGGCTCTTGGTGCTCCGACGGTACCAGCGCGGGGGCTGTCCTAGAATCGCCCGAGGGGTCATGCACCTTGTACTCCGCACGTCTGGAGTTCAAGGCCACTAACAACATCGCCGAGTACGAAGCGTTGTTATTCGGCCTGTGCAAGGTAAGGGCCTCGGGAGCGTGGAGGGTGATGGTCAAGAGCGATTCCCAGCTTATAGCAGGGCACATGGACAAAAGTTATCAAGTCAAGGACCCCGAGATGATCAAGTACCTCGCTCTTGCACGAGCCACCGAGAAGCACTTTATCGGCATCACCAACGATCTGGCGCGCGCCGCGAGCACACAAGCTGAGGTCCGGCCGGGTGTCTTTTACGAGGTTATCACGACGCCAGCAACAAATGACCTCCCAGAGGTACACCACATTGAAGAGCAAGAATGGAGGACGCCAATCCTCCGCTACCTCACGGATGAAACAGAGCCCGACGACCTTGTCGAGGCACGAAGACTGAAAAGCCGGGCCAGGGGCTTCATTATTCACCAAGAAGCCCTTTATAAGCGTGGGGTGTGTGCGCCGTACCTTCGGTGCGTCTCAAAAAGAAGGAGCTGATCTCATGCGAGAAATCCACCAGGGGCTGTGCGGCTCCCACCTCGCGTCGCGCGTCCTAGTATCCAAGGCCTTTCGCCAAGGCTTCTATTGGCCAACCGCCCTTCGTGATGCACAAAGCCTCGTCAAGACATGCCTGGCATGCCAGTGGATGGGTCGGGGAACAAATCTCCCTGCCCATGACTTGCAACCGATTCCCCCTCGTGGCCACTCGCACGTTGGGGGTCGACCTCGTCGGCCCGTTCAAGGTCAAAAGTCATGGCCGCAAATTTGTGGTCGTTGCGGTCGATTACTTCTCCAAGTGGATCAAGGCTGAACCGTTGGCCAGCATAACATCACTCACTATTCAAAGTTTATTTGGAAGAACCTCATCTGCTGCTTAGGGGTGCCACGCGAGCTGACTGTCGACAATGGCACTCAGAGCCCCATTCCGTAAATTCTGCATCGGTCTGGGCATTAACTTGTGTTTTTCATCAATCACAAATCCCAAGGCGAACGGCACGGTAGAACGTGCTAATGGCATCATGCTCTCTGGCCTTCGCACACGTCTCTTCGACATACCCAAAGGCGGTTGGGCAGATGAGCTCTCCAGCGTGCTATGGTCCACCCGTTCGGCGACAAGCCATGCAACCGGTTTCACCCCCTTCAAGCTCTTGTTCGGGGATGAAGCAGTAACCCCCGAGGAAGTCAGGATAGGGTCACTCCACACTGCATCACCGCCGGATGATGAAGCCCATCAAACATCACTGGATGACCTTGACGCCGTAAGGCAAGAAGCCGCATTCAACATCGAATGATATCAAGCCTCGATGGCGAAGGTTTACAACATGACCGTTTATCCGCGGCCCATTCAAGTGGGTGACCTCGTGCTTAAGAAGAATGCCAACCCCGAGGCCGATGGAAATCTAAGCTCAAAGTGGGAGGGACCATACGAAGTTATCTGCGTCACATGCCCATCGTCATTCCGTTTAAAAATCCTCGACGGAGCAGAGTTGAAGTATAGCTGGTACGCCAACAACCTCCGCAAGTACTACGTATAGCTCACATGCGGAAGCATCGTCATGGGATGCCAAGTCGGCCCCGGCACTTTTCTCGTAGCCCTCATATATTTCATTTCTAGTTTTATTAGCAAGCCGCTGCGCCGGTTAGTACCATCTTTTGTAAAGGATTTCGCCCTAGGCTGCTCCGACTGCCTCTGTCACAACTATGTAACGGGCCTGCGAGCTGCAGTGTTGTCTGCATAAACAAAGAATAGCAGCCGTCCCGTAGCCGGCCCAACGAGGATGATAATGATTATCCCTCCATCGTGAGGAGGCAAGATTGGCTCCACCGCGGTGTAGAACATGCTCCGACGCGGGGTAGAGAGTCCCCTCACCGCCACGCGAGCAACGTCTCCGTCGCTGTGTCGGGATAACTTTATCTCCACCGTGATGTAGAGCACGCTCCATCACGGCGTAGAGAATCCCTCACCGCCACGTGAGCAACACCTCCGTCGCCGTGTTGGGATAACATCGGCTCCACACGGTGTAGAACACGCTCCGACGCGGGGTGGAGAGTCCCCTCACCGCCACGTGAGCAACATCTCCGTCGCTGTGTCAGGACAATTTTATCTCCCCGTTGACGTAGATCACGCTCCACTGCGGCGTAGAGAATGCCCTCACCGCCATGTGAGCAACGTCCCCGTCACCGTGTCGGGATAACATTGGCTCCACCATGGTGTAGAACATGCTCCGACGTAGGGTAGAGAGTACCATCACCGCCACGCGAGCAACGTCTCCGTCGCTGCGTCGGGACAACTTTATCTCCCCCATAACGTAGAGCACACTCCACCGCGACGTAGACACTGCCACGTGAGCAACGTCTCCGTAGCTGTGTTGGGATAACATTGGCTCCACCATGGTGTAGAACACGCTCCGACGCGGGGTGGAGAGTCCCCTCACCGCCACGTGAGCAACGTCTCCGTCGCTGTGTAGGGACAACTTTTATCTCCCTCGTGACGTAGAGCACGCTCTACTGCGGCATAGAGAATCCCCTCACCGCCACGTGAGCAACGTCTCTGTCACCGTGTCTGGATAACATTGGCTCCACCGTAGTGTAGAACACGCTCCGACGCGGTGTAGAGATCCCCTCACCGCCACGCGAGTTTTGGGCCATGCCCTAAGAACAATATGACTGCCCTCGACAACGTCTCGGACGCTAGTTTTTTTGGTTAGGGGGTAGATACTCATCACAACGAATCCGGGTACAATGCACACTCAACGCGCCAATAACAACATAAAAATCCACACAAGGTGCTATGCATCTCTCCTGACAAACGATGTAATCTCCTCGCTTGTCAAAAAAGTATGTTGCCATCATGCCGTTCGGCCTTCGTCAAACCGCCAAACGAGCAATGCTTGTATGACACTCGTACTAGAGGCTGGGTGCCATACCGCCTAACCACGACCTTTCGCCTCGAAGCAATAGCCTGTAAACAATGCAAAAAGAAGAAACGATCACGAGAGGCAAAACACGGCTGCACCAATTTTTTGACTTTCCATTAACCGACAAGGTTACATGATGGCTACAAAAGAAAGCTCTGACCTTATTAAACCTACCAAAAGAAGCTCCCAAAGCGCCTAAGTCGCTAGGGGCTCACGTCGACGCCGCGACGGCCCAGCCTATGGGCTATGTCAGGCTAAAAGTATCATCTAAAAACTACGATATGGAAGTAAACCTAGAAGCAAAATAAGACATCCTAGCGCGTCAACATAAGCAAAAGGCCCAGGAACAAGTAACAAGTCTCACACCTGGAAAGGTGGGTCGGATCCACCAGAAGGTCTGTCAAACGCGGTAGCAGAAGACCCTCCGTCGAGACGGGCCCTCCGTATCCTGCGAAGGTACTTCTCGCTATGCTTCTTCCACGCGCCCGAAAGGAAGGCCTCTGCATCAGACCTCAAGGGAGCCTGGGCCCGCTGGATGTCGGCCCGGCTCGATACCTCATAACCCCCTGTCCAAAACCTGCCCGAGGGGTCACAGCCAGCCAAACGAAGGCAAGCAAGAGACAACTCAAGAGAGGCCCGAGCACAGTCCTGCCCGTGGTCTGGAACCGCCTCGTGCACGGCAGTGCAAACCGCTGCGTCCACTAGAGCTTGCCTGCAACCTTGTCCTCGTCAGCACTAGTGTGAAGGTCGAGCTCAACGCCGGGCACCCCCTCCGAGCTCACGAGCGGCGGCACACGCCGCGCCCGCTAGGGTGGCTAGCTCCCCCTGCCGAGTCTGGGCGGCGTGGAGAGTAGCGCGAAGCTGGGAGATCACCTCCTCGTGCTGACCCAACCTCTCCTTGGTTGAGGCAGTCTCCGCCTGGGCCTCCGAAACCTTTTTCTTCTCCTGTGAGATCACCTCCTCGTGCTGACTCAACCTCTCCTTGGCCGAGGCGGCCTCCGCCTGGGCCTCTGAAATATTTTTCTTCTCCTCACGGAAGCGAGCCCGCTGGGACTCAGCCAGATCGTTGTGCATCTCCCACGCTTGCTCTGCGGCAAAGAAAACCTACGAAGAGAAAGCATAGTAAAGGCACAACCACGGGAATCACGTCACAAAAACCTCATATAAGTAAAACACTAACCATACCTTGAGTAAGGCAGACTTAGAGGCAGCACAGATCTGTCGCAAGGATAAACCCTCGAACGCCGTGTCAAGGTCGGCCATAGAAAGCTACGCAGCGGCGTCCTAGTAAAAGCTGCCTAAGCCTCAGGGTCGACGAAGTGAGCCGAAAGCAACCGGTCCGCAACTAAGAAAGGGTGCGGCCCACCGGCCTTACCATCCTCAACACCGTCGTCAGCAAACGCAACAGGAGTCGGCGCGGGGTAGCCCCCAGGAGGCAACGGGGCCACTGCCTTAGGGCTCGCTGCGTAAGCTGTCGCAGGAGAGCGGGAAGCGGCCCCAGGGCGACGCTGCGGCACCTCCGGAGTAGGGCTGGAAGAAACATCCCCAGACGCTCCACGCGCTCGAATCGTCCGCTCTAACAAGCACGGAGAAGGTGACCAGCTTCGCTTGCTCGCGATAAGGGCCTTAGCAACCACAGGGAACGGTCGGGCAGGCACCTGCCACCCGAAGTCCTTGCAAACCCGATTACGCCGGGCCCCCTTGATCAATCGGCTCGCTTCCTTGGCCTCCACAAGGGTGAAGCGGCCCAACACTTCGTGAGCACACAGCTCTCCGTCCTCCAGCGTGGTGCCTGCAACATGAGGGCATACGAGGTTCAGTAAGAGCTAAGGTCAACACAAGTGAACTGCGGGTAAAAGTAAGAGGCACTCACATGTCGTGGGCGTGTACCCTCGCGGGACACGCAGGGAGCACGATGAGCTCGGCAGGGCCAGAGACAGAGTCCAACCCTGAGTGAGCGGAGCAATGCCCAGCAAACAATACTCCTCCACCAAGTCGCGCATGCTCAACTCGTGAGCCATGCATCGAAGCATGGTCACACCCTCGTCGTCCCGCCCGCCAAGGTGAGCTTGCCCGAAGAACGGTGCTGCCACGCCCTCTGCTAGTCCCTCCAAACCTTCTTCAGGAGAAACTGTCCCGTAGACCGAAAGAAGAACCCGGTGTTCCCAAACCCGCAGTGTCGCCTCTGTTGGCATGTACATCCAAGCAAAGAGCACGAGCGAGCTCACCATCTCCATGCTTCGGGCCGCCCATCGAAAGTAGTAATCAGGACAAAAGCTGAAGGGTGGAGGTCTGACAGCATCACTCGAAAAAAACCACAGTATCCCCCGTAAGAGGTCGGACAGCGGGAGGCACAACCCGGCGTCGAACTGGGTAGCGAAGACGACGATCCGCCCCTGGCCAGGCAAGCCCCTCATGTCAGAACGACCGGGGGGCTCCGGGCCCGTAACGTGGCCAGGGCTGGGAATCTTGCCCACCTCGGCAAGCCGTCGGAAGAGCCTCGCATCCGCAAAAGAGTGGCAAGGTAGCCGGTGTGCATCACCGGGGCCGTTGTCTTGCCCCTCTCCTCGATCACGTTCTTCTCCGCACCTGCACCCGGCATTCTACGCTTCGGCCCTACACGGTTGGAAGACGACACTTTCCTCGACGACATCAATCCTGACAACCAGCACAAGCAAACGGATAACAGTTTGTCAAATAACAATGGCAAAGCAAAAGACATGGGAAGTATGGAAAAAAAAGGTGTAAGAAGACGGACACCTCATCTCTCAACCGAAGACCACGGACCCCGTCGAAGCGGTCGCGGCATCACGACAGTGCACCCGATGCGGCTCCAAGAGCTCGCCCGCCCCGAGTTTGGGGGTGTTCGGGGGAGCTAGTGGAGACGGCGCGTCCGGCAAGGCTCCTCAAACCTACCAAGTCTGCGGACCTTGTCGAAGCAGTCGCGGCGTCGCGGCAGCGAGCCCGATGCGGCTCCAAGAGCGCGCCCGCCCCGAGTTTGGGGGTGTTCAGGGGAGCTAGTGGAGACAGCGCGTCCGGCGAGGCTCCTCAAACCTACCAAGTCCGTGGACCTCATCGAAGCGGTCGCGGCAGCGCGCCCGACACGGCTCCAAGAGTGAGCTCGCCCCGAGTTTGGGGGTGTTCGGGGGAGCTAGTGGAGACGGTGCGTCCGGCGATGCTCCTCGAACCTACCAAGTCTGCGGACCTCATCGAAGCAGTCGCGGCATCACGGCAGCGCCCCCAACGAGGCTCCAAGAGCACGCTCACCCTGAGTTTGGGGGTGTTCGGGGGAGCTAGTGGAGACGGCGTGTTTGGCAAAGCTCCTCGAACCTACCAAGTCTGCAGACCTCGTCGAAGCGGTCGCGGCGTCGTGGCAGCGCGCCCGACGCGGCTCTAAGTGCGCGCTCGCCCAGAGTTTGGGGGTGTTCGGGGGAGCTAGTAGGGACAGCACGTCCGGTGAGGCTTCTCGAACATGCCCGCGACTGCTCGGGGGGTCGTATATCTTCGCGTTCAAATGCATCACGGTGTAACGAGAAATAATAGTGACAGCATGTTCGTGTGAAGAGTATATGATGCTGATTCATACGAGATAGACGTTGGCGATCGATAGTTAAAAACACGGGGGCTATCCTCTCTCTGCTCGTTCACCACCACAACACAACGGTGTTCACGCACGGGACCTATGATCAGTGTACCTATATCTCAGCTACGCACTTAGCAGTTTTGCATACCAAAATAACAAGTCCGCGATACAATCGGTGTTAAGCACCCACATACATCTCACACATCACACATACGTCGCATGCCTCAAGGTGCTGCGGGAGAGGAAAGCGTGGCAACCAGCCGAGACGTTACCCTTGGAGTGCAAGGCTCGGCGGGGACCGCTCAAGGGACGTGCAGTCTGGCGAAGGCCTTCGGTAGATCAGCAGCGGTGGCCATGGGCCGGAGGAGCCGGTCGCAGCAGAGGCAGGCGCAGCGGCCGTGGGCCGGAGAGACCGGCCGCGGTGGAGGCCGGCGAAGACGGTCGAGGGCACCGGGACGGGGCCCTGAATTTGGCACGAAGGCCAGCGGGCTGCCGGGGCCGAGTCGCGGGAGCCGGAGCGCCGGGGCCGGGTTATGGCAGCAGGCCACCGAGGCCGCCAGGGCTGGGCCAACGGGAGGAGCGGCGGAGCTTGGCGGGCCGGGCGGCGGAGGCAGGCCACCGAAGCTCGGTGAACCGATGAGGGGAACGATGTGTGGGGAGTTGCGGGGCCGGCAGTGGGGCCGGAGCTGGCGCGAAGCCGGCGTTGGGCCGGCGGCGAAGGCCGGGGCGAGGCCAATTCTGGGCCGGCAGCGGAGGCCGGGACGAGGCCGACGTTGGGCCGGCGGAGGGGCTCGGGCCGCCCTCAGTCGGTGGCGAGCTCGGGCGGACGAGTAGCCGGCGGGTGGGGATGCCGCGGGCGGCCGGGGAGGCCGCGGGAGCGGCGGCGTTGTGCGGGTGGCTGGCGGAGGGACCGCGGGAGCGGCGGCGTTGCGGAGGTGGACGGTGGGAAGGCGGCGAGCGGCGCTTGGGGCTGCGGGAGCGGTGGGCCCAGCAATAGGAAGGGGAGTATTTCACTCCCCCCTCCCCCGTCCCCTCACAAACCAAACTTGGCAAGTTGGGCCTTGGCCAATTAGGGTTGGGGAGCGCCTGGTAGGAAAAAGAAGAGAAAGAAAGAAAAGGAAGAGGAGAGAAGAAAGAAAAGAAAGGGAAGAAAAGAAGAAGAAGAAGACGAGAAAAGAGAGAAGAGAAGAAGAAAAAGGAAGAAGAAAAAGAAAAGAAAGAAGAAAGGGAAGAAAAGAAGAAGAAGAGAAAAGAGAGAAGAGAAGAAGAAAAAGAAAAGAAAGAAGAAAGAGAAGAAAAGAAGAAAAAGAAAAGAGGGGAAAAAGAAAGAAGAGAAAAAAAGGAGGGAGAAGTCGTCAGCCCGGCCTACGCGCCAACCCCTCGGAATTGGTGCGCCGGCTCGGACGGGCGTCACTCGATCGCCCAAACCGACAAGGGGCTACTGTTGGGGAAAGGGTCCCCGTGATACTCCGAACTGACGGGCTTCTCCTTGACGACGTAGAGGTCCCCCTTGTCGTGTCGACATGTTGTGCTTGACGTCATCGCATTCCACTGGCATCGCCGACAATGTCGAGGCCGCGCTCCGTCCCGGCGGACGTCGGGGCTGTGCCCCGTCTCGACAGACATCAGGGCTGCGCTTCGTCCCGGTACCCCGGACGACACGTCAACATAGCCCGAGCACTAGGATGTAAAAGTATTGAAATATTCCATAAGAATCCTTGTAAAAAGACCAGAATATCCCTGGGGGTGTGTTGTTGTCCAAAGTGCATAATTGTAATCTCTCACATCCCTCCCTCAACCCCTATAAATAGGAACTGTGGGAGAGAGAGGGGATCCATTTTTCCTCACATAAACTGTAATTCCTGAAATCAATATGAGCGTTTTCACTTCGCCCCGACACGAGAGTTTCCATTTATCCCCGATACGAGTGTTTTACATTCGTCTCGCCGGTCGTGCTCCGCGCACCTAGCCTCGACGGACACCACAAATTGCTCGTACTCCACTGGTACTCCCGGAGGTTAGCGTAACCGATCGGGGGTGCCTAAAGTATTCTGCCTAGTCCCGTAGCTACGACAAACCCTTCAATCCTCCCCGAAACCCTCGCTTGCTTTAGACACCACCTTGGCCTCCCTAGTCAAAGCGTTGCTTCCACTCTGGCACCCTAATATTTGGTGCCTCCGGCAGTCCAGCCACCACGTCCTCCCTTGCCTACCACCAACCGTAGCGTCTTGAGCCACCATCTCACCCTCCACTCACCACCACTGCTAGCATCTCTAGCCATCACCTCCTCTCCTACACACAGTGCCCCCTAGATTTGATTTCTTCGGCCACCATCTTCTCCCTTGCACCACCGCCTCCTAATCTAGAGTCTTCGGGCACCACCTCTTCCAACATCCACCGTTTCCCACAGATCTTGGCATCTAGCACCTCTGGCTTCTGCTCGTCCTAAATAGGCAACTCTGATGGATAATGCCCAACGAGAGGCCATTAGGACAGCTTTCCCTGTAGGTGTAGATGCCATCCCCGATGGATTTTATCCATCAGGGAAATTCGGGTTCTTGCCTTCTTGGTATCGAGTTGTGTGTTGTCCCAAAGGATCCCACCCTTCATTTACAGTGCTTTACTTGTAATCAACTCTAATTAACACATACTATACATGCGTACATTGAGATTTTATTAGACAAAAATACTAAGAGAATATCTATCAATTAGTTGTCTGAATTTTTTTTACATCTCAGTCACCTTTTAAATTTTTGGATCAACATCCGACTATCTTCTTTCCCACCTCACTTTATATATAACATAAGAACTAAAAATTGCACTAAGTTTTTAATTAAAGTTGCATACTTTCAATACTACAATTTTAGCCTAAGTGATATGCAATTTTAGGTTACTGGAATCTACAAAAATTTCAGACAACTAAGAATTATCAAATCTAAAATACTAAATCAGAACAAGTCCCAAATACTGTAGTCGGGTGTTGTCTGGGCCATGAAATCTATTTCATTATTCATTTATTTTGTTATTATTGCTACTGCATACAAGAATGTGATCACATGTCACACTTATTCTTAGGGCTCAGACAACAGTGCGTCACTCGCAGCTAGCTAGCCTAGTACTGGTCATAAGAGAAGACACTGCACTCGAGGGGCTCCATCTGGCACATGTTCGGTAGCCGTGCTACGTACTGCCGCACCATCATCAGCCTCACGTGCTGTGACGTCCCCTCACCGTAGAACTGACGCCCAACCGCCGTTTCACCGTAGTATCCTTCTCCTTGCTGCTGTGGCTGCTGCTGCGGCCTCTCGCTATAATACTCTTGTCCTTGCTGACGCCTCGCCGTCTCGCCGTAGCATCCTTCTCCTTGCTGCTGCTGCTGTGACCTCTCGCTGTAGTACTCTTGTCCTTGCTGACGCCTCGTCGTCTCGCCGTAGTAGCCTTCTCCCTGCTGCTGCTCTTGCTGCGGCCTCTCGCCGTAGTGCTCCTGTCCTTGCTGACGCCTGGCCGTCTCGCCGTAGTACCCTTCTACCTGCTGCTGTGGCCTCTCACAGTAGTACTCCTGTCCTTGCTGACGCCTGGCCGTCTCGCCGTAGTACCCTTCTACCGGCTGCTGTGGCCTCTCACCGTAGTACTCCTGTCCTTGCTGACGCCCTGCCATCTCACCATAGTATCCTTCTCCCGCCTGCTGCTGCTCTGCCGTCGACTGGCCGTAATATCCCTGCTCTTGCTTCTCCGACGACCTGCCACGGTACCCTTCTTCGAGTGGCACCATGGTCTGCTCGTAGTTCCTCACCATCTGGCGGATGGCGGCGCAGCGGCACTCCCGGCTGACTCCCTGGAGCTGCTGGCAGCACCGCGCCTTGGCATCCAGCTGGTATGGGGCTGCCAAGCGTTCGCGGCCGTTTAGTTGCCGGTCGACGACCTGCCGGCATGTGTTGAGCGGGTTCTCCTGGACCTCGCTCCGGCACTGCTTGTCCCTAAACCTCTGCTTGGACATGCCTTGCGCGACGGAGACGGCCACTAGGGCTGCGAGGAACACCAGGAAGAAGACGGACTTACCCATGTTTCTGTAGCTACCTTGTCTTTCTTGTTCTAGTTGTTCTTGGTGGAATGGTGGTGATGAGATATGCATGGCGCGGTGAGGGGATGGGTCTTTATAGGAATGAGGAGCGTGATGGTTCGGGACCATGGTTGTGTGCAAGGTGAGCTTTGGTTTGAAGAAGAAACGTGAGGAGGAACAAGGTTAGTTGGGAAAGTGCAAATGTGCAATGCTTGGAAGAGTGAAAAGGTCCCATCATTTGGAACTTGCAAAATTTATCTGTGGATTTGTTTTGCAAAGCAATATAGCCAGTTTTGGTAGATAGAACTTTACGTTACCTCTCAAATATAGTGTACACTTGATGGCAAATCTGGTTGTTTCCTTGTCGTATATAGTTTGTTAATGGACGTATATAAGGTAGTTTTAGAGTGTGGGCCTGGAAAAGTATGCATATTTGTATGTATTTGTCGATAAAAGATGGGGCTGGGGTTCTTTGTTGTATCACGTGGACATGCAGTGGCATGCTTGCGCTGTTGAGTACACGGTGAGTTTCATAAAAGAAGATAAAGGTGGGTTAAAGAGATTGGGACTGAGATTGTTGCAGTGACAAGAAAACTAAATTTGGAGCTTGCTAAACAGACTTTCCAGATGATGTAGGATGAGCTGAAAGTTCTTTTTTACTGCCAACTCTATCATGTAGTGTGTATAAATTGCCACCTTGAAAAATGGTCTCATAGACACGCCCACGCCCACGCCCACGCCCACGCTCCTGTGACCCGCCGCTCCAGCCACCGCAGCCACCGCTGCCGCTGCACTGCCGCTCACAACAGGACCAGTCTTACCTGCCTCCACACCGCTGCGTCCCCTCACTACTCCGAAGACTTCTTTATCATGTTCATGTATAGGATTAGACAGAAAGTTCGAGGCTCGCGGTTCAGCTTAGACTCGGTTCGGGTTGGAGGCTCAACGAGCAAAGCCCGAGCCTCGTAAACTTCGGCGAGCCAAGTCAAAAAGCTCGTGAGCTAGTCATAGGCTCGTTGCATAAAAAAAAATTTGGCATGACCTTTACGAAAAAACTAGCAATTTACATGCATATACTGAGCAAATCTTTTCTTTCATGCATAAAAGAATGAAGTTTGCTTAACTTTAACTTTCTTTCATGCATAAAAGAATGAAGTTTGCTTAACTTTAACTTTGACGTAGCATGAGTTAATACTGCTAGTCCATATTGCCATGTAAGGTATGTTAAGGCAAGCTGAAGAATGTTCTTGCTTGATTTAGTTAGCACGCTTCATATTCCTAAGCATCGGACTGGGCATCTGTGCAGGCACTTCAGCTACTGTCTGCCTGGCTAGTTGACAAATTGACAACCTATCACAATGACCATTATCTTCTTCCATCCGCACTGTTTCCGTTGGTTCATTTTCCATTAGGAGTTCATTCGTATCACTGTTGTGGGTAAGCTGAGCCCCTGAAGTAACATCTATCATTTCCTGTTTTCTCACAGATGGTGGACAAGAGTTTTCATCAGAGTCGCTTATAACCACATAGCCTGAGGAAAATGCTGCGGCTTTGTCAGTTCAAGCATCCAAAACATTTTTAGTGCAGCCAATCTTGACAGATACCTTGGTTTTACCAGGACTAAATGTGTCTTTATTACTAGTTGGTTGTATGGAACCATCAGCCAGGGGTGCATGGCTTCTTTCAGACCACACAGAGACATCAACAGATTCTTGAGGAAGCACATTATCACCCAAAGCACCAGCCATCATATCAAGTGACATAGTGTTCTGAACATCAGACGTTAAACATGAAGAATGTACCACTGGGACTCCCTCCTGAGATCCGGAAATTTCAACTTGAGTACCAGGCAATGTGGACGTAGATAACCTTGAGTTTACAGCAGTTGTATCAGGTGGATAGGGCTCCCAGCGAGAATTCTCACCATCAGTTGAAACTAGTGATGAATATGTGCAAGGAGCAGTGCTCTCAGCTCCCTTGTTTGAAATTGAGTTCTGATCATTTTTACTCAAAAGGCTGCTAATAGAATTAGAGAAAATCCCGGTTTCAGAATGATGAGTACTTGGGGGTACGCTCACTTCTCCCTCGAAGCTATCAACCCGAGTTGCTGGAGTGGAATTAAGATCGAGAACTAAATTAATTCCCTCATCTGACATCACAAAGAGTTGAAAAGGAGAATTTGATGAATGGTAGAGGGAAGGGGAGGAGGAGGACCTGCTCCGGGTGGGGCTTTGGCCTTCGGTCACGTTGGCAGCGGTGGCTTCGGGTCCGGGGAGTAGCGGTGGCGCCACAGCTGGGGAGGAGCGTTGGCGGCGGCGTCGGTCCGGCGAGGCCGGGGCAGCAGCGGTGCAGCCACGGAAGGAGCGGCCCCGGCGCGGTCGGGGAAGGAGCGGTCACCGCACGGTCGGGGAAGGAGAGGCGGCGGCCCAGCCTGGGAAGGGGGAAGCAGCGCGGCACGGCCAGGAGGAGGAGCGACGGCGGCCTGGCCGTGGAAGGGGAGGAGCGGCGGCGGCGGCGGCAGCCTAGCTACTCCTAGCCCTAGTCGGCGGGGCTGAGCGCGGGGCAGGCTCGGGCTGGGCCTGCTCGCGAGCTGTGCCGAGCTGGCTCGAGCCAAAAGTGAGCCCGAGCCGAGCCTGGCTCGGCTCGGTTGGTTTCCACCCTGACCTACAGTCGACTTATTTATCTATAATCTTGTTTGTACTTTGGGCTTCACAGGAAATATGTCTCTGTGTTGCTTGTTACTTGTGTATACCTATCCACAGTCAATTAAAGCTTCTAATCACATGACATCGATGTGTGGGATTGAACATGCAAATGCGATCCATTTTTGTAGAAAAGCTCCTTTCTGCATGGGATTAAACAAGAAAACATGAACTCTAATCTTGATGGTCCGGTGAACCTGCCCTAAAGCAGATTTCATATCTCCTGCTCATTACCGTAGCTAACGAACCTCTGCGTACCCCCTCCGTGCGCGTCCCAGTCCACCACAGGAGAGGAGGCTGTCTTCTTTCTCTTGCCAGCACTGTGTGGAGGAGGAGCGACGAGGGGGAGGGGATTGAAACGGAACATAGGTATAGATGGAGTCTCACCAACAACCTCGCCGCGGATGGCGAGGACGACAGAGCCGACCAAGGAATCATTGCCGATGCTGTAGGAGATGGCGGCAACGTCAATGGTTAGGAGGCGGAGAGAGGTGGTGACCGGATTTGGTGGCCGGATCTACTGACAAGAGCTGCCAGAGATAAGGAAGGAGGACGACAGCAGTGGCAAGAACCTGTGGTTAGGATTGGAGGGAGAGGCAGTGATGAGTCATAGTGGAGGAGAAGGTTGGGGAAGGAAGAAGAAGAAACTGGGGGCTAAAGAAGGGAGAAGTGCTTCGTGGGCACTAACCATCGCAATGAGCGGGGTATAACTGTATCTCACCTCCCCAAATGTAGGTCGATTAATCTTCCTATTGCTTGAGGTGCCAATTGGGCATAGCTCTTGGGCTGAACAGACTACCACGCCATGGCCCAACTTGGCTGATTAGCCCGTATGCAATTAAACTTATCAAGTGACCCAACCTGGCCCAATAAATGCTCAACTTGTCGTAGCTCCGAAATGTTATTCCTCTCTGCCGGCAGTTTCTTGGCGTGGAGCAATAATCTCCCAATATAATCTTTGTCGCAGCTTGCCAATGGATTATAAGTTCACAACACATGTCCTGATGTCCACCTAATCATCTTGCACTCGATCGGAAGGTGAAACCTCCCTGTCAATCTCACACCGGATTGCCGGAGAATTCGTGAGTCCAGGCAAGCAGCGAGCCCACATGCGTGCCCCGTCAGTTAGAACTTGATTAGAAAGCAAGAATCCGGAGATCAGAGCTAGAAACTACAGTTCACAGGACAGCTCAGCCCAGCCCTGCAACTCGATCAGCTCACGGATGATCAGTTCATCCTTACAAAAAGAAGGAAAAAATAACTAGAGCCGCCCCATGTGGCGACGATGCTTTTGTGTGCTGGTCTCCTCCTGCCCCATGCGTATGTGGCCACATTTCAGGCCCATTTCGAGAGTTGTTAGGGCGTCTGCGATTGATTTGAGCGAGCGTGGCGATGCCGGTCTCAAATAATTGGCGTGCTTCTTGTCTTGGAATCCTGTCGCACATGCATCAATCAGCTGCTGGCGTTGCGTGCATTCTTGGTTGGTGACTTGGTGATTGTTGTGTTCTGATTTCAGCTTTCAGGTGAAATTTTTGGGCTGGAACGTTCTCGATCCTCTGATGATTGCAAGTTCATTTATTTACAGCTTTGAGATGAGAAAAATGTAGGCTTTGTGGGGTGATTGTACTGGGCCACTGACGGGCTCCTGGCATCCGTATATGTATACTGCATAGTCATTAATTACTCGTTAGTGTTTGCGTGTAATTAACGGCTTCAAGTTGATTGATACATGAACGGGGGCTGCACATGGACCTTTACTATCCAGGCATTATGTAAAAGAAAGGGAAATGCCCAGATTGCTACAAGCGAGCAGACAAACAAACTGTACTACTGCTTAAAGCAAACGGAAGAAGTGTTATTTGCCCTTTACTTCTGTTCTGAAAACTTTCTTTTTCTTCCTTTCATCAAATTTGCTTCAAGAAACAACATGGCTGGTCCTACTGGCTAGTGGCTACAGCGAAGGGAAAGAAGGCACTGCGATTAGTTTCTGCACCTCGTGCGTCCCTGCACAAATCTGATTTATGAAGACTTCTGCACGAAAACACACCAAAAAACACATGTAGCAACAGCGACGTGACGTGAACTAATTCATATTTAGTTGCTTTATCCATGCAAAAGCCATAACGTCCTGAAATCGCCGGTACAAGTCTACGGAACCATGAGATTTTCATCTCTGCGAACTACCAGTAGGTGGCATTGACGTACTCTTGCCCTGAGCCTTTGTTTGATTGAAACTCGATAACAAATTTGGTTCCGTGACTAATAACTGAGTTAATGTGTGCTTCAGTGCTGGCTGCCTGCCTGCATTATACGGTGTCCCTTGTACCTGCAACAGAAAAAGATTCCGCCAAAGTGCAAACGACGAACAACTCATGGAGCCATGCAAGATAGCCACTACTTCCGAAGACAGCCTACCATATGCAGGCGTTGCGTAGGGACGGTGTCCGGCGCTATAAATTCTTGGGAGCCAGTTCCATCCAGCAGCAGCAGCAGCACAGTTCTTCAAGCTTCTCCTGATTAGCTTAGCCAAGGAAGAAGCAAGCAAGCTCTAGCTTCTGAAGATGGCGTCGAGGGCTCTCATGGCGCTGCTGCTCGCAGCGGTGGCGGTGGCGTGCGCGCGGGCGCAGCTGCACGAGAAGTTCTATAGCGAGACGTGCCCCAGCGTGGAGGACGTCGTCCGGAAGGAGATGGTGAGCGCGCTCTCCGCCGCGCCCAGCCTCGCCGGGCCGCTCCTCAGGATGCACTTCCACGACTGCTTCGTCAGGGTAAGTAGGGTGCATGCATTGTCAATCAGTTCTCATGACTCTCGTTGCAGCAGGAACATAGGTTGCAAAAGAAAAATGGGAGGTTGCCCGTAGTCTGCAGGTTCCTGACTACCGTGTCACGTGAATGAATGAATGATTGCAGGGGTGCGACGGTTCGGTTCTCCTGGACTCCGCGAACAAGACGGCGGAGAAGGACGCGTTGCCGAACCAGACGCTGCGCGGTTTCGGCTTCATCGAGAGGGTGAAGGCAGCCGTGGAGAAGGCCTGCCCAGACACCGTCTCCTGCGCCGACCTGCTCGCCCTCATGGCCAGGGACGCAGTCTGGCTGGTGAGTTCTAGTAGCTAGTACTGTGCAAAATTGCAAATGACAGTACGTGTCGAAGCAAATATCTCAATATGGAGTGCTGTTTTTACAGAGCAAGGGACCATTCTGGGCAGTGCCTCTCGGCCGCCGAGACGGCAGCGTGTCCATCTCCAACGAGACCGACCAGCTGCCGCCTCCGACCGCCAACTTCACCGTGCTGACCCAGCTCTTCGCCGCCAAGAACCTTGACACCAAGGACCTCGTCGTCCTCTCAGGTAATTAGCAACAACATTTCTGAGTTCTGACATTCATCGTGATGGACATGCATGGTCTGCCTCTGACTCTGCTCGATGTTATAAATGGTTCAGCTGGGCACACGATCGGGACGTCGCACTGCTTCTCCTTCTCCGATCGGCTCTACAACTTCACCGGCAGGGTCAACGTCCACGACGTCGACCCGACGCTGGACATGCAGTACATGGCGCGGCTGCGGGGCAAATGCGCGAGCCTCGACGACAACACGACGCTCGTGGAGATGGACCCCGGGAGCTTCAAGACGTTCGACCTCGACTACTTTAAGAACGTGATCAAGCGGAGGGGCCTCTTCCACTCTGACGGCGCCCTGCTCACCAACGCCTTCACCCGCGCCTACGTCCAGCGCCACGCCGGCGGCGGCTACAAGGAGGAGTTCTTCGCCGACTTCGCCGCGTCCATGGTCAAGATGGGCAACGTCGACGTGCTCACCGGAAGCCAGGGCGAGATCAGGAAGAAGTGTTCCGTGGTTAATCACCATTAATTAACCGAGGAAGAAAAGGAGTCGTTCACAGCCTAAGTTGACGAGGCTTGTCATTTGTGAACATCTTTTTCCACGTAGTCATTTGTTACCTTCTTTTTCCACGTAGATTACTGCAAGATTGTTACTTCCTGTCTCCCCCAAATTTTCACTTTATTCATTGATTATTTTGTTATATCCATGTAAAGTTTCGTCCAAGAACTCATGATCATATAATAAACTTTGGATTTTTCCACTTGCAGTATATATACTCTTTTTGTTTCCAAATGTAAGTCATTTGGATATTGGTTTGTTCTATGACGTCGTGACATTTTGACTATTAATTTTTACGAAAAAGTTAGGGATATAATATCTTGAGGCGTTACAAAATATGATGATGCCACATTTATCGTCACAGAGTGTGACAATTCTTATTTTCCCCTGCGATGATTCTGATAACCCTTTTTTGCCTGTGCCATTCGGTAAGTCTGTTAGGTTTCATCGTTAGCAATCACCCTTCATGCTCAAAGTGCACATATAAACCTCCAAGACTTCCGGTTGTTCGCTCTTGCTTCCCCATGAGTACCTTGGATTATCCCTCCCTGAAAAAGAGGCGCCAAGTCGATTTCTAGCCACTGATTGACAAGACTGCTAGCAGACTAGCGCCCTGGCAGGAGAAGATGTTGACAGTTGCTGATAGAGAAATCTGTTCTCTCCTCCCTGCCGGTTTACTTCCTCACTGCTGCTGAAAGCTGTGGACGTTCACTTCCACGTGTTGGACAAATATGGGCAGGTTTCCTCTAGACGGGATGCGAGAACATCACAGGTGGAAAGACCAAAGTGAAATAGGATAGAGTTGACATGCCTACTCAACCTGGTGGTTGTCGTAGCTACGGGACTAGACAGTGCACTTGAGGCACCCCCGATCGGTTACGTCGACCTCCGGGAGTACTGAAGGAGTACAAGCAAGTGTAGTGTCCGTCGAGGAGATGCGTGTGTGACTGCGACTGGCGAGACGGAATGTGAAACACTCGTATCGAGGATAAATGAAAACTCTCGTGTCGGGGCGAAGTGAAAACTCTCGTATTGATTTCAAAAATTTCAGTTTATATCTGAAAAATTGATCCCCTTCTCTCTCCCCCCGGGTCCTATTTATAGGGGTTGAGGGAGGGATGTGAGAGATTACAATTATGCTCTTCGAACAACAACACACCCTCATGGGTATTCTGGTCTTTTTACAAGAAATCTTATGGAATATTTAAATACTCTAATATCCTAATACTCGCTGTTGCGGTGGCGTGCTGTCCTGGGTGCTGGGACGGAGCGCGGTCTCGACGTCCGCCGGGACGGAGCATGGCCTCGACGTCGTCGGTGGTGCCAGCGGAGTTTGTTGACGCCAGGTAGAACGTGTCGATTCAGGGAGGAGGATCTTGACACCGTCGAGGAGAAGCCCGTCGGTTTAGGGTAACGTAAGACAACAGTGGTTTAGCTAGGAATCCTCAACCTTGAGATATTTGCCAGGGCCCTCAAGTTTCGATGACTCTGGCAGGAAGAGACGCGAACCACAAGCCTTGGTCCGGATGAAAATGTCGTGAGCAATGGCAACTCAGGTTTCCACCGGAAGGTCAAGTTCTGGGATTTATCATGGCTTAATGGGCGGAGGCTTAAGAACTTGGCTTCATGTTCGTTCTCTACTTCTCTCGTTCCATGAAGTGTAAGACTGTTGTGGCAGCTTTTTATCTGATTACTCTTAGGTGCAGGAACTCCAACTTAGGTTATGTTTGGCCTCGAGGCCTTGAGGTAGACTCTAATAATCTCGTTTGCCTAAACCAGCTTTTGATTATTTTAAAGTTTGATTAACAAATATTTTTTTATTTTTGTAGGTAATTTTTTTATAAAAGATTATAAAATAAGATCAGTGCAACACAGCGACCGTAAACTGAGCGTTGTTTAACTTACCTCAATGTAGGCACGCATCATATCGTTGAGTTCAGATTTGGTGCAGAATTTTCAGGCTCAAGCACTAAATCAACACGCGTTAGCAGCGGCGATTGGATGCAAACAAATTCAGATTCTTTTGCTTTTCACTTCATGCAAAAGCACCGGTTACTCCAACAGATACATCCTGAAATCGTCAATGCAGTTTTTCCCAACACATTCTCGGTTTATACCATCTATTGTGCTTCAGATTTGCACAAAACACTTTGATAGCATACACCCTCTAACTACTCTACACTGGACAACAATCCACATTCTCTTTTCCCACACCCACCCATGGGTTTAAATTTGACTTCAAAATTTGTAACCATGAATTTTAAACGAGAAATGTACAGTTTACAATCTGTTTGAACCATCGTGGTCCTCATGATGAGATCTTTGAAACAAGAACAACGTCGGATATATTGTTGAATATTGAAACATGTATAAACTACTTTGAATTTTGTTCAAAACATGGAGTTTGCACTTTGAAACTCAATCCATTGTGTGTGAAACTCCTCGAAATTTTATTTACAACTTGAATTTTTGAATTCCAAAACTCAGAAAAACTTATATGAAAGTCTTGTAACATTTTTTTGAAATTTGTTCAAACTTTGGTTTCGAATTTGAAAATCCTTAGAAACATCTGATAAACTCCATCGTACCTTTTTGAAACTCCTATGAAGTATATCTTAAGTTTGCTCAAAATTTGGATTTTCTAAACTCTATGATACCACTGCAAAACTCCTCTAAAATTTGTTCACTTGAAGTTTTGGAATTTGACACTCAATGAAATTACTATGAAACTCCTTTGAATTTGTCTTCGAGCATGGATTTTTGAATTTCTAAACACAGTGAATTTTCTTTTAAACTCGTCTATTTTTTCTAAACGGAATGAAAAGGTGATGAAGTGGAGAATGAGCAAGGGACATTTTTTTGCGTGCATATATGGGTGATGGATATTTTGCAAATTCTACGTCCTTGGAGGCATCCTATGTTCCCCCTCTCGCCCTTCCCCTTTTTCTCCAAATATATCTAGTGCTTCCATAGCTTACTGATGCTATCGTACTACCAAGCCATGGGTGCATAACTAAAAAGTCATGACACAATTCAGGAAAACTAGAGGGTTGGCACAAGATGCATCTATCATGCCATAAAATCTAAAATCCTAAAAAAGTTTTTCCTTTTCTTGAAAAAAAAATCTCAAATCCAACTTTCAACCATACATCAGAAAATAAAATCTCAAATTCAGTCGTCACGTCAGAATTTAGATTTACTCCTATCCACAAGTGCATTTGTCTTTATTGTTTCTCGATGCATATCCAATTTGTATTTGAAATTTCATGGAATGGTAGACTTTTTGCAAACACATTCATGCCTTTCGGTTTTGCTACCGTGGCTTGGGATCGTGGTAGCGCCACAAGCCGTGGTATCGCTAGACATGTCTTCCATGCCCCCGACTGCCCCCAACTGGAACTCTTTTAGTAGCAAAAACTTCGAAAGCACTAGTACATAGACACTCTACCAACATGTGGGATAGTATGGTGATGCCGATATACGGATCATGAGATTTCCATCTCTGCGAACTTCCAGTAGGTGGCATTGACTCGTGCCCGGAGCCTTTGTTGATTAAAACTCGGCAACAAATTTAGTTCCGTGACCAATTAGTAAGTTGATCTGTTGATCTGCTTCCGTCTGGCTGGCCGCCTCCATTATACGTTGGCCCGTGTACCTGCTACAGAAAAGATACCGCAAAGTGCAAAACGGCCAACAACCCATCGGGCCATGCAAGCTGCTGCACAGCCTACCATGCAGGTGTGGGGACAGTCCGGCCCTATAAACTTCCTCGGCGCCAATTCAGCAGCAGCAGCAACAGCGCTTCAAGCTTCTCCCTGATTAGCCAGCTATCGTCGTCCTAGCCTAGGCAAGGAAGAAGCAAAGCTTCTTGCCGTGAAGATGGCGTCGAGGGCTCTAGTGTCGCTGCTGCTCGCGGCGGTGGCCGTGGCGTGCGCACGGGCGCAGCTCGACGTGAAGTTCTACAGCGAGACGTGCCCCAGCGTGGAGGACGTCGTCCGGAAGGAGATGGTGAGCGCGCTCTCCGCCGCGCCCAGTCTCGCCGGGCCGCTCCTCAGGATGCACTTCCACGACTGCTTCGTCAGGGTAAGTACGGTGCATGCATTGTCAATCAGCTCTCATGACTCTCGTTGCAGCAGAAACATAGATTGCAAAAGAAAAATGGGAGGTTGCCCGTAGTCTGCAGGTTCCTGACCACCGTGTCACGTGAATGAATGAATGGATGATTGCAGGGGTGCGACGGTTCCGTTCTCCTGGGCTCTGCGAACAAGACGGCGGAGAAGGACGCGTTGCCGAACCAGACGCTACGCGGCTTCGACTTCATCGAGAGGGTGAAGGCCGCGGTGGAGAAGGCCTGCCCCGACACCGTCTCCTGCGCCGACCTGCTCGCCCTCATGGCCAGGGACGCAGTCTGGCTGGTGAGTACTACTAGCAGCACTTGCGAATTGGAAGTGACATTACGACAGTACGTGTCGGAGCTAAAATCTCAATATGGAGTGTTTTTTTTTCAGAGCAAGGGCCCATTCTGGCCAGTGCCTCTCGGCCGGCGAGACGGCAGCGTGTCCATCTCCAACGAGACCGACCAGCTGCCGCCTCCGACCGCCAACTTCACCGTGCTGACCCAGCTCTTCGCCGCCAAGAACCTTGACATCAAGGACCTCGTCGTCCTCTCAGGTAATTAGCAACAACGTTTCTGAGTTCTGACATTCATGGTGATGGACATGCATGGTCTGCCACTGACTCTCTGTTCGGTGTTATAAATGATCAGCTGGGCACACGATCGGTACGTCGCACTGCTTCTCCTTCTCCGACCGGCTCTACAACTTCACCGGCATGGACAACATCCACGACATCGACACGACGCTAGACATGCAGTACATGGCGCGGCTGCGGGGTAAGTGCCCGAGCCTCGACGACAACACGACGCTCGTGGAGATGGATCCCGGGAGCTTCAAGACCTTCGACCTGGATTACTTCAAGAACGTGATCAAGCGGAGGGGCCTCTTCCACTCCGACGGCGCCCTGCTCACCAACGCCTTCACCCACGCCTACGTCCAGCGCCACGCCGGCGGCGGCTACAAGGAGGAGTTCTTCGCCGACTTCGCCGCGTCCATGGTCAAGATGGGCAACGTAGACGTGCTCACCGGAAGCCAGGGCGAGATCAGGAAGAAGTGTTCCGTGCTTAATCACTAATTAACCGAGGAGGAATACAACGAGTTGACGAGGCTTCTGACTTGCGACCATCTGTTCCATGTAGATTACTGTAAGATTGTTACTTCCTTTCTCCCTCAATTCTTGTACTTCATTCATTGATTATTTTGTTACAGCCATGTAAAGTTTCCACCAAGTATCTTTTCGAAAAAAGGTTTCCACCAAATACTCACGATTATATAATAAACTTTGTTTTTTCCCTTGCAATATAAGTTGCTGAGTACTGCTGCTTCTGTCTGAGTAGATGCAATCATGCAATTGCCACTTTGACATGCACGCTAAAGTGAAATGATTCAGTGATACAGTTTTACGCACATCAGCACACCACATGCATTGCATATTAGGCGACATGTTGATCTGCTGTTGACGACTATATAATTGAAGGAACATCTGGTCATGAATGGACTCATTATTCATGCAGCCATGACATGTGTTTTTCAGAGCATCTGATGTGTTTCTCAGTGTCAGCAGTCCCACAGCCCCTCTGGCACTAAACATTTCTGAACCGGCGTGCAGCTCTCCTGAATGTCTGTACAAAAGGGAAACATTTGTTTAAGTAGCTTCCCACATGCCATGCACCATAATGTATTGCTCATCGTTGATGCCATCTCAGCAAATCAGAAGCTCTCTCCAACAGTACAAACCTGACAATGCTACGTGTAGTACATGTGTATACTGAGTGAAAAGCAGCGTATCCGGTGAAAACTCAGTGAACACTAATTTGGTAGGGGGTTGTCTAGAATCACTCTAGTCATTTTTTGTTAAAAATCACTTAGATTTTATAGCTATTGAATCTAGATCCATTGACCCAGATCCATTCCCATCATCCCTTGTAAATACCTAGAATCTTAACTTTTTTTTTGAGATGTAGAATCTTAACTTTACTCTAGATCCATCCGTCACCTCCCTCTTGCCGCCCCACCTCTACCACTGCTGTCATCCCCATCTCTGGCAAGGTCATCGCAGCCACCACCGTCGTCGTTGCTCCACCCTCCAACCCACCCACCGCTGTTCTCCCCCGCTCGCAGCTGGCAGCTCTGCCGTGCTGCCTCACCACCCCGCCCTGCCCCGTCTGCCGACACCGCCCCTTGCCATCCCTCTAGGCCTAGGAGGCGATGTCTCTTCTACGGTGCGGATGACCCTACCCTCAACCCTAACCCCTCTCCATCGTCATCTCAACCCTCGACATCATCGCTGCCGCCGCTATCGCATCACCGGTGAGCTTTGCCTTGTGACACTGACCACTCCGGCAAGGTGCTCTCTCCTTCCTTGACGTCGCTGGCGAGCTCCAACTCGCGACGCTAACCACTCCAGCGAGGTGCTCTCCCTCACTTCCATCGCCGTCATCGCTACCGCTTCACCGGCAGCTCCGCCTCAAAGCTCCGGTGAGCTTGTCATCGCCGCCATCTATTGCCAGAGCGGAGGAAGAAGATAGGGAGGAGGAGGAAGCACAAATCGTGAAGTAAATCTAGTGAATGGAAACTCGAGTGATCCATGTGAAGAAATCACTCGAGTGAGTCTCAGCAATTCCCATTTGGTAAAACAAAAATTGGCTCAAGCACCCAACGGGGAATTAGTTCTGACGACGAGTAGTACAACTCTACTATATACGATAACAGTATCCGTATACAAATACACAAAGACGTAGGGTTAACGTGAATACCCAGAGCAATACATGCCTCGGAGATGGACTCTGGGGAAATAAGAAAACCACTCATAGGTGTCTGGAACTCCTTAAATAAGGAAGTCAATCCTGACGTTTAAGGATAATAGGAGTCCTACTCGGAGACGAGTCCGTATCCGCTATGGCATAACCTTTATAAAAGAACCCAAGGACCCTGTGGAAGAAAAATGCCTTGATAGAAGCTAGACAGACAACCAATCTTAACTTGGATAGCCAAAAGCCAAACCTGAAGCACCCAAGAAGACTTCCAAGCAAGTAAAATGGAAGACACACCCTGACATCCACCTTCGACTAGTAGTAGATCACATCTACATTAGTTATTCTCTTTGTACTTTGTCTTGAGATCAATATAAGACATACATGACGCATGGTTGTTATCCTGAGGGAGACCCGAACATGTCTAAAATTTCTTGTTACCAACGGACTCGACTTGGCTCTAGGAGTTTCTACCCCCTACTCTCTTTTTTACCATGTATTACGTAAGATCGATGGTTTACCGATCGTCGACAAGTTTTTATTGAGAATTCATCAAACATCAATCTAAAATTTCAAGTTTAGATTCAATATTGGTTGGGGAATGAATAATTTTTTTTAGGAACTTTTCAAGTTGATTTGGTTCTTGAATAATTTTATTTCTGAAATTTTCACCACGATTATTTTCACGTGATATGTTGCCTACTAAAAAAGATGCGAGTGCTAAGTGACTTGCATCATCCAACCAAACTTTGTCACGTAGCTGGCAAAATTAAGTATGCATGCCACCTCTTGTATTTTTTTAGAGAAACTTGGTCAGCCTGGTAAACATCTGAATATCTGATGCAGCAGTCGATCCCTCAACAATCACAACACAGAACAGTATGGATAGTGTTGAGGTAGGGGTCCCCGTGCTAGCCCCTTTTCAAAGTTTTCCGCATGCGCCGTCAAAGACCAAACTGACACCGTCAAGGGCAGCCACAGTCTTTGTCATCATCACGGACTACGTCGACACCGCCAAGGGCAACCTCGACGTCTGTCATCGTCAAAGTCTACATCGACGACGCGAAAACGAGGACTACATCAACGTCACCAATGATCGTCCTGATGTCCGTCGCTGTCAGGGTCTGCGTCGGCATTGTCAAGAACTGCGTTGACGTGCTTAGAAATTCCTCCAAAGATGCCAGAGAATATTCCCCGAAGATGTCCGGAATATTCTCCCAAAATATCTTCTATGCATGGGAAATGACGACCATACCCTTGTAAAGTTCCCCGAATCTGAGGGCAAAAATGTAATCTCTCCTTTTCTATCCTCAATCCCTATAAATACCCCCATGGGTGTAGAGAGAGGGGGGAGAAAAATCTTGTAACCATAATTCTACACTTCAATAGAAGAGTGACTTTCACCTCATCGTACACGAGGGGAGTTTCGCCTCCTCGTACACGGCTCGAGTTTCACCCCGTCGTACGTGTCTCGTGCTTCACTTCGATGGACAACCAAAGGGTCGTACTTGCTCGTACTCCTCTACCATCAACGACGGTCGCTGTAGTCATTCGAGGGTGCCATAAGTTTACTGTCTAGACTTGTATCTACGACAGTTAGCGCCGACCGTGGGGACACGGGCAAGAAGTCATATCAACTAGGATGACGTCGAGGAGAAGCTCAAGAACGACGTCAGCAACCGCGATGCACGCGACCTCTCCACAGGCACTGCTGACACTAGGGACTCGTCATCGACATCGTCCTCATCTGCGCTCTCAGGCTTGGCGTCCTCCACGCCCGCCCTCGGCGACAGCAGGGGCTTGTCATTGACATCACCCTCCCGCGCACTCTCGGACTTAGCGTTCTCCGCGCCCGCCCTCGGCGACAGCAGGGGCTTGTCATTATCATCGCCCTCGGCGACGCTCACCGCCGACATCACCCTCATGCGCGCTCTCAGACTTGGCATCCTTCTCACCCGCCCTCGGCGACGCAAGGGACGTGTCGTTGACATTGCCCTCATCCGCACTCTCAGGCTTGACATCCTCCGCGCCCGCCCTCGATGACAGCAAGGGCTTGTCATTGACATCACCCTCACGCGCCCGCCCTCGGACTTGGCGTCCTCCGCGCCCGCCCTCGGCGATAGCAGGGGCTTGTCATTGTCATCACCCTCGGCGACGCTCGCCACCAACATCACCCTCATCGCGCTCTCAAGCTTGGCATCCTCCGCGCCCGCTCTCGGCGACAGCAGGGGCTTGTCATTGTCATCACCCTCGGTGACGCTCGCCGCCAACATCGGCCTCACGCACGCTCTCGGACTTGGCGTCTTCCGCACCCGCCCTCGGCGATGCAAGGGACATGTCATTGACATCGCCCTCGTCCGCGCTTTCAGGTTTGGTGTCCTCCACGCCCACCCTTGGCAGCACCAGGGGCTCGTCGTCAACATCACCCGTATGTGCGCTCGGACTAAGTGTCCTCCGCCCCACCTTGGCAACATCACGCAAGCTCGACGTCATCGCAGCCACACAGGGTCAGACTTGGTGGCCTCAACGGCTGTCCTCGGCAACATCGCTCTAGCCCGACATCAACATTGTCGGGCATGGCTACGTCACCTGCGAGCGTGTGTTCGAACTTGCAGACGAGCACGCTCGCCCTCGGTGACATCACGCGATCTCGTCGTCCTGGTGACCACCTGCCACTTAAGACTGTGCGTCCTTTACTCCTATCGTCGTCGACACTGCACGGGATCATCATCGACATCAGTCACACGCACGTCCGCATTGCCCGTGCCGCTTCGACCAAGCACGTCAGTAGCGGGCATCTATATTAGCATCACCACACTTCATCCACAAGTGTAGACAACTCTATCTCAGCAAAGGGCTTAACGCATCGACGTGGCATCAAGCTCCCCACGACGTCGAGCCACCTCCATCCGGGATAGAGTGTCCCTTCCCTCCGGGGTCGTGCGACGGTAAGCTCCCTGCGATGTCGAGCCATCTCCGTCCGGGATAGAGTGTCCATTCCCTCCGGGGTCGTGCGACGGTAAGCTCCCCGCAACGTCGAGCTACCTCCATCCGGGATAGAGTGTCCCTTCCCTCCTGGGTCGTACGACGGTAAGCTCCCCGCGACGTTGAGCCACCTCCGTCCGGGATAGAATGTCCCTTCCCTCCGGGGTCGTGCGACGAATAGCTCCCCGCGATGTCAAGCCACCTCCATCCGGGATAGAGTGTCCCTTCCCTCCAGGGTCATGCGACGGTAAGCTCCCCGCGATGTCGAGCCATCTCCGCCCGGGATAGAGTGTCCTTTCCCTGCAGGGTCGTGCGATGATAAGCTCCCCGCGATGTCGAGCCACATCCACCCGGGATAGAGTATCCCCTCCCTCCGGGGTCGCGCGACGGTAAGCTCTTCTCGATGTCGAGCCATCTCCATCGGGGATAGAGTGTCCCTTCCCTCCAGGGTCGTGCGACGGTAAGCTCCCCGCGATATCGAGCCATCTCCGTCTGGGATAGAGTGTCCCTTCCATCCGAGGTCGTGCGATCGTAAGCTCCCCACGACGTCGAAATAGGCATATATACGTAAAAGTAAGATAGAAATGTTCTTACATGCACCACCGAGCGCCGAGTGTTTGCTACCATCGAGTGTCATGTGTTTGTCGCCATCGAGTGACCGATTGTTTGTCGCCATCGAGCGCCAAGTATTTGCCGCTATCGAGCGTCAAGTGTTTGCCACCATCGAGTGTCATGTATTTGTCACCATCGAGTGACCGATTGTTTGTCACCATCAAACGCCAAGTGTTTGCCGCCATTGAGCGCCAAGTGTTTGCTACCATCGAGTGTCATGTGTTGTCGTCATCATACACTAAGTAACTGTAGTGATTGCACATTAATTATTGGCCCTTGTCGCATGCGAAGTGCCCATGCCAGGAGAAGCATCAATGCACTCCTTACTACCTCGGTGGGCATCAAAGATTGTGGTTAGGGAAGGCCATAAGCGCTCTCAGCCATGTCCTCGAGCGCTAGGTTTTTCCGTTGGGAGGCAGGGTGCTGCACACCTCGCAACACACTATCTCCTCCAACACCATCCGCGGGCAAGGTACCACATGCGCCTCAACGCCCTCCCCGGGAACGGTCCGTGTGTGCCTCAACACCTTCCACGCTCGGCACCATCTGGACAAGGGGCTCCCTCAGAAACAAAGCCGAGCTGCCGGGCGTCATCACTCCGCTTGACGTCGACATGCCTCACGCGGCGTTGACACTCTGCCCAGCATCAACGTCTTCCGTCCGGCGCAGACATGCTCCTCGGCGCCGACGCATTCCACCATCGTGGACATGCTCCGTCTGACGTTGACACTCTGCTGGGTGTCATCACTTCGATCGACGTCGACATGCCTTGCACGGCGTCGACATGCTTCGCGCGGCATTGACACTCTGCCCAGCATCGACGTCTTCCGTCCGGCGCAGACATGCTCCTCGGTGCCGACGCACTCCGCCGTCACGGACATGCTCCGTCCGACGCCAACGCTCCTCGGTGTCGACCTACCCCACCGAGGTCGACATGTTCCTCAGCGTCAACACGCTCCTCGGTGTTGACATACTCCACCGTCGACATGATCCGTCCGACGTCGACACTCTACCGGGCGTCACCACTCCGCTCAACGTCGACATGCCTTGCACGGTGTCGACACGTCTCGCGCGGTGTTGACACTCTGCCCAGCATCGATGTCTTCCGTCCGGCGCAGACATGCTCCTCGGTGCCGACGCACTCCGCCGTCACGGACATACTTCGTCCGGTCTTCGACACGCTCCGCGAGCACGGCACCCACGGGACTAAGACCGGCGGGCACCGTACACACCTCGACGCACTCCGTGCGCATGGCACCCACGGAACTAAGCCAGTGGGCACCGTACAATTTCGACACGCTCCGCACGCACGGCGCCCGCGGGACAAAGCTGACGGGCACCTTACGCGCCTCGACGCGCTCCACGCGCACGGCACCCATGGGACTAAGCCGGCGGGCACCATACGCGCCTCGACGCGCTCCACGCGCACGACACCCACGGGACTAAGCCGGCGGGCACCATGCGCGCCGTGACATCCACCGCGCAACTGATAAACAAGCCTGCAAGAAAAAAAATGAAGCCAAGCAGGACTCCACATGCTAAAGCAAAATGATCAGTACATCATTGCATCTCATACATCCTATGAGCACGTGTCGCTGTCGACGGCAGCTGCAAGTGCTCGCCGAAGACGCCGATTTCACGAAAGTCTTCCGAGCCTCTTTCGAGCCCACCGCGGCCGAAATCTGGACATGCAAACCCCACTGGACACTGCTCTCGGTCGGCCAACCCCGCGCTCGACCCCGCAGCGACCGACTTCGCGGCCGACCCCACGCACGCGCGTGACCCTGCGTCCAGCCACCCGCGCATGCGCGCGACCCCGCGCTCGACTCGGGGCTAGGTTCGGGCGAGCTCGGCGGCCGCACGAGTACGGCAGAGCCGCGCATCAAGCACCTGAAAAGCGCCACGTCCGTGCTAGAGGGGCCAAGGAAGCGGAAGCCTGTCGGACCCCTTGATCCTCCATGCACCCGAAGTCTTGGTTCGGAGGTTCCGGGCTGGACCTCCGGGCAGCCTGGAATCCGGATGACTCTCCGGATGGGGGCTCTGTACACCCGAAGTCTTGGTCCGGAGGTTCTGGGCTGGACCTCCGAGCAACCCGAAATCCGGATGACTCTCCGGACGGAGTTCTGACTCCGTAGCCGCCTCCGCAGTGACCCCGCGCACGCTGCGCTCGACCCCCGCGGCGGCCGACTTCGTGGCCGACCCCGTGCACGCGCGCGACCCCGCACTCGACCGGCTCCACGGCCGGCCACTTGCGACCCCACGGCTAACCCCGCCCGAGCCCGTTGGGCTCCGGCACGGGCGTGCGGGCGAGGCAGCCGGCAGAGGTAGCAGCACGAGCCCAGCCAGTAGCTCGAAGGCCAGACGACGGGAGGCGCGAAGAACCGACAGCGGCTGCTCGAGGCGGCACCCCAAGGCGACAGAGCACGGCAGCGGCACGGGTCACAGCCTGGAGGAAGCTGCACGGGAAAGAAAAAGAAAAAGAAAGACAGAGAAAAAGAAAGAGAGAGAGAGAGAAAGAGAAAAAGAAGCTAGGGGCTTTATATACCCGGGTCGGCTGGAACAGACTCGGAAAAATATCTCCGAGCCAAAAATATCTCGGAACCAACTCATGTCGCACGATTCGGAGGTTAGGTCCGGAAACCTCCGGACTGAACCTCCGGACCACCCGGATTCCGGGCTGCCTTCCGGGCCGTTCCAGGAGCTACTGGATTGGTCCGGAATCTCATCCGAAAGCCATCCGGATTCCGGGCAACCCGGAGGTCCGGTCCGGAACCTCCGGGCGGAACCTCCGGACCTCCCTTCAATACCAAATCCAAATCCAACTCTAGTTTGAGAGGTTTTGGAAAAATGGCCATAACTTTCTCATACGAAGTCTGTTTCAGGTCCACGATCACTCAAATCGACGCTAACGACGAGGCGCATCCGAAAATTCAGCTTCTAAGTAGGACTTTTTGGCTCCGCAAGTTTTTCCGTTACTTTTTCTAAATCTTGCGGAGGGCATATCTCCTTCACCCGGGCTCCGAATTAGGTGATTCTTGTTTCCCTAGTTAGCTTGAGCCAAGGACTTGCTTTTTGCCTTGATCCCAGCTTCTACCGAGCACTTTGGTCGAGGTGCCGTTTTTAGAATCTTCAGTTTCGGGCTGGGATTTTCACTAGTCGTTTCGTCAACTTTCTCGGAATTGGCTCAAACTTTCTGGAGACGTAGAGTTTGGCCTCCCGCTCATAGCCGTGAAGACTGTTCAACAATCAGAGCTGCCAAACTCCCTCCCCAACGCTGCCACTTTCCTGCCGTGGCAAGGAATCTACAGTTTTTGCTACTACGGCGGTAGCTTATCAACCAGCCATGCTTCATCTGTTGGTACAGACGGTTCCAAGCTTTGAACCATCCGTACATCCCTGACTAGCTCAGACCGCGCACCGACCCCTCAGGAATCGGTGCGCCGGTCCGGACGTTCGTCACCCGATCGCCCAAATCGTCGAGGGGCTACTGTTGGGGTAGGGATCCCCGCGCTAGCCTGTTTTCAAAGTTTTCCGCATGCGCCGTCAAGGACCAAACTGACACCGTCAAAGGCAGCCAAACTGGTATTGTCAAGAACTGCGTTGATGTGCTTAGAAATTCCTCCAAAGATGCCAGAGAATATTCTCTGAAGATATCTGGAATATTCTCCCAAAATATCTTCTATGCATGGGAAATGATGACCATACCCTTGTAAAGTTCCCCGAATCTGAGGGCAAAAATGTAATCTCCCCTTTTCCATCCTTAAACCCTATAAATACCCCCTATGGGGATAGAGGGAGGGAGGAGAAAAATCTTGTAACCATAATTCTACACTTCAATTGAAGAGTGACTTTCACCTCATCGTACACGAGGGGAGTTTCACATCCTCGTACACGGCTCGAGTTTCACCCCGTCGTACGTGTCTCATGCTTCACCTCGACGGACAACCAAAGAGTCGTACTTGCTCGTACTCCTCCAGCATCACCGACGGTCGCTGTAGCCGTTCGGGAGTGCCATAAGTTTACTGCCTAAACTTGTATCTACGACAGGTAGTTCTTTCATTGCTCCCTTTACATCTTTAGGAAGTTTCAGGGTTTCTCCCTTTTTTTTATCTCCGCCAGTTATGTTTCTTATGCGTTCCAGGTGACATATAGCTACTGGAAGTTGTCGAATCTCCGTCTCCCTTATGTCTAGGGTCTCCAAGTACTTGAGATTCCTGATGTTCCGCGGTAGCATGCTGATGTCTGTTCCTCGGAGGCTGAGGTACTTGAGGAGAGTCATCTCACAGATGTCCGAGATACTGACATGATTCACCTTCAAACCTCTGCAGCCTTCGAGGTCGAGTACTTGTACTAATCCGGTCTTGATTGACTTGAAAGGCAGGTAGCTCCCAAACACCGTTACTGACCGGACATGGGACAAGTTCATGCCATCTGCTTTCTCTGCATGTTTGGACTTGGAGTCGCTGTTGTGGAGGGACAGCCTGCGAACTTTGTTGCTACCAGTTGGCATGGACCACTGGTCACCAACTACAGTGACGAAATTCTCTTCGCCTACCCTGGATATGATGTACTCAAGGATCATGTCATCGACCTGACAGCTCTTCACCTTCCCGTTGCTGCTGTGCTCTACAGCCCGTATGATCTTCCTTTCGATGAGCTGATTAAAGCACGTCTCTGCAACATCGTCGACACTCAATCCCTGCTTCTCACTGACAAAACCTTCCGATATCCATCTCCTGATCAGCCGCTTCCTGCTGATTTTGCGACCCTTTGGAAATATGCACATGTACAGAAAGCAAGTCTTGACATCACTAGGCATAACATTGTAGCAGTAAGTGATTATCCTCATAAATTCCTCTGGTTTACGGCATACTTGTGGTTGTGGAAACAAAGTATTGCAAAGTTCACTCCATTCACTATGCTCTGTTAGTGGCTTTGATGCCACGAGACCAGCCATGGTTACTATGGGCAATGGCAAGCCGCCACACATCTCCCAGACTCTGGCTGGAAATTGATCATTCTGACTTTCCTGACTTCCTTGAGTAACCCTGCACTCGTACACTCTTTTCAAATAAGTCCTTGGCATCCTCCGGAGATGGAATAACCATCTTATGGAACTTATGGTAGCCAACGCTTGATGCCCTCGCAACAGCTTCAAATCGTGTAGTGATGATTATTCTGCTACTTTCCTTCTCTTTTGGCAAACACTTCCGGATTGTCTGCGACATGGATGACGACAGGACGTCATCAAATAACAATAAGCACCTGCCCAAGAAAAAGACGAGAAAAATACGTCAGTGGGATCAATTGGGCTTCTCTTGTTAATTGTACGGTTTTTTGTGCAGAAATTTCCTAAGACAAAATCTCGGTTACGAGTACAAACTTGACTCGCAAGAAAAAGGTGTGTCTTCAGACTGTTCCTTTCTTGACGATGTCTAGAATAAACAAGTATGACCTTCAGAGTTTTCGCTGCATATGCATTAAAGAAAAAAATAATGAATAAAGAGGAAATAGATGTGTGTTTCTTTCTGCGTCACCTTCTTTGAATATACAGTGATTTTTAGCATTTATCTAAGAGCAATGATTTGCATTTGTGGCATTTCTTTTGTAATCCGCCATGAAAACATATGGAGGTTTCAGTCCGTTCTTGAACATGAAATTTTCACTTACTAGGCAGAGAGTTAAAATTAGAAAGCCACGGACACGGATAACAACTGCAAATAAGTATGATAATACTGTAGAAATCCAAAATATATATTTGCACCCTCCAAAATATATATTTGCTCCACACAATCCTGCATTCCTTTTGGTGCAATTCTGGAATTTCCCCTATCAATTGGTTATTGGACAAGTTCAAGGCTGAAGAGAGGTCAGGTCTGTCATCTCCTCTGGAATCTCCCTAGAAAGCTTGTTTGAAGATAGGTCTAGCGACTCCAGATCGGTCATACCGCTAAGTTGTAGTGGAATTTCCCCTGTCAACATGTTGCGTGACGAGTTAAGTCCATGAAGTTGAGCAAGTCTTCCAGTTGATTCAGGAATGACACCTCTCAACGCATTATCTGCGAAGTCGATCATTGTAAGAGTGGTCCATATCTTCTCCAATGTTATGTACTGCCCTTTAAACATTACGGTGACAATATCTTGATAGGATTTGGACAAGTTTTGACCTTCTGTAATGTCTCCTGTGAAATTAGAACTTTTGATCATAGATTGTAACTTTCCAAACCATTATGAGCTCAGATTGCTTGACAAATTGTTTGAGGCAACATCAATGATTTGCAGACTTGAAAAATGTTCCCCATAGTTATCATCTCCTAGAGGATTTCCTATTGAGCTATGGAGCTGGTTGGATCTCAAGACAAGGACGCGAAGCTTGGAAGCTTCCCTAACCAATAGGGAAAAGAAAATCGACAATTTGGTTGTTACCCACATCAGGAAACTCCAAAGCTTTGCAATTAGTAAGTGAGCAGGGCAGCTGATCTTCAATTCTATTTCCATGTAAATCTACTGTCCAACTCCAATGCCGACATCCACCATATCACCAGAATTATTAAGGCGTGAGTGAGACCAACGCTTGAAGCATTGTGACAATATCGGGTCTCTCTAGAGTCTCCTCATGGCTCCCTCCTCCTCGCGTCATTGTTACTTTCACTTCGAAGTTTCACCACAACTCCTCCCTAATGTTCACCTTGGGCGTCTATTAGCGTATATTATCGAGATGATCATACGAGACAAAAATACCGATAATATCGATATATAAAATAAATATGATCCAATACAAATAACCTTCAATCTACGAGGCTAATCCTCCTCCCGTAGCCTATAGGGAACTACTCACGATCCATATAAATTACTAAGATCAAATCAACAGAAGACATTGCCAAAAAATGAAAAAGTACTTAGATTGAAAATACTTAAATCGTCTTACAACCTTACCTCTTAGCAATAGTAATGGAGGGAGTACAAGATCGAGATGAGAATAGTGGCTAGGGTTCGTGAGGAGTAGCAGATGAATGGTTCCTCCTCCTTCTCTGTGCTTCCTTCTAGCCCCACTCTTCTTCTCTTCTTCTCTCTTTTTATAGATCGGAGGTGTTGTTTAGGATTTTCTGGAATAACCGTCATGATTCTCCTTGGGATGCTTGATGTGACATGGTGGCGTCGTACAATAGTGGTACGACCGTGCGATACTGCGGTGCCGGTCCTACCACTGGTTGTCTTGACTACTAGAGTCTCCATTTGGGCTCTCTTTTCTTCGTGGTTGCTCCTCTTGATGTGTAGTTTCCAAATATGTCCATATATGCCCCTTTTACAGTGATTCTACACACATTAAGTCCAAATAGAGATTTGCACAATCCGCCAGTTATTTAGTCATTAGGAGAAAAAAATTAAGAATTGATACAGTCAAAATTCATTGAATAAAAATCAAACTTGAAGAAAATAATGAGTACAAGAAGAAAATAATGAGTACAAAAAGACTCATCAAATTCTGTAAAAGATTTTAGAGTGATAAATATATTTGAGAAGGCCATAGAATAAATTAAGGATAAACATGGTGGAGATATTTTAGAGGAGAACTCTAGAATTAGAGAAAATTCTAGAGCAAGATATTTTAGGCATAATATCTAGAACAGTTATGAGATAAGAAAATATCTAATGCTTGGATAATTTTGCAGAGAACTCTAGAGATATAATATTTGTAGAGAGTTTTCTGGAGTTATGTTGTCGGATTTGGACTGTGCCATATGACACCAATCCAATGATCATGTAATCCTATAAATAGGGGTGCTACTCTTCCCCTCATGTAACCAACTAAGAGAGGAACTACCACTACTAGCTACCATGAGTATGAGAGAGTGTTAAGGAGTGTGGCATAGAGTTCTAGGTAGTGGTGATGTAGCCACTAAGAATAGTGTTGTATCAAAATTTGTTGTAGTGAATAAAGAGTTAAGCTATCCCTCTTGTGTAAATATGGTCTCTCTAATAAGCCGCGTACTTCTAGTACTTAGTGTTTATTTAGTTATGATTCAACGTGAGCGGCTCAGTTTGGATTTAGGTGTTTGATTTGCATATGGGAGTGGAGTGGAGCCAGGTTGTCGAGGGAGAGGTCGGGCGGGATGGTGGTACGGGTGAGGTTTAGAGTGTTAGGGTTAGGCAAGACCTAATAATTTGAACCTAACTAAACCCTATTGAATTTTAACCAAACTTAAACACATTTCTTGCACTCTGACCAATTTAAATTCGGAATAAAGCACATTTCTTGCAATCAAAAAAACCCTAACAAATTTTAAGCTAACTTAAACACACTTCTTGCACTCTGACCAATTTAAACTTGGAAGAAAACACATTTCTTACCATCAACAAAATCCTAACAACTTTTAAACTAACTTAAACACACTTCTTGCACATTCACCAATTTAAGCTTAGAAGCTGTAGACTATATAAACATTCCTAGAGGATCATTTTAGCAAACTCACCAAAGCCAACACCATAATGACCCTTAGCTTCTATTTTCTACTCATCTTATTCTTGTTTCCTTTAGGTGAAACTGCTCCCCAGAATGTGAATATCCATTCAATATTGCTACTCAATCTTATGATGACTTATCCAGGGGCATGAGTATGGTACTATCCAATGCTAGACCTTTGATGGATGTACAAGGCTGTAGGGTTCTTGCCCGGGAGTGGCCCAAATTTTACGGCGACCCGGTGAGATGGATAATGGTCTATCTCGTTGGTGAAACAGCACAAGATTCTGCAAGTCTGGCCATTGCGGATGATGACCTATACCTCGTGGGGTTTAGAAACAGCAGTGGCAATTGGCACTGCGTGGATGGATTTCTCTTTCTGCATGCAGACTGCACCCAGCTTCCGTTTTAAGAGACGTACAGAGATTTTGTCGGAGATCGCATGAACCTGATCATGTTCCTCTGGGTAAGCAGTCCACCCTGCATGCGGTGAATACACTCACAGCGTATAATCGCTTCGCAACCACCAATGAAGAAGTGAAGGAAGCGCTTGTAAGGTTTGTCATAATGATCTGTGAGGCATTGAGATTCAGACAATTGCGCCAAAGGGTGAGTGCCAATTGGAACATGGCGACCAATATGCTGGAGGGGGAGATGAAAATATTGTAGTTTGGAGCAAACTTTCGGTTGGTCTGTTGTGATGGAAGGATAGTCACTATAGCAGATGGGATAGCTTGATTGATAAGGAATTGGAGGATGTTAACATTCACAATCCTGTGGATGCTTTGAACGTACTAGATTTTCTAAGGAGCCCTACTGAATATTCCTAGCGAGTTTACTTTAACATGTATAGTAAGAGTTGGTGTTTGTATCGTTGTTGATTTTATTTCAAAACTATATGGTAATATATTTCTGCTTGGTATTATGAAATTCTTCCCATAAGAAAGAAGTTTGTGATGCTGAAGAAATTGTGTATCTATGCTCTATAAACGCCTCAAATACTATGTGTACTTTTACAAAAAAGCCCCAAGTCACATAATGTTTACAAAATAACCCTCCCACCTAGGTCACGGTCGTCACCTAGCCACCTTGTCGTCAGCCCTCCCGTCGTCACCTAGCCCCGCCATGCACGGCCGCCTCGGTGCTAGATGCTGTGCCACCTCGCAGCGGGGCCCCGTCGCTGGTCACGCACCCCCGATCATTGTTGCCTAACCCCGCCATGCACGACCTCTTCTCCCCGGAGCCACAGCGCTGGACGCGCCACCTCTTCCTCACAAAGCCCCGCTGCTGGATTCGTAGCTCTCCTCTCCATGAAGCCCTACCACTGGACGTGTAGCCTCATCATCCCAGCCAGACACTTGACATTCCCTCCTCTACTTGCCAACTACAGGCTCTCCACCCATCCACAGCCACTTGCACACGTATATGTGAGTTCCCCTTCATCTGACTCCTCTCTAGTGTGCGAATTTGTGTGAATTCGTGATAGTGTGATGTGTTTAATTAACCTGACAATTGATGAGAATTGGTTGCACATTTGTACATGTGTTTGTGGAATTTCCTAGAGGAGATTGAACACAACAATAGACAACATGTTGGCGCTGTTGCCTGGATGTGGTTGTGTTAGGTATGATGTAACCCAGGAGGGTTAGTTTTGCAATTCACACTTTCTTATTGATCTGTAGGCACACTTTTGCATTCATGGTATATGAATGCTCTTGTAGGTTGCTAATACTTGTGTTTATCCAATACAGTGGGAATTGCCTTGCTATGTGGATGCTCTCGTAGGTTCCGAGTTATATGGGATATTATGGTTTGTTGTTAATCTATTTTATGATTAATATGTCATCTTTTGCTAGACCCTTGCGTATGTAATACTAAACCAACAAAGATCAAGACACCTGAATATAAAAAGCTAAGGAAATTTCAAACGCCGCTCCATAAGGGAATATAGGTGCTTTTCCTACATTCATCTAGTATTATTACCAGCTAGCAAATTAGAATGGCACGAGAGACCATTTGAAAAGTTGATAGAAAAGCTAAAGCTATAGATGGCCAGCCACTAAATAATTTTGTTGCAGGTGCTTGTCAACATTGTATTCAACGGAATACTTTGTTGCCTCGTGCAGAAGGGAAAATAATCAGCAAACTGGGAAATGCTCAAGCTCTGTATTCCATTGCCACGCCAAAACATATGATCTATACCACTTACCAATTCCTTTCCCTAGTTTATGTAAATGTAATTACTTAAACTCTTTTTACCAAACTTGTAGGTCATTTATAAAAATGGTACCCGTTGCGCTCTAAGGTATCACTATCTGATAGCATTTACTACATTTGAGAATTAAACAACAAATGCCATTTGTTTACCTACTACAAAGTTCTCTGATTTTTGCGCAATTGTAGGTGTCTAGTGTTGTTACTCACATGCCATTAAAAAATAGAGAGGTAGCTCCCAAGAAATTGACTTCACTAACTGAGGTGGCCATCATGCTCTTAGTGGTACTTCACAAGGTGTGGTGGAAAATAAATTGAAGAGGAAAAAGATGTCTAATGAAATGGCCAAGGGAACTGCAACTCAACAGATTCTTACTCTAATTGAAAACCAGAGACCTGCAGGGAGAAGCAATATAGGCAATGGCAGCTCACCATGCTCATATGCAAAAGTCTACGACAACAATGAACATATGATAACTTCACGATGTTAATTAGCACATAAATAAGTAATATTGTATGCTACATCTAATTATATCCTTAATTTCTCTATTCGGCAGTAGATGACTACTTCTACAACAGTGTCTTATTGGTCTATCATGAGCATGTGCCTCCAGAGAGCTAGTTTTCCTGATCTGTGATATCTAGCACAGTTCAATTAGTTAGACATCCCTATAACTGGAGATTCCAGTGCTTGTAATTTTATTGATGTATATTTTTGGGAGACATTAGCTTCATGTCTTGTTGAAATCCTGCCTTATTTTTTTTTGTTAATTATAGCTCAAAACAGCTACTTGGTGGTTTGTGGTTAACTATAGTGGAATCCATGTTCCTCAATATAAATTTACCTCCTTAGGATTTTTCTTTGATAAGTAGCTACATTGGCGCACATTCAGTTTATATCTTAATTCTCTATTGGTAGTTGACTAGCTACTAGTTATTTGTGCTTCTGTTTATACATAGCATATCAAATCCATATGCTTTCCTTATCTTCCTTACCTAGTAACTGTACAATCTTTTGTTTTTAGAAGACCATATTGCAACATGCTGGCAATTAATCTGAGCAGCAGCAAAAGCATTGGCTGAAGAAGTGGATTGGCCGACCATTATTGAAAGTGAATGTGTTGTGTGTTTAGATGCTTTAACCGACTAAAAAGAACTATGAACTTGTTTACTGATTCCATGTGCTTATCCTGGATATGCTTGTGTGGCAAGTTTTACAATTCAGATATTATTAGTGATATTGATGAATGATCATCTCTGTTCACTCGGATGTGCTTATTTGTGTGGATAAAAATTATCCAAAGCAAATATGTATTGCCATGCTATTGATTATTAATTGCTGCTACTTTTTTTATCTACAGACCACCTCAGAAATTTCAAATTTTGATATGATTTATTGGTCTGCTCACCTAGTATATTTCAGCCTAGAAGGCATTTTTCAAAATAGCATCAACTATTCTTTTGGGGTATATTCTGTAATAGCCTCAAGTGTTTTTTTGAGGCATTTTATCATAATGACTCAAAATCCTATACATGATGTTTCAAATTTTGCCTTATTATAAATCTTTTAAGGCATTTTTCAAAACTGTCTTGTATGACTTTTTTTCCCCAACTTTGTTAGCATTTCTAAATTGCCTGCAAGAAACTTTTAAGGCATTTTTTTTATCTACGAAGGTATATTAACATGCTTGCTAAACTCAACTGTGTTGTAGTGCTGCCTCCTCCTGAAGCGCGCCGAAAAGCGCAAACAACGGAGCCAACAAAGCTGCCAAGGATCCATGTCCTTCTCCATCATGACACATCATGACAGTGCATCCACCACGGTGTTGAGCTTGCCACAGCCGAACTCGACGTCGAAATCGTAGCTGACAAGCTTGCTGATCCAATGGTGTTGGGGTATGGTGGTGAAGCGTTGATCCAGCAGGTACTTGAGGGAGTAGTGATCTGTTCGCACATGGAAAGCTCGTACCAATAAGTACGGTCTCCAATGTCACACGACATGGACGAGGCCAATCAGTTCTTGCTCGTACGCGGCATGCTTGGCGTGACGAGGGGCGATTTGTTGACCTCCACGGGCTACCATGTACACAGCGTTGGGGCGAGAATCCAAGAACGCACACATCCTCCTTGGACATGGCGAGGCAGTCACTCTGCTACTCCGCGTCCCCGCGGAACAGCAGAAGGACGCGGTCCAAGGCCGGCCTCATGTCACCTGCTTCCTCGCCAACTGATTCTCCTTGGGGCTTGCTCTGTGCTTGATTTCCTATCTCCATCGACGATCAGATCACTACTATGTATACGACGGACACCAAGAAAGCACGAGCAAACGAACGCTTGCTCGATCGATCGGAGTTAACCGGGGAATCAGAAGAGGAACGGTTACTCGCAGTGGGGATTAACTGGCCGAACGGACGGGGAAGAAGAGGAGACATACGGTAGAGGATTAGGCGCCCACTGGTTCGCGGCAAAGAAACCGCTAGCTTTACATGTGTGCCGGAATCTACTCGTTCGACGAAACGGAGAGAGGAGACGTACGGCCGGATCGAGAAAACGAGGAACCTCCAACCTCTTCGTCTCTTGAATATAGATGACTCTTGAAGCACAACCCCAGTGAGGAGAACGGTTGGTGCTAATGGTGAACGAATTGGCTGAAACGAATTTAATAGAATATGTCAATTAAAGCAACTAAGACAAGTTAATATGTATGACCTTTTGTTTTTCTAGCATTGAAGAACAGTAAACAGTGAGCACGTTAAGGACGGACAAGTTTTACCTCATCAAAGTTGGTAAGCTCACTGAAAACTCCCCGATAACAGGTGTCTTCATCTCTCAATTTTCTTTTGTGCGCTGCCACGAACATTTTTTACATTTTAATAATCTACTACTACTTATAGTATGAGAGTTGATGATGGTAGTTCATTCACATCCTCTCCTTTCACAAATGTTATAAATTTTATATATGGATCTTCCAATCAAAATTTAAAATACACCCCTAACTAACTCGCACAAATTTCTCTTCTCTAACCTCTTATCTAACTAACTCCTAATTCATCCTAATTAACTCACACAACTCTCTCTTTCTCTAAACTCTTCTCTAACTAACTCTTAATCCAAGTCAACCTATGCTCTCTTTCTCTCTCCTCTCATCTCACCCTCCCTCCAAGCCGCCGCCGCCAATTGCCGCCACCCCGCCCGAGCCACCTCCCCTCCTAGCCAGGGGAGAAAGAGGAGTTCGATTGGGGGAAGGAGAAGAGAAGGGAAGGGAAGGAGGAGAATGAGGAGGATGAGAAGATGAAGGAGAAGGAAGAGGAAGAAGAAGAAGCAGCCACCGTCGCCACCGCCGTGCGCCACTGCTCCGGTCGAGCCGCCTCCCTCCCAACAGGCTGCCCTAGCCGCCGGCCAAGGGGAGGAATAGGAGCTCGGTTGAGGGAAGGAGAATAGAAGGTAAGGGAAGAGAGGGGAAGGAGGAGGTGGAGAAGAGGAAGGAGAAGAGAATTTCAGGGTTTTGGTCAAATTCAAGGTCTAGGCTGCAAAGGTAGTCTCTAATTAGTCTCTATATGAGAAGTGATGGATGGAATTAGAAGAAATCGTGTCCGATATTTAATCTACGGTTTTAAAATTTAAAATAGCGAGCTTAACTAGAAAACAACCAAGCTATCATGAAATTCAAATGACATAATTAAGAAAATTGTAGGATTTATCGTAAATAAGATAGTACGGCGGCCGTCATGGAGTACTTTTATTTGTTTTTGCAAGCACGCCCTGTCGTGGAGTTGGTTTTTCTCTCTTTACTTAGGTAATTGAGCCCATCCTAGCCCATTAGTCTGTGTCGTTTTGAGCTTTGAGGTTCTGCCGGTTTTAGACTTGAGGCCATGACAGTTTTAATTTTATGAGCTGAGTCACTAAGGAGTAAACTCGAGTTAGCTCACGAGCTTCGAGCTTTTTTATGGGTCCTGTTTGTAATGGAGCAACCTCGTCTGAGCCTCGGTTTGAAGCCTTTTCAGCTCACACCTAGGATCGAGCTCAACCGCTCCTCAACGCGTCCCAGAAGTTTCCCCGGAGAAGAGCTATGCATATAACGCCGGGCCCAGGACGATCACAACCTACCCAAAAATGTCGCGTCACCCAGCAACAACACGAACACACAGACACGCGTCCGTGAGGCCGAAACCGCTCGCTGGACGGGATCGCATCCCAGCCGACGCGCGCGCGCACACCCACACCAACCAACCAACCCCCCCGCCAACCCAAAGCAAAGCAGCCTCGAGACGGAGTCGGCCATACTCAATCCATCCATCGCATCGTCACGCACCATCCGAAAACCACTGCGCAACCACACGCTTTGACCTTTGCCGCGTGATCGATCACACGATGCTCTAGTACCGTGCCGCCGCTGCCACCCCCCTTCCTCCCCCCCGGCGGCACTTCCGCACCATCCACGGCCCACAATTCCATTCGCCGTTTCCACCCTCCCTCCCGTCTGTGATCTGTGCAAAGATCGTCTCGCCGGGGTACCTTGGTTGCCTTGCGTTTCTTGATGTCCAGAGAGCCGCGGCTGCTGCTTCTCCTGGCCCTGGTGAGCGTCCTCGCGGGTTGGCTGGAGGCCGCGCTGCAGTTCGGGTTCTACCATGCGTCTTGCCCGATCGCGGAGGAGGTCGCCTTCGCGGAGATGCACCTGATCCTGCAGGAGGACCCCACGCTGGCCCCGTCTCTGCTGCGGATGCACTACCATGACTGCTTCGTCCAGGTAATCAAATGAGCTCGATGTTCGGCATGCTCTAGTCATGGTTCCTGCGTGCTTGATCGGTGATTCTGATCCGTGGCCGGATTCTGTGTTCTGCTCGTGCGTGTTTTCAGGGCTGCGATGGATCAGTCATGCTGAAGTCGAGGAGAGGGAATGCGGAGCGGGACGCGACGCCGAACCGGAGCATGCGAGGGTACGACGCCATCGAGAGGATCAAGGCAAAGCTGGAGAGCATCTGCCCGCTCACCGTCTCGTGCGCGGACATCATAGCCATGGCGGCAAGAGACGCCGTTTACCTGGTAAGTAAAACACCGCAAGCCGTCGATGAGTTCTCGAGCCGTTCTCTCGTACGTGCTTGCGTTTGCTGACCGGCACGGTGCGCGCGCGCGCATGCGTGTTCCGGTTTTTAGACCAAGGGGCCGTGGTACGCCGTGGAGACCGGGAGGAGGGACGGCAACGTCACGGTGGCCGAGTACGCCGAGAACGACCTGGCGCCGCCGGACTCCAACATCGTCGACGTCAAGACCTTCTTCAGCGTCAAGTCCCTCAACTCCAAGGACATCGCCGTCCTCTTCGGTATAGCCGTCGCGCTCACCCCCCACCTTTCCTCTGCCACCAATCCACCATGCGTCCATGCCCTTGCTTTTCGCGTGGACGACAGCAGCAGCTTAACAGCCCACTGATAATGGCCGCCGTGCCGTGCCTTGCTTTCGTCAGGGTGCCACAGCATCGGGACCTCCCACTGTGAGGCGTTCCAGAAGCGGCTGTACAACTTCACCGGCAAGATGGACCAGGACCCGTCGCTCGACGCCGGCTATGCGGCGCAGCTCAAGAAGCTCTGCCCACCCGGCCGCCGCGGCGGCCGCAGCAGGACCAAGGTACCCATGGACCCCGGCAGCGGGTACACGTTCGACCTGAGCTACTACCGGCACGTGCTCGCCACGGGGGGCCTGTTCCAGTCCGACGGCAGCCTACTCGATGACCCCGTCACGAGGGGCTACGTCGAGAAGCTGGCCAACGCGTCGTCGCCGGAGGAGTACTTTAAAGACTTCGCGGCGGCGATGGTCAAGATGGGGCGCATCGACGTACTCACCGGCCATCTCGGGGAGGTCAGGCCGACTTGTGGCATTTTTGTCGACTAGCTAGCTTCAGGGTTGTTTGCACATATACACCGGTTCATACGTATGGTCTCTGTTTATATGTGTTCTTTGATCTTTTTGCTCAGATCAAGGAAATGCGCAGAAAAACGCTGCAAATAGTTTCTGAATCTAGATTTATGTTCTTGTCAAACAAGTCGTACTAGTCTGTATATAGTCGCCGCTGATGGCGAACCGTGCGTGGAGCTAGCTAGTTAGTATTCGCAGAATTGGTGGTTTGACGAACCGTCTGTTTGGTCAACCACAAATTGGTTACCGGATCTGATCAGACCGCATAAAATTGTTCTTTCATTTGTTTAACTTTAATTTCAGAAAGTACACCTATTGTAAAATGAAAAAACTGTAAGTAAAAACTAAATACCTTTTTAGAGACTAATGCATGCTGAATAGAACACCTGACATATTGCTGACTACATTGTTATTTTTTACCCCATATATAGATTCCAGATGCTATTACTACACCGCTTAATGCTCCAATGGATGCCAAAATTTTCATCTTTGACGCACCTTGTTTAGTCGCTGGTAATTCCAGTAAACTTTTTACCTGCAAGAAAATTTGAAATTAAAGTGAGCATATGAAAAATAAATCTGTTCTCTCTGATAATTAAGCAAAGAATAACCAAGAAGAGCAAGCCAAAATTAGAAATTAATTCCCTGTTCATAAAAAGTATAATACATATGAAATAATTCTTATAGAAAAAACTCACCTCAATTGGCTGTTGCCAATTTTTCTTTATTCCAGAAACATGCCCTTTTCCCACGACTGCCACCACTGAAGAATGTTCCCTTGCTAACTTAAATAATTTGGAAGACATATACCTACAAACAAAATTTCAATAACTAAAGCTCAAAAGGCATTACTGTAACATTGAGAATGACAACATAGACTGCTTTACAAAAACTAAAGTAATTTTAAAGGAACTCACATATCACGTTCGTGTAGAAGCGTCTCTATCAAACTAGGAAATGCCTTACTCATCTCTTGAATGACAAGTGTTAGCATGTCAACATCATCCATGTCCTTTAACTGAATAAACAAGCATTGGCATTGCTATATGAATGCAGTGAAGTGATGATTTCTTCTAAATTTGATCTAAAGCCTCAAACGTACCATACTATATTAACTCTCACCACAATAGGAGCTCCGAGAGCATTTACAGCAACAAGAAGGGAGACAACAAAACTGTTCTTCTAAGAAATGTATCACATAAGACAGCATACCATTTTATTAAGATCCTCTGGGCTTGGTAAAAATAAGGACTGGAAAACAATGTAGTACAGAAATTTGGCCCTGTGCCACAATGACATTTTCCCCCAAGTTCTCCTCAAAGTGATCTTCAAGAAAAAAATGAATAATGAAATAATGGCATCAGTTCAGTGCTAATGAAAATTAAATATAGATAAACTGCTATTTATTCTAGATAAAATTCTTAAGGAGACCAAGAATTCAAAAGCATAACGACCAATATGACATGCTGAATGTAAATAATATGATGCCAACAAGTAGCAGCAGTAAACAGCACCGATAATTAATATACGACAAACCACCAAGATTTCATCTTTTATCCCTAAAAGCAAATCCTACTAGAGCACAACGCCATGGTAACCAGATGCATATAACCTTTTGGGTCCAATATCCAGAACCTACCTCATCGGCTTATGGCACACCATAGTAGAAGATTGAGATAAGAGTTTAAGACACAAGCTAGCAGAGGCAACTATCTTTTAATCAATCCAAGCAGACAGATGTGATGATCATTTTGCCAATATGCAGTATATTTTTACCAGACATCAAAAGATGTATCAGTACGATCACATTGATCTCAACTCTCAAATTAATGACATATGAAAAAGTTAATTGCACATGAAAATCAGTAGCATATGACTTATTCATTTAAAACGTTAAAATAAATTATCAGCATTCATTATATTAGATTCACAAGAAACAGCGACAATGAAAGCTGATCACATTTATCCATATATGAACCTTAAATCGGCATAGTCAGTCAACTACATATCAATATAAATTATTTCATGTACCGTTCTGTATAGAAACAACCAAACTAAACCACTAGGTTGCATACCTGGACAGGGCGATCTCCAAGGATAACTTTGCCACCATAACTCATTGCTTCCTCAAATGCCACTCGAAACTCAGATCCAGGTAACACATCAAGCTGGCTAGCAACCTTGGCGCCAAAAATAACATCCCCATATCAGCTACCATGAAAAATAGTTAAAATAGTACTAACTGCACAACAAGCATCAACGCATACCTTTGCAAGAAACCAGCTATAGAGAATCCCAAAAGTGTTCATCTTCTTCTTCTTCCACATGTCAATCATTTCGTTCATGGTAGGAACCTATGGCCAAAAACAGATTGAATAATGAACCAGAAGAGGTGATGATACTTTGGAATAGAACGTGCCAAACTGGAGATAACATTTTGAACAATCTATATGGTCTGATTTTGATTATAGGTTAAATGCCTGCACTTAGACGAAAGATCCATGAGAACATATATTAAGAGAACCGCTATTCATGCATGAACAAGCAAAAATATCCAACCTTACAATGATTTAGAATCCAGGCAAGACACGCTATAAATATGATTTCTCTAACAGTACTTGGCATGAAGGGAAGGGTATCCATACAAATATGCAAAGCAAACGTCCACAGTTTGGAGCCCATTTTATCAATTAACTTAAGTAGGTCAACTTCCAAATGAGGTTTTTTTCACAAAGAAGAAGTTCTGAACTAGTTTCTATTTGGCTAACTTTGCTCATGTTTTTTAATCCAACTTTGTATTAGAGATATCCAGAAGAGAGTTTTCCATTGAGCTTAATTTTGTGAACTCTAAAACCATATTACGTGGTTTTTCTTCACCAATTTAGGTAATAACAGTTAAAGATCACAGCACAACAGACTCACAATTCTGATAGTGTATTCTGGTGATACAATTTCAACTTTTTCACTAGTACAATAGCTTCAATGTAATGTTCATTATAGGAAAAATACTTATTTTCTTCCTTTAGTGTCTAATACATGTCAAATGTTCATACCTGAAGATTTTGCGGTGTCAGAATGCTAACCCTGCTGGAACAGAGTTCCAAGAAAACAGCCTACATTAGCAAAAGGGACTCACAGAGATTAGTGGAAAACCTCCCAGATCAATCACAAAAGAGAAAACACTCCAAAGCAGGCAGCCAACCTGCCAAATGATCCACCAATTGGTGAAATTATTGATGATGAGTAAAGAGAGGAAGAAACCTGAGGTTTCAGGTAGCTGATGACGGCTTTCACTTGATCACATGATTCCTACAAGGAAAAATCAACAGCCAAATAATCAATCCAACGTATCGGTGTCCTGATGTTGTCCTTTTTGCACATTCAAATTGAAACTATTGAGCACTACGGTATTTAGGATCTAGTAACGCCCTAGATGTAACTGGCAATTTTTTTAGTAGTACTAACCCCAAAAACATATGCAAATTACCAGGAAGGAAACGCAGCTCATGCCGGTTCACTTGGTAACCGTGCAGATATACATGTCCCCTGTGTTTTGCAGTTCTTTTGGTAACTGGAATCTAAATCTTAGATCGGTCGAACTTCTTTGCTTCATAAGTAGAAAATATTGTGAAACTGCAACTTAAGCGCACACACAACGTGGTCTCTAAACCCAATGCAATTCCCACGGAGAGAACTAGAGCAAAAGGAAACGTGTAGGAATCATGTCTTCTGACTCAATCCAATTCAATTCACGCTCGAAATCGAGGCTAGATCATCATGTCGGGGTCACGAGGCCAGGCCAGCTCACTTGCGACACATGGGCGGTGCCGACGACGTAGACGCGGCAGGTCCCGCCTTCCCCCGCCGCCACCGCCTCGGCCGACGTCTCGCATTCGAGGCACAACACTCCCTTGGCGAGCTCCTCGGGCAGCTTCCTCATCTCCTTGCCCCCCGCCGTCATCCCGGCCCCCGCGACCTCTCCCCCCGCTTCCGCGTGAGCGAACTCCGAGTCGTCCACGTAGCCGCCAGCCTCACCGTTGGTCTCGGCGTCGGCAGCCGCGGGAGCGGCCGGATCCATGAGCAGGCCGAGTGGAACGAGGTGGCAGGACGCGAAGCGCCGGGTCGGGATAGTGGCCGGGGCTAGGGTTTGGGCCAGGCACGCGGAGAGCAGCGGGTGGCGGCGGAAGCGAGGCGGGTTCGGGAGGCGGAGGAGGACGCTGTAGATCGGCGAGTCGCTGTAGGTGCGCGTCAATTTGGGGCGAATGACATAGCTCGTCGTGCGTGCGGGACGCGGACCCCATGGCCCGTGGGTTCAACGGCTTGGATCTCACTGACCGACGTAGGAAGCGGGATCTCAGCCGTTCGACCCACCTTGAATTCGCCTCCCTTTATTTGTTGCTTCCTTGAGCTGGACTCACTAGCACAGTAGCACTCATCTCTTCTCCCCACTTTCTGGTGCGGTCGTTGGGCTCTGCCATCAGCTCATAGGGCCCCGTTTGGGACTCCTCCAGCTCCCAGATCCGCACGCGGAGCTGGCGGAGCGACCCCGAACGGAAATATTCGCGGATCGGGAGGGCGCGGAGCGGCGCGGCTCGCAGGCCATTTCTGCGGAGCAACCAAAACGCCTCTCCGCGGATCTGCAAACGGCGGAGTTCGAGGGGAATTACCCGCGTTGCCACCCGTAAGTGGATTTCGCGTACCGCTTCGGTTCTATCGCGCCCCCCCCTCCGCGCTGGAACCGCCGCCGCAGGTGCCGCTGGCCCCGCCCGGTGAGCTCCGCGCCGGATCCAGCCGCCCCGCCTCCCCACGAGCCAGGCTCACCGGATCCAGGTGCCGCCGCCGCCTCCCCGATTCCCCCGGCCGGATCCAGCCGCCGCCGCCGCTTCCCCGACTCCCCCGGCCGGATCCAGCCGCCGCCTCCTCCCCACCTCCCCCGGCCCGATCTGTCGCGACGCCACTGGGAGCCGGAGCCGCGTGCCGAACGCTTACCCGATTCTGCGATTTGGACTGCGGAGCGCAAGCGCGGAGCTGGCGCGCGGATCTGCGGATCCCAGGAGCGCGGAGGAGTCCCGAATGGGGCCTAAGTCATAACCACAAAAGCTGCTTCTGCTGCCTGAGTGTGTGGTCTCCATTGTTTCAGCAACGCTCTAAAGCCAAAAGCTTGCGCAGAATGGCCTCGGCGGAGCACGGCAAGAAGCTGCGGATCCTGCTCAAGTGCTCATCCCCTTCTTCGCCACCAGCCACATCGGCCCGTACGCCGACCTCGCCGTCCGCCTCGCCGCGGCAAGGCCAGACACCGTCGAGCCACCGTCGCCGTCACCCCGGCGAACGTCGCGGTAGTTCGGTCGGCGCTCGAGCGGCACGGCCCCGCGGCGAGCAGCGCCGTCAAGATAGCCACCTACCCATTCCCGGACGTGGACGGCCTCCCGCCGGGCGTTGAGAACCTCTCCGCTGCCGCCGCCAGTGACGCCTGGCGCATCGACGCCGCGCAGGAGGCGCTCATCAGGGAGCTGTCCCCTGACGCCGTCGTCATCGATGTCCACTTCTTCTGGAACTCCATCATCGCCGGCGAACTCGGCTTGCCGTGCGTTAGGTTCAGTGTCATCGGCGCCTTCACATCGCTCGTCATGCGCCACCTCGGCGGTACGGTCGACGACGACCCCGATTGCCAGGAGGTAATCGTCCGTGGACTTCCAGGCCCGGAGATACGGATCCCGAGGACCGAGCTGCCGGAGTTCTTGAGGTGGCAACAGAAACAAGACGACCGATCCATCCGGCGCTTGCCGGGGATAGACAGGTGCTTCGGCCTCGCCACCAACACGTTCTTGGACCTGGAGCAGCAGTACTGCGAGCTGTACGCGTGCAGCGGCCACGTGAAGCACACCTACTTCGTCGGGCCACTCTCGCTGCCGTCGCCACCGGCCGAAGCCAGCGCCAGCGAATCGTCGTGCATCAGCTGGCTGGGCTCGAAACCGAGATGTTCAGTGGTGTACGTATGCTTCGGCACCTACGCTTCCATCTCGGAGGATCAGCTCCGGGAGCTGGCTCTCGGACTGGAAGCCTCCGGCGAGCCATTCTTGTGGGTGATGAGGGCCGACAGGTGGGCGCCGCCGGAGGGTTGGGAGGAGCGTGTCGGGGCGAGGGGGATGCTCGTCAGAGGGTGGGCCCCGCAGACCGCGATACTCTCGCATCCGGCGGTGGGGGACCTTCCTGACGCACTGCGGGTCGAGCTCGTTGCTGGAGGCGGCGGCGGCCGGTGTGCCGATGCTAACGTGGCCGCTGTTGTTCGACCAGTTCATCGGGGAGAGGCTGGTGACGGACGTTCTCAAGATCGGGGAGAGGATGTGGGACGGGCCACGGAGCATGAGGTACGAGGAGAAGGAGACGGTGCCGGCGGAGGCGGTGGCGCGGGCCGTGGCGAGGTTCTTGGAACCTGGCGGGACGGGAGAGGCGGCGAGGGGCAGAGCACGGGAGCTCGCCGCGAAGGCCCATGCGGCCGTGGCGGAAGGAGGCTCGTCGTTCTGTGACCTGCGCCGTCTGATCGATGATCTGATCGAAGCAAGAGCGGCCGCCGGTGGCACACCCTCACCGCTGCACCCATGAAGATCAGCGACAGAAAATGTACTGGTGCCATACGTGGAGTTCCTCAACTGTTGCCGGGTACTCGGGTGAACTACATTGTTGCAGACTACGCACTGCAGATTACGCCTTGAATAAATGATGTAAATGTGTGCTCTTGGGTGTCAATTCGAGGCTTTTAACACCTGATTTCCGTGGTTTGCCAGCGCACGACCAGTTACTGTTGATATGACGGCTGTGCTACTTCACAGGTGACTCTTGAAACCTCAGTCAATTTCTCCCGGTTCGATATGTTCTGCGATCTGTGCTGCGGGTCGTCTTCCACCTCGCGGCGGCGGCCGCCGGTGACACAACCTCGCTGACGCACCATGAACATCAGCGGCAAAAAAAGTACTAATGCCATGCGCGGTGCGGGAGTTCCTCAATTGTTGCCGGGTGAAGAACATCGTTGCAGAGTGCAGACTACAGAATGCAGAACGGCCTTGAATATAGTTGTGAAAATCGAGAACGGCCATCATGAACAAATGATGTAGTGTTGTAGATGTATACTCTTGGATGTCAATTTGAAGCTTTTAACGCCTGGTCTACACTGTACAACCAGTTACTGTCAAGTACCCCACGAAACCCCAAGTTTCTGACAGCAGAGGCGGGAAATTTTTTTGTCAGGTAACTGAATGCTTCCTGTTGAGCCACATCAAACCGCCACTCTCTATAGGTACAGCACTTAACTGCCGCCGATCCAATCGAATTATCGAAACTCCTGCAAAATCACCACAGCTTAAATTGCCCGTCCTCTTCTAAAGATGCTGTGCAGATGCAGCCTGAATTGCCAGATCAAACCTATTGCTACCACTACAACCATTTCAGGCAATTGGCATGACAGAAGAAATTCAGAAGATGCAGTGAACACAACAATCCAAGGCAATCAATCTCGATGCATGTAGATAAGCAGGCTCACTGCTTGCCCTTTCTCCCCGTCACATTGGACACGAGCTCCCTGAGGAACTTGGCCGACTTGGTCACAGGCGAGTTGGCGGCCATGAGGTTGTACATCATGTTCTCCACCTCGCCGATCGTCGGCCGCCGCTTCAGCCGCGACACGACCATGAACTCCGGCACGGTTTCCTTGTTCTCCGGCGCCTCGTCCTCCACCATGAGCACCCAGCTCTCCCTGCCGAACCTCCCGCCCTCGACGCACCGCCGCACCGGAGCAGCACCCCTTCTTCTTGCTCAGCAGCCCCTTCACCTCCAGCCCCATGAAGGAGTACACCACGTTGAAGGAGACCGCGAAGCCCTTGGCAATGGCGCCGAACCCCTCCTCCTCCTCGAAGCTCCACGCCGGGTTGAACAGGACCACCGGCTTGGGGTCCAGCGCGTTGGCGGCGGCTCGCATCCTATCCACCTGCGAGCGCCCCGGCGCCAGGAACACGGCGGCGTCGCAGGAGCGCAGCGTGTCCAGCGCCACCAAGTTCAGCCGCGCGTGCGCCGTCTAGTCCCCATAGTCCTTGAACTCCTGCAGGGCCATTTCCAGCTCCTCGGAGGAAGGCCAGACGAGCAGCAGCCTCGCCGGCGAGCCCTTCGTGGACACGCCGAGGCCCGAGAAGACGTCGAACGCGAGGCGCGGGAGGGAGCCTGGCGACTCGTCGACGACGGGGATCTCGGCGCGGAATCGGGGCTGCCGCTGCTGCTTCTTGGCCTTCCGGGCCGGGACGGAGTTGTTGAGCGGCTTGCGCAGCGCCGTGGCGAGGCAGGACCTCGCCTGGGCGACGCCCTCCTCCCTCGACGACGGCGGCGAGGGGGAGCCGTCCGTCGGTGGGGCCGGTGTCGACGAGGACTGGACAGGTCGCAGCGGTGGCGGCTTGCGGAGGAGGGCGAGACGGCGAGGAGCTTGGTGTGGCGGCGAGAAGAGGCACAAGGGATTCGGGAGTGGCGGGAACGGGGGTTTGAGTGCGATCTTGGAGGGAGGAGGGTTCAAGAGGATGAATGCCATTGACGCGAGAAGATGAGGTGTTCTACTCCATGAGTCCATGCTGCAGGAAACGAGTAGGTAGAGCTGGGCTGGGCTTAGACTTGCTGACACTGACAGCATCACCCTGCTCCCCAGAGGGAGCTGCCAGATTTTCGCGTGCAATATCCGGGCTCCAGAATGGCTTGTTTGCCATTGTTACCTTCAGGAGTATTTCAGCTTTGCTGAGATGGAGGAGCATTTCAGCTTGATTAACTTCTACTCATAGAGAGCATTCTGATTCGTCCTGCCTCCATCTCAGATCTGGAAATGGTACCGGCTTTGGAAAATGAGGTAATGAGCAGAGAAGGCAGTCACACAAGTCTCTCAATCGCATCGTAAAATGAGCAGCAAAACAGGGTTCTGCTCAAATCACAGCAAGCTTCATATGAGATCTACAAACTAAGCATAACTCACTCCCTGAGCTTCAGCATCTAATAATTTATGGAAATAATAGAGCACAATCAGATTGTTCAAAGGCATATCAAGAAAATCCAAATAAAGTGCTTCAACAAATGAGTAACAGAGAAATATTAGATGACTCCATCCATACCTACAGCCACATACAACATTTTATTTTTTTCGAAGAACACAACTGACAATACGACTTCAACATCAGTGATAATGACCAAAGTTTTGAGATCACATAAATATATTGATTCTTACAGGCTGTATCTATTCTCGAACATAAGTTAACGTAAAATTTTCTTTGCCGGTAAGCTGCTTCAGGAACACTGAATTTGTAGTATTTGGGTCATGCTGATAGTTTTTCACTTCTTGGTTAAAATGGAAAAAATGTAGATTTCAGCAAGGAAACATGTCGGGCTGGAACTCCGGGCCATGCTTCTTGTGTAGGCATTGTGGGAAGTTGTACATTCAAATCATGTGAATTATAATAGAGCGAAATTATTTGAGAGTGGATCATATTTCACGCCACCATATACATATCTACTTTATTTCCATGAAATATTTGTTTGCTAGAGGTATTCAGGTTACAATTTGGCAATTAATATGAACTTCTGAAGTAGCCGCGCAACCTATGACTGTACATGCTTCAAGTTTTGATTCAGTGAGGTGTCTTCAGAAACATTCATCAGTTATATCAATATGTATCTGCTTCCACTTATTTATTTTTAACAGTTTCTACATCAATGTACAAGCTTGTCATCCCCTGCCCCGGCTCAACCTCAGTTACAAGAGGTATCATCATCATTCAAAAGCTTGTTTTGTTATACTAGTAGCTTATTACTGTATTTCGTACTGCTAGTACAGAGCTACTACTACTACATCAAATCTGGAGTCACCCCAGTGCCAACCCAATATAGCGTGTGCTAGTTCAGGTTTAAAACATATGAGTGCTAAATTTAGGAAATGTTAACCATATGAAGCTCTTCCATTCCCATAAATAATAGTGAAACAAATCATAGAGGAGAATTGTGATCAGCCTGTTTGATATTAAGAAACAGATGAGTGCTTCTTACTGTCACCTTGACCAACTTAACTGGACTCAAGTATTATATTAAGAAACCAAAAGGCATAAACCCCAATAAGCCAGAATTGAACATGAATAGCAATATTTTAGCACTAGTCAGACAATTATTCCAATTGACAAGAACCTAATTAGGATTTGGGGTCTTTTCAGATGTGCTATTACTAAAAATTCAGAACCCAAAAGTAAAAAGGTACAGACACGATCGTGTCAGGAAACAACATATCAGTTCCATATGACTAGCTCAATGAGAGCTTACCATTGATCACAAAGCTATTTCAGTATAGGTTCGACGTTTGATATATTTTGGTCTTTCCTGAACACTCAAGACACCTATCCCACAAAACAGATAAGTCCTGTCTAATAATTTGATAGCCCTTATCCTTGATATTCTCAGTGACCAACACTAGTAATACAACATCACATATACTCTGAACATCTTCCAGTGAGCAAACTTCCATCGCAATTTCAAGGTACTACCTCCCTATGTAGGTTAAGTTTGCATCTTGGAAATTATCTCAACAATGCTGACCCACAAATTTCAGTGCTGTTAGCACATCCCAAAGCCAAAAGTACTCCAATCCACGCTAATTTGAAATTCTTATAGTTGGCTGCCTAAATTGGATAATTTGTTCATCAGAAACGACAGCATACCGAGTATTCCAACCATTAGCACGTCATGAGCACATTACAGTCCACAAGAACTCAAAAATATCTCAAGTTTTATTTCAAGAAATGCCACAGTACCAGTATACAGCCAAAGAACACATCTTTCTACCTATAGAAACCTGGTACAGCCCAAGATACCAAGAAGGCATCTGCCGGAATATGGGCGTGCCCTCTCCCTGTGCTCAGAACACGATGCGGAACTGCGGCGCGCCCTCGCCGGTGGCCGGCACTAGCTCCCAGCGGCACGGCTCGAGCTCGTCGGAGACGGGGCAGTAGCCCGCGAGGGTCACGGCGGCGCCGGACTCCGCCGCTGACCCGAACTCGAAAACCGTCGCGTCCGCCTGCCGCTGCCGCCGCACCTCCACCGCCCCGTCCGTGCCGACGGCGGCTACCTGGGTTGCCGCGCCGCCCGGTTCTTTCGCCGGCTGCTGGTTCGGCGGCTCGCCGGAGCCGCCGCGGGGCCCCTTCCACCACGAGAAGAGCCCCATTGGGAGACGTGGAAAACGGAGATAGATTAGGGATTTGGGATTAGGGTTTTTGGTGGGGAACAGTCCAGAAGAGATTTGGCGTTTGGAGCTTCGGGGAAATCTTGGAAATATAACGAATTTTTTAAAAAATATTATTTTTTATTTCATAAATCCTCAAAGTACAACACGGTTTGAAATTTTTTTAAAAATCGGAACCGGTCGGCTCTAGAGGCCGAAATGCATAAATAGGCAGAGGAGTGGCCGACAAGGAGCAAGTCGGCCAGCCAGTGGCCGACATGGCACAAGTCGGCCAGCCAGTGGCCGATATGCCCTAGACTGTGGCCTAATTCGGCACCTGCCCCGTCGAGTAGCCACCCGTGAAGCTTTTCGGCAATTTGCTGGCCGAGATATCTCAAGACTTGGCTAATGCACAGCCAATATGCTTGCTGGCATATTTATTCACCCCCATACCTCTCTCTGCCTCGCACCCACGCACGAACAGAATAGAGAAGCCGGCGTGAGAGATCGAGAGTAGAGGGCTTAAGGGTTCGGGAGCGAGGTGAGAAGGAAGAAGTTCTCGGCAACGGCGAGGGGGAGAGAGAGGACATTAGGGTTTAGGAGGCGAGGCGGAAGAGGTAAATAGTTGCATTATTTTTTGTTTAGTTTCCTGGAAATAGTAACTATGCCCGTATTGGAAAATGGTAGGAATGGCTTCATCTGGTGCTGACGAGATGCCGAAGGAGAAGGTGTATGCCGCCGTGCCTAAAAGTGTCGAAGTTCCCCTTTGTTGGTACCAAAATCCGTGCAAACTGATAAAGTCAAAAGAGATGTCGTACACCTTCGAAAGAAGGTTCTTCATGTGTGCTAACTACGACGAAAAGCCAGCGAAGGTTGGCGTGTTCAGACGGCGTGAAAGGGTAAAACTCGCACATACCCGCATTTTCTGAAACCCAAAAATTAGGGCTTATAAAAACTTTTTGCGCTAATAATCGAGATCATATACGCTTCCGCTAAGATATTTTCATACGGTGTTTTCATCAATTGGATTTTCTCGGACTTCTCTGAGCTTGTCATATTTTGGAATGCATATGCATCTAAACCCAAGTCAGAGCCCAACCTAAACCCATATACACGCGTATATGCATCAATCCTAGTATCGCCCCTCTCGGCAAAACCAGCAAAACCCTAAAAATGGATTCGACCGACATCCCTTCCTCTCCGGCACGGCACGTAACCATTTCCTTCCAACATCCGACTCGACGCGCACACTGAATACACGAAACCCAAATGTTATCACCCTCGACGAACGGCAGAAACCCTAAAATCCGATTCTCGACCAAAGTACTCAAACCGAGGTAATATGTCACTATCTAAACTCTAATGCTCATATGTACCCTTCCGGACCTCGGAAACCCTAAAACCCTACTTCCGAGCCCAATTCCTCGAATAGGCTTCTTCGACTAAAAACCCTAACACTGTCATTTTATGTGCTTATGGCTCTCTAAAAATTCTACAAAAAATTTCATAAAATATAGAATGCTAATATTCATCAAGTTATGAAATAATAATAATGGGCCCAGTGCAAATACTTTGAAATTCATGCAAATTGCAAATTGGGGCTGATTTGGACTTTGAACTGCAACCCTATCGAATAGTCTTCAGAAAAATCTCCTAAAATCACAGGTTACTCCTCTCAGTATCATAATACCAAATATGCAAAAATATTTCTACCTTCAGTTCAAAAATCTGCTAGGAACCCTAACAAACACCTTCTGCTCTTTCCCTTAACCCAAGCAATCCAAGATAAAACCTTGATCAAATTACCCCAAACTTTTCTGGAGCTCTCCTCTGGACACTAAGCATCTCCTCTGCCAGAGATACCTCCAGGACCACTCTCAAACAACCAAAGCCATCCAAAAATCTTCACATACCGACATCGGCATTTAGGGATCACGCTGCTCCTTTACTTACTTCGGGTCAACTACCCTTGCTGTGCACTCGAACACGTCTCCCTCTCACTGTTGGCACGAGGTGACATGGCCTCGCCTCCCTGTGCGCACCAGGCATGCCAATGCCGGCCATGCACATGCTCTGGGCGCGCGCAGAGCACGCGCACTTTGGCTTTGGGCATGCCGCCGCTGGCAACCACCGCGCCGCTCACTACATCCTTGCTGCCCAACCTGCCCCGGCATGCCACGACTTCCCCCACAAGCCCCACGGCACAGCTCAGTCCCTGCACCGGCACACTGTCTTGTCCGAGCGCGCCAGTGCCGCTCGCTGGCAACAGCGCCGCCCGCTGCTTAGCGCACCACTTCGCACGTCGATGCCCGCGCGTCAACCGCCGGGTCCCTGGCCGCCTAGCCTAACCCGAGCGCCACGAACCCCTCCCGGGCCCCCGCAGCTCCGCGCCTCTTGTCCTAACCTCGGCGTCGCTTCATCAGCAAGCAATAGCGGCCGCGCCACGGATGTCTCTGCCGAGCTCCTATAAAAGGGCTGCCCTGGACTCTTTTCTCCCCACATCTCCCCTCCGCACCTCACCCTTGAGCTCGGTACCCTTTAATCACTCCGCAAGCCTTCCCTTCTTCCTCTCCGGCCTAACCTCCCGCCGCCTCTAATCGGAGAAATACCTCCAAACCCCCAGCCCATTCCTTGATTCCACGCCACCACCACGTTCCTCTCCCTCCGGCGGCCCCAATCCTTCCTCCAATTCGTACCACCGACCGCCGGTGCCAAAAGCCCCTTGGCTCACCAAAGTAACCCGCCGCCACCGGTGGGGCAGCTCTTTTCGGGAAGAACTGAGCAGCAGCTCCCCTTGGACCCACTGGGGGGTGGGCCGCCCCAGGACCAAACCGGTAAGAGCCCAAAGCCTGGCTGCCAGCGGGCCCGAGTCCCGGGCAGGGCCCCTTGTCAGTTTAAGTGGCCACGGATTTTCCCTTCCCGTTTTCTATTACCTGAAAGCGCATTCTAAGTCTGAAGAAGACGTAAAACTCCCTCAGCAGCCCGGTTTTTATTTAAATTAGACTGCTACTTCTCTGGTTTAGCCGGTTCAGTGGGTTTAAGGCCGGTTCTTCAACATTTTCTTCTGGTTCTGGAATCTCAGAATTATTTAGGATCTTTTGGCTCAAACAAAATTTTGAAACTCAAAACTATTTATATACAAACAGAAAATAGCTTGGGAAGTCGGGTTAAATTTGAAATTCTTTAAAAAGGAAATATGCCCAAACTGATTTTTAAAATGTCCTAACCTAACTTATCAATGGTATGATCTGATATCACCCTCTGTACGCAATTACTCAAAGAATTTGAATCACCGTACACCAATAGGGTTGAAAAGGCGTGCATGAAATATAGTCACATTTTAGTATACTAGATTATGGTCTTAAGGGATTAGGTTGAAACTCCAGAATAACCAGGGCACGAAAAATAGGATGCTTGAATTACCATAGAAACCCGGTGATTAAGAAGCTAAGACTCCGAACTAATTCTCGGATAAGAATCCTAGACTTAGACTAGTTTCCAGGGAAAGTGCCATCATTCCATGTGGTGTAGCTACAAACCTGGGTAAGTCCGGAAGTACACCAAGATATCTTTGATTCATCTGAAATCTACCGTACCTTAACCAGGAGTAAGTAAAGCCCCGACACTCTAGGAGCTAAAGTAAGCCTATGTTCTCGGAGTTTTTCAAAAACCCTAGCTCGGTAGGCTCTTCTCAGCGGATCCTAAAACCCTAACTCGTTAAACATCTATCAAGCAACCTGATGATGGTATGGCACCTGGGTACTATCAAGGAGGACGAATCCGGCTCTTTGGACATAAGGTGGGCCAGGCCGATTGTTCAGAGTCCGACTGCTACACGGGGTGCCTCACCAACTTGGAGTACACGACATGAACTAATACTTGCCCGGGATACTCGGGATCAGTTATAACCGATTAGGAAACATATCTATAAGCCGATCCGGACTCTTGTAACCCTAATCCGAATGCCTATATAAGGCCGGTAGGGATCCTCAGATCGAGAGACACCAGCATAGACACATAGACGGGCTTGCTTTCATAGCTAAAACCTATATCCTCGCACGGGGTACAAGCAATACAATCCACCAAACACAGGACGTAGGGTATTACCTCTCCGTGAGGGCCTGAACCTGCATAAACTTCATCTCCCGTGTGCTACCATCTAGATCTGCTGTGCTCACGCTGCTCCACATTCAATATTGCCGGATATAAACCCCGACAGTTGGTGCACCAGGTAGGGGTGTGCGCATAGATTCATCTGATCAGATCCAGATGGCTTTCTTCAACAACTACGGCGACTTCGTTCCGGGTAGCATCACGCGATTCGCTTCCCTGGACGTGGTCCCAGATCTAGGATAGCTTTTCCGATTCGGAAAGCTGGACTTCATCACCAACAAGCTCGGCAAGCTTCACCTCTGTGACTCGACTTTCAGCCGGTCGTCAGAGGCTTCGCTGCTTCCTCCGCTGAAGCTCACCACTGAGTCGGCGACTTCGGCGACCGTCGATGAGATTGTGCCCAAGTCGGATTCGCTGCCCGGGTTCTCACCCATTGAGCAGGGATCCCGACTAATCGGCACGATCCAATCTCTCCTGCCCGTCCTCGAGTATGACTCGGACGACTTCGAGAGCTCGGCGAGCCACCATCCTTATCGGGAGGTCTTCATGGCCACCCCAAACGAGCTGGCCGATAATGCCGACCGGCGGATTCCCATCACGGAGCAAACTCCCGTCGAGCTCGAAGCTACTCGGCTCCGCCTTCTCGTGAAGGAGGAGGCCATGATCGAGCAGCAAACCGCGTTGGCCCGCCTGCGTGAAGAAAGAGAGCGTAATGAGGACATGCGGGGTCGTGGACGATTCCTGCTCCCCAGTCACAACATTGTCGCCGCTACGATGGCGGCACGTGCCATCAACATCCCTGAGGGCACCCCAGGCCACGACGAACTCCGACGACTTCAGATCCTAATGGAGGAAGCAGCCCTCCAGCAGGCCGAGATCGCTGAGGACCGCGCAGCTTCCTCTGTGAGTGCCAGAAGTCGGCGCCCTTCCCCCAAGGAACCAGCAAGCCGCAGAGGATCGTCATGCCAACCCCGGACGTCGTCACCCCGCCGGGTCGGTGCATAACCGACTCGGGCCAAACTGTGATGCACGGGGGACTATTGAGGCAAGAACCCACGCCTGCCAGGGCGAGGGCAGAAACGCTCATCCAGCCGGGCCGGTACATAACCGACTCGGGCAAAATCGTGATGCACGGGGCATCCCTGATGCCCGACACCACGATCGTCAAGACGCGGGGAGAAACAACCGCGATGACCACTGTGGTGACAGTAGCGATCGCAGTGCTACTGCTACTAGCCGCGGCCGCTCTCCGACTCCTTCCGGCATGGCCTACGTGGGCCCGAAGGCGTTCGGCACCCGCATCCGCAGCGTCGTCTTCCCGTTGCGATTCTGGGTCACCGGCATCGACAAGTACACGGGCGAGACTCGGTCAGACATCTGGCTAGCCGACTACCACATAGCGTGCAGGACCAATGGAGGCAACGACTATGTTGCGATCCATTACCTGCTCCTATTCTTAGCCGACTCAGCCCGAGCCTGGCTTACCAGTCTGCCTCAAGATTGCATCCAGTCATAGACCGATCTTGAGACCCTCTTTGTGAACAATTTTCAGGGCACCTACAACAGGCCCGGAAACGCGTGGGACCTCCACAGTTGTACTCAGGAGGCAGATGAAACTCTCAGAGAGTACATTCAACGGTTCTCCAAAAAGAAGAACTCTCTGCCAGAGGTCCGAGAGGGTGACGTCATCACCGCCTTCTCCAAGGGCATGCGAAGCACCAACCATTACCATCGTCACCTTGGGTAGTATATCTATGTATAGCTTAGCCCCGCTGTAGTAAAGCTAGGTTTTCGCAAAAAGGAAAAATCCCCGGAAACTTCATATGAGGGGGAACTGGTATGGACTGTAAGGTCTGATGAGATATGAAGGGACAGAAAGGTCTGAGGAAGGGGGATGTTTCTGAAAATGTTTTACAAAAATCAAAAACAAAACGGAGATGTTTTGGATCCGGGTTAGAAATGAAGGGTGTATGCAGGGAGTGATTTAGCCCGGTGCGGCTCTTTTGAACCGTGCGATGCACGAAGGACGCTGGGCGTCAGTTGAGATGACAGATCTCATGAGCGCAAGCAGTGGCTTGAAGATGCTCAATAGCCACAACTATGGTTATTGGGAGACCTGCATGGAGCCCTACCTACAAGGTCAAGACTTATGGGAGGTCGTTGCAGGCACCGAGACAACTCCTCTAGATAATGCAGAAGCCTTGCGAAAGTGGCGTATCAAGACAGGCAAGGCTATGTTCATGTTGAAGACCACGATCGAGGAGGACCTTGTGGAGCACATACGAGACGCGGTGACACCGAAGGCGGCTTGGGAGACATTGGCGAAGCTGTTCTCAAAGAAGAACGAGGCGCGACTCCAGCTCCTAGAAAACGAGCTTGCAGGTATCTCACAAGGCACTCTGAGTATTAGTGAATACTTTACAAAAGTAAAGAGTATTTGCCGTGAGATATGCCAGCTTGATCCTGAGAAGAAGATTAGTGAGGCAAGGATGAGGAGGATCATCATCCATGGCCTAAGACCCGAGTACAATGGGTTTATGGCCGCAGTTAGGGGATGGCCGACACAACCTTCCTTGGTTGAGCTGGAGAACTTGCTGGCTAATCAAGAGGCCTTAGCCAAACATATGGGCAATATCACCTTGAGAGAGCAGGATGAAGAGGAGGTGCTTTTCATCAACAGGAAGAAGAATCCACTTAGAGGCCGAGAAGCAGCGAAGGTGAAGTGGGCAAGAGGTGAAAGGTGGTGCCCAAAGGAGAGCAGCTACTCCGGGGGAGCTCAAAGAAGGAGAGATGAAGATCAGCAAGAGCTGATAGAAGAAAGAAGAAAGAGAGATGAGTGCTTCAACTGTGGCAAGAGAGGTCATCTTGCTAGGGGCTGCTGGAGTCCAAAGAAACGCTCAGAAGAAAATGTGGCTACTACCACGGATTTGACTGTGGAGGAATGCATAAGTGAAGAAGAGTGGGATGCTGAGGCAGCAATCTGCATAGAAGATGATGAAGTCTACTTTGTGGAAGACTTGATAGAGTGTGAGCATCCATCAATCGGTGGCATGACTTCAGAAGAAATCAAAGAGGAAGAAGAAGCAGAAGAAGATGATGATGAAGAAGAAGAAGAAGAAGAATGGGATGCAGAAGGAGTCTTCTCCATGGAGGTGAGTAATTAAGATATCCTTTGTGGTCTTCTAGTATTTGGATATGACAGTGATGAGGATTTGGAGGCTCTCAACAATGCAAAAGAGGAAGCTAAGTTGGAGGAGATAGACCATATATCTCCTGATGTTGAGAAGCCACAAGTGGATGATCAACATAGTGAAGTTGCAGATAGAGCACTGATTATACATGAAGATTCATCGGTGCACGCTAAAGAGGAGAAGGATATACAAGGTATGGATCATTCTACACTTGATGGTCTTTATCCAAGTCCACTAGAGGCCAAGGAGCATGATGTAAAAGTTTGGAGATCAAGGCCACCAGATCTCAAGTATGCTAGTACTGTACTTGCTCAAGTTATTTTACCTACATATAAAGAAGCAGCAAAAGGGCAAGTTTGGACAAGGACAAGGAAGAAAGGTGAGCTGCAAAGTTGTAGCAAGAATGGAAGCAAGCATCGGTCACCACAGAAAAATGAGGAGGACCAAGTTGAAGACAAGCAACCTCCATGGCGACATGAAGAAAAGAAGAAAGGGCGAACTAGAAGAGCTCAGAAGATCCATGGACATTGATGAGAAGATGATTCAGGTAAGTATGCATTGAGGGGGAGTGTTGAAAAGTATGCAATGCATACTTGAAGGTTCTAGAATACTTTGGAGCATTTCAAGAGAAAGATATTTTTAGAAGAAGACTCTAGAAGAAATAAGAGAGAAGTATGTGGAGATATTTTTAGAGAGAACTCTAGAATTATGGAGAATTCTAGAGCAAGATATTTAGGTATCTAGAAAAGTTATGAAGTAGGAAAATATCTAGAAGATGGATAATGTTGTAGAGAACTCTAGAGAGAAGATATTTGTAGGGAAGTTTCTAGAGTTGTATTGTAGGGTTTGGATTGTGCCATGTGGCAACAATCCAATGGATTTATGTAACTATAAATAGGGGTGCAACCTCTCCCTCCACTATGTAACCAAGAAGAAGGGAAGAGCTACCACTACTAGCCACCATGAGTATGAGAGAGTGTTAGGGAGTGTGGCATAAAGTCCTAGGTAGTGGTAGGTTAGAATAGTATTGTATTAAAGTTTCTTGTAGTGAATAAATGAGTTCCCTTGTGTAAGTGTGGTCTCCTGGGTAAGCCACGTACTTCTAGTACTTAGTGCTTGTTGAGTTGTGATTCGACGTGAGCGACTCAGTCGTCCGAAATCACAACGGTGCTTCAACGTGAGTGACGCAGCCATCCGGAAGCAAAGTACTAAGTATAGAAGTAAAGGCTCGTCGGTGTCGAGAGTGTGTGTAGGTCCTCATATAGTGTGGGTAGCAAGGGCCACCTCGAGAGAGCCATCCCCAACACCCACCAATCATTCTTATCGGCAAATTACTGACATTGAATTTTGTGTGCCCTGTAACCTCTTGGTAAAACTGTCTAGCAGATTGCATGACCTCAAGAATGCATTGGAGGGATGTCCCCTTGATTGGCTCATAACTCATTTTGTTGTCAATTGCAATGACAGTCGCATAACATACTTTTTTCCACTTTCTCATTAGTGGGCATGATTCTTCTCCAAGACAGTAACTCCCTGCATATCCTGGTCTAAATGAGTCAAGTACAGTGTCCATGACATCATTATTGCGAGTTGTATCCCATATGTGCACGACAATTATGGTAATGCAACACCTGATTCTGTCCTTGGGTTGAGAAATCTCTCCATTGATGTATCTGTAGAAATCAGTACATGCATTCCTGAAGTGCTTGGGCCCCAAAGGTGTCTCCCAGAGAGCTCACATGTATCTACCAGATAGATTAAATTCCACCCTAGCCCATCCGGAACCCTCATCGATTTGGATGTACTCGGATATTTTGTTTGAAACTTCTTCAGCACAATCGTCAGAAAACTCAAAGATTTTTCCATTCAGAAGTACAGCTTGGAACCAGCTTTTAGATGCGATTCCAACAAGACACATCATATTTGTCCCGAACCTCACATACAACAAGTACGTCCCGTCTTCAGGTAATACCCAACTTCTTGATTCTGGACAGCTATATTCAAATATCCTCTTTGAATTGTAAAAGGTCCACCACCGGTGATGCGCAATACACTCTTTGAAGTTTTCATAAAGACTTTGCCCAGAAAGGTTCAGATCCAGGACGAAAAAGTTCTGCCAAACATTCAAATATAAACAGTTAGAAGAAGTTAACAAAACTTGAAACCAAAATAATAATCAAGGATGAGAAGATCAACATACCCTAGGGCCTGGTAGGCCTTCAAGGGCCACAACATTGCCCGGACACTCTGTTGGGTGATCAGCCGGCGTCTTCTCCTCTTTCTTCTTCTTTTTGGTGAACTTTAGCATTTTCGTTCACCTAAAGATAATATATTTAGGTCATATGACTTTTCTCCCATCTTCTTTTTCTTCTCTTCCTTTTGATAGTATGCTATTCAAGCAACCAATAAATTTTGAGGAATCATGTTGACAAAATTCCAAGCATACTACCATCCACCTTCCAGAATATGCCAAAGACATCGCAGTGACAACATAATGAGAGTAATCATCTAAAATGAGAAGATAATACTGAAATCCCGAATTGATGAAGAGTGGTCAAGTCCAAACATCGTAGTGAACAAGCTGAAAAGGTACATATGTTTTGGAGGAAGAACTAGAAAATGGCATCCCCATGTTTGCCAAGTTGACACACATAGCAAGAAGATTTTGAGGTGCCTTATTACATGGCATACGAAAAGAACGCATGGCATAGAGAGAACCTCATGTCCTGGGTGTCCTAGCCATTGGTGCCAAATGTCAACAGGAGCTGTGAGCCTGTAAGGCGTGGAGAACCTAAGGGGTGCCTGCTGAATTATTCGAGAAGAAAGGATAAAGAACACTTTTGGCTATTACATCGCATGATCTCCATCTTGGTGTGCGGGTCCACTAAAGAAAAGCCATGAGGATCAAATTCAGCGGAATTATACGAGAGAACATAAATGAGATTTCTTATAAGATATGGAGCTAACTAGAACATTATTAAGATGAAGAGAGGAACACTGGATGTAGCAACGGAAGTGTATCCAGTATGAGAAATGGCAAGTAACAGCCATTGCCAACATTGATAGTAGAACAAGAATGGAAGGGGAAGGAGGAAGTGAAATTACCCGTACTGGAAGCCACATGCGCTGTGGCTTCCGTGTGCATAAACGGGTCGTTGCCTCCACTGTTGGACAAAGGCTGAGGAAGGAGGGGAAAATAGAAAAAAGGGAGGAAAGTAGAGATGGGCTACTGAGAATCTGAGATGGCCTGGCCCAACTGTCCAATTAATCCATCTTGTAGCATCTTCCCTAACTGCATCCCTTCCTATGCCTTAATTGCATCCCCACCCTCGCCAGCAACACGAGCCAGGAGCGGCGACCTCTGCGCAACAGCGGTGGCGGCCCTGGCAACCACACATGACGCCGATTCGCTGCCAAATTTCACCACGCCCAGCGCTGATTCATCGCCTAGATACGCCTTGGACCCAACTATGCGGCATCCCCGCCCAGCTCGCCACCTTACCCTGAATCGCAGGGCGGCAGGCCTCCGTCGAGGCGCCAAGCGCACCTAGGCCGCCTTTTCGAAGGCTGTCATGTATCCCCATTTCCCACCCCAGATATCACACCAAACTCCCCGTAGAGATAATGAAACCCATATCCGAAATTGAGCGCTAAAAAACTAAAATACAGATGCCAGAAATGTTGTCAAAATGTGTTCCATTAAGATGTATCAAGGTATACAATCAATGGAGAACAGTAACAAAAGTAAAACGGATACGTGACGGGGCTAAACCGAATGGGAAGCCCGATCAAGGTAGTAGCTCGCCGGCGCGGAGTTCAAGAAGAAGAGGAGGCCGTCTTGGGCGAAATCTGGGCTCTGGCCGACGGTGTGGTGGACGTAGAGGAGGACGAGGTACGGCACGCGTCGCAGGAGCACGCCTCGCCCGAAGCCCCACGCCTTGCCTGCCGCACACGACGCTGCCGGCCGAACCTAGCCGCGCCGTCGAGTGTGCGACGCGCCCCGGCCGCACGCGCTCACCCAACGCCTCCGTCCGCCCTCTTCCGCGCCGGCGATCGCCCTTGCCGCACGCCCTCACCCGACGCCTCCGTTCGCCCTCTTCCGCGCCGGCTCACTGGCGGCCTGCCGCTGCAGCCTAGGGTTCTCTTCTCGCTTCTCTCGGACTCCGGCCGCCGTACGCGGGCGTGTGTTGCGCCGACTTGTCTGTGACATGTCACAGCAGGGCGTCCCTAACATAGCATCGCGCACCCCGGGTCGTTTATGGGCCGGAGATACATGCGGCCTACCAACTCGTACACAAGCCCTATGTTCACGACGCACTACGGCTGTGCGCTGGCCAGTAGGAAATGCGCGTATGGGCTGCAGCAGGAGAAGGCCAGTTGACCCAGTTGGATACAAGAGCTTAGGGCTCCTCCTAAATAGCTTATAGCCTCAAGAAATCATAAATTGTTTAGAAGGAAAATATTTCTCGTACATTTAATTTTAAGTTTTTTTATTTCTCATTGGTGACAGGAACCCCCCAGATTTTAGGCTTTCTGAGCTTTTCCCAACCCCCATTCTTCAATACCCTTAAACTTATACTCAATTTACGGCAAATTTATCATTGGATACCTAAGACCCGAACGCGGCCTCCCTTCCTTCCAAGCACGTCCACCCCTACCCCTTGCACCCGAGCGGCATCCCCATCGGCGTGCCGCTACTCGTCGGCGCCGGCCTCCTCCCGCCTCCTCGTACCTCGTATCCTACCTCGTATGACGCACTACGGCTATGAGCCGGCACAATAGGAAATGCACGTGTAGGTTGCAGTAGGAGAAGGCCTGTTGACCCAGTTGGACACAAGAGCCTAGATACTTTACCTAGATAACGTCGTCCTTCTTTGTTAGACCACGTAATATTTTTCTTGTCCCACGGCGTGCGCCCTTCTTTAAAACAAAATCTTGTTCTTCTGTCCAAAAAAAATCTTCTTCTGGAAGTTAGGTGAACGGTTCGTGTTTTTTCATTTGTTTATTTCACTTTTTCATTTGTGTTTAGTTCTTTTCTTTTTTGAGGGAGTTTAGTTTTTCTTTTACCTTTTAAATACTATTTTTTCTCTCTTTTTCCTTCTACTTTTACGTTTAGTTTCATTTTCATTTATCATTGCTCATCATTCCTGCATAATATTTTATTTGTTCAACTAATAATGTCCGTTTGTGTGATTGGCATACACCTTTTTCTTTTCATTAGTTTATATAGTTTTGGGTACATGCTGTAGTAGGTATTTGTTTCCCTTGTGTCATTTTCCCTTACTTTTCCTAAAAGCATTTTCCCTTAATTTGGTTTAGTTATTTTTTCCTACCAATAATGTTCAGAGTGAAGGTAGAAGATCGACTTTGGTTCTAATGATCATTTTTTCGCATGTTCATTTTTTGTTCCGCATGATAGTTTTGATTCTGCACTATCATTTTTGTTGCTGGTAATTGTTTTTGTTCCTCCAATAATTTTATACTCATTTGATCCAAGTGAATACATAAGATTAGTGCTATCGTGTTCTATCAGAACAATTTTTGTATACTTTTAGAACATTTTCCTTGTACCAGTAGAACAGTGCGTGAGTACTCACAGAAGATTTATTGCGTCTTAGTGGTGGAACACTTTTTACAAACTCCGGAAACACTTCTATCTGCACTACAGACTACATTCCACGCATTGTAGGACATATTTTTCTATTAATGTCATTGAATTATTACTTTGATTTATTTCGCTAAGTTCTTTTCTCATATATAACTGGGATCTTGTTGGAAGTTCTCGTCTTGAGGGACATGATGGTGTCAGGATCCAAAATTTAAGATGTAAAACCTCAGATGTATTCATTGTACAAATTAAGACATTAACCCTGATTTCGGCCATCGAGATATAAATATCTCGAGAGAAATAGAGTGATATGGCCTCGGAAAGCCCGAGGCATCAAACCCGACCTCAAGCCGGTGAATGAATGCATCAGTTTGAGTAGAGTAATATAGTCTCCACATTCTTACCTAACTAAGCTAGAACATCAACACCGAACTCATCCCGCCAAACTAATACACGGCTGAAGTAGGGTAATATAGTTCACAATCTTTCAATTAGAGAGTCATTTCACATCAATGATGATAGTTAACAGTTTCACATAACGAATTTCAAACTCATACGTGCTTCATACACTTTATACTCATACGCGCAGAGCACATGAGCATGTTGGAAACAAGAGATATCACAACAGAGCTCTATAGCACCTTACAGTAAATTTCAAATAATAAATAGTTATTACAACGAGCAAGTTTAACAAATGAATGCACGCATAGTCGAATGATCAAGTTCAAACACAGCAGAAGTATAACAGCAACTTAGACACTTGTAAAGTTAACAAATGCCATAAGATAGATTTAAAACAACATCAGAGTGATACCATAACCTTCTCAGATCGCTATCCGGGATTCTCTAAGCCGAGACATTATTGTATTGGATTCTTCTTGTAGAAGCCAAATGCTTGGACATTCCGATCATAACAAAAACAAGATGAGTACAAAAATTGTACTCCACAAGACTTACGATGAAAGTAATAATAGATGTACACGGTATCAAAAGGGATATCTGTGGACTATTTTACATAAAGTCAATTTATACTTTTATTACTTTAGATAGATGTAAACCAACTATTAGAGCAGTTTCATACGAATGTAAGCAAGCGTTCTCCAAAACTACTATATTGCTTCCATCACCATCACATATGACTTTGTCTCGACTCTTTCTCGAATCACCTCACAAAGAAACAGTCACTAAATTCACTAATCAAAATTTGACATTTTTAGATTGAGGTTATCTAATTTTTGTTTAATTCGACACAGGTAATCACCAAGTTGTCCATAATCATAGATACGTCTATTTGAATAGTTCTAACCCTGTAGGGGTATACATCTTTACCTACACGTATTAATTGACTCTTAATACCAATGTTTTAGCACACTTCATGAAGTGCGCCAATAGAGGGTGATCGAACATGACTGTTATAATGCTTTTGACTTAGCTATGAGCCACCCCTATGGTCCAGTCTGTGTACACCAGTCCGACAATTAACTCCGACATGGTCCCATAAGTTGTGGTGGCGGTACATCCCCAGCATCTTTAAGACTATGTGTCCACCCTGATATTAAGATGTCACATCACATCATTTTTCACCCACACTACAGATGGAAACAGCGAACTAAAGTAGCTCATATACTAAGTCTAGGCAAATTATTAAATCATGAGTAGTTCCTTTATACCACCCGTGTAGAAATACGCAAATCTTGAGTCAATGTACATCGAAAACGGTCTTGCGGGAAGACAAGAAAACCCACTATGTTTTCAACCATGGCCTCTCGTCTAAGCTCAATGATTAAGTCAAGTTCTTTAATTACTTTCCAGTAGTCTATAAACAACACCACATGTAACTCACACATGACATTCTTATTCATCGGATCATCTGAAGGATCATGACTCGACAAATCTAAGCATGGCTAAGCATTTGATAATAAGTTAATTGGCTGCTAAAGAGTCGACTAGCTCTTAATCATGCTAGCTTGGAAGGGATTGGCATGATATTAAAATTACAAGACAGTTTCATGCATGTAATAGGAATTTAGCTAACTATCGATAAAGTAGCAGTTAAACTCATATGGTATTGAGTTGAACACAATAGTAAGTTTTGGAAATAATATGATTTATCAACACAGTCAAGGGGGGATGCTTACCTTGTGGGGCATAATCTTGGATCTTCTCGAGATGTTGCTCGTAGTTCACATCAACTCCAGTGTCTACCCGCAAGAAGCAAAAACATCGAAAAATATTATTATAATAATTATTACTAATGAATAAAATTAAGCATGATGATGATATGAAATGCATGTCATGACATGCTACATTTAAAATAAATACTAATGCAAGTGGCATCAAGTTAATTGGAGTCTGAATGCTTAAAATATCGCATTCCGAGGGAGCTCCTACAAGAGGGAAATAGCTAGATTCACTTGTTTAATCATTTTCTTTTTATCTATAGTATAAACATGCATGAAAATGACATGACTAGACAGGAAATATTTATTTGAACATTTTGGTATATGAATTAGTTATGACTTTTCAAAGCTTTAATGCCTTCAAAGGATTTTCTGTAACTCAATTTCGATTTAATACAACAGGAAATACTTTTTACACTCACTGTTATTTTAACCACAGTCAATGAGGTGGGGCCAGGGTCAAAGTCCACATAGTCAGCTTTGACTGGTCAAACCAGCCACTCAGCCCACACGTTAGAGACACATATTCACTTAAGTGGTTTTAAATACATTTTAACTAAAAGAAGGCCCACCCGTCAGTGACTAATTCACACATCGGTTAAGTTAATCATGGGATTAACTCTAAAACATCAACTAACAAGTCAGGCCCACCCGTCAATGGCTCACCGGCATTTAAATGTTGGCGAGGTGCTCGTGCATGCTCGGCCATGAGCAGCTTTCACGCCATAGTGACGGCGAGGACTGGTGGCGTGGGTGCATTCAGCTCTTGGGGTCACATTACACCCAGCGGTGGTGGTGCGAGGTCCTTAGGTTGCCGAAGCACTGGCGGCAAGGAGATCTGGTGGAGGAGCTCACCAATGCTACAAGACCTAGTCGAGCATGGGGAGATGTGCTCGAGCTTCAGGAGCTCACGAGGGACACGTTGAAGGCCTCGGCGATAGCAGAGGAGCTCAACAATGGTGGGCAAAGCATTGACAGTGGCTGGTGGAACAAAGGACTAGAGCAATGATGCTTCAAATGGTCAGAGCTCAAGAAAAAACAACGACCGCGGTCAGGGGTGATCCAGGAAGCGAGGAAGACGATCGAGAGGGGCCAAAGCTCACCCGAGGTGAAGATCGATGATGGTGGCAGAGCTTGGTCAAAGAGGATGAAGACTACCATGGATCCGACGTTGTAGAGTTTCCCAGGGCCGGCCAATTGTTGGAAAAAGAGACAGGAAGGAAAGGCAAAGCTCGTCGTCTAGGTGGCAGACTGAGGCGAGCACAGTGGTGACGGGAACATGAGGGGCATGTCACTGTGAGATTGCAGATGACGGTGAAGTTTCGGGTGAAAGAGGATGAGAGGGTGAAGCGCAAATTCTGCGACAAGGTAGAGTGCGGCAAGGTCTATCCATCTACGACGTTGAATCAAGATAAGAACGACGATGATGGCCGGAATCAAGAAGGGAGCAGACAACCAAGATGGGCTTCAGGGAGGAGGGTGTCACCCATGGTGCACAAATTATAGTGGTGATGCTTCGATGGCGCATAGTGTGGCATGGCGACCAAGTTGGCGAAGCAAGAAGCTATGGAGGTCAAAAACAACGACGAGCAGGAGGTAGCCGTGGCGGCCGTCGTGCTCGCCACGCACCTACTCGAGGTAGACGATGGACCAGACAGGCGGGCCTCACCTGTTTGCGTCTCCTCGTAGGAGCGCGTACGCGGGCGCGGGAGTTGGACTGGCAAACGAGCTGGGCTGAGGTTTCATCCCAGTCTGAGGTTTAGTTTATGGCCCAGTCTGAGGTTTAGTTTAGGTTTTTCTTTTTTTCCATTTTGTTTTTTGTTTTTCTATTTCCAATTGGATTTGAATTGTGAACTTGATTCAAATGAGTTGCAGATATTTTGTAAATTTTTACATGGCTTATTAGGGGTATTTATAACCTTATAAAAATATCTTCCACGCCACATTGATAAATGATTTATTTTATAATATATAGATTTCAGTTCTAGTCCATATTTAGGTCTAAACTACAAGTATATTATCAACTTGTCCCAAATATCTGGGAAAATTCTGGTATGCCATGTATACTATATAAGGTTTAAATATGAAGTTTCATGACTTTCTCATACGCTATAATGCTCTAACTGTGTTTTAGTGATGTCAAAATTTGTTATTGGGGTTAGCCCACTCAGAAAAATCTAGAATTTTTATGAGGGCTTTCTACTGTATTGGAGAGGCTGTGGTAGAAATTTGAGAAGCTTTGAAAGGAAGAGGATGATTAGCTACAAATGATTTAGAGATATGTACCGGAGAGAGAGAAATTAGAAACAAGGAACTGAGTTAGCTAGCATCATGTATATATGTATCAACTCACGCATACAGCAAGTAGTATATATATATATATATATATATGCATGCGTGGAATTATATAACTAGTAGCAGCGGCAACTTTGCCTCTGCTGCAAGGATTTTTTACTGTGAAGGATTGATGCTCGAGAAGAAAAGACAACAAGTGAGGGAAGGAGCAACTTGTTGCTGCAGCTCGTCTCACGCGGCCGATGGCATTGGCAGCCCCGTCCAAGAGCAACATGAATGGCCATTTCCGAGCTTCCTTCTCACTCGCTCTCTCTCTCTCTCTCTCTTAGAAGTAGCAGCAGAAAGGCCAGGTAAGTGTGTGCGAGGATAGATAGGAGAAAAAGTTTTCACTACGAAGTTAAGACCTATGGAAGATATACGAGTGACATGAGTGGATAAAAGAGCATTGCCTTCGTCTAGTTTGCTGCGACGATAGGGAAGGAGATGCACATGGATGTTTTCTTTTTGCTATGCCGATGCTAGAGATGGATAAGTTCACAGGGCAACTGAGGTGGTTGCTTGCCAATTACATCCCTTACTTGCTCCCTTCATCTCATGACGTAAGGTGTATTTTAATTAGTTAAGACAAGTCATTGACCATCAATTTCTTTATTAATATGCGGTTTATGTGATACAAAATCACAGTCATAAGTAAGTACTTTTGAACACGAATCTAATGATATTTGACAATGAGAAGTACATAACTATTGTATACAACGACAGTATCCGTATACGAATACACAAAGACCTAGGAATATCCTAACCTACCCGGAAAGATGTGTATCTCGGAGAAGGACTCTAGTTCGATAAGGAAATCACCCGTGGGTATCCGAAACTCCTTAAACTAGGCAGTCAATCCCGACGTTTAAGAAAAGTGAAATCCTACTCGGGGACATGTCCGTATTCCTTACGATATAGTATACCCTCTATAAAAGGATCCCGAGGGCCTTCAGAGGGGAGATAGAATCTTGCTTTAGATTACTCGAGCCTACACCAAATTAGAGCCAGAAGATTAGCTTAACGACTTCCGAGCAAGTAGAAGGGAAAATTCACCTCGACAGCCATCATCGACTAGTTGTAGATCCCATCTAGGACTAGACATCTCCACTTCTACTTTGTCTCGTGATCAATATATATCAACATGACGTAGGGTTGTTATCCTGAGGGAGGCCCGAACCTCTATAAACCTTGTGTCAGTGGCCCGATTCGCTATCAGTTTCCGGATACGATCTCCTTCTCTCTTTTCTCCATGACTTACGTAAGATCGGCAGTTTACCGATCATCGACAATATTAATTTTATGTCACATAGACCACATATTAATGGAGTAATTGTTGGTCAAAACTTTATCTTAAACAATCAAAATACATCTTACATTATGGGACGGATGGAGTACCTTAACGCCTCATTAAGTTTATGTTTCATGAATAATTAATTGCTACTAATTACATGTAGTCCTATAATTACCTCTTGAGTTAAGTCACGTATAGAACCTAGCTCAAGAGTTCTAGAAATATATGTAGGTGATCTTTAGGTTGTTTATAGCTTAGCAAAATTATTAGATGCCATGATCCCATCATTTCTAGTTGTATTATTTTGATTTGCTTTTTAACTTTGCCTATTAGGCTTTTATTTTATTGCAATTTTATATGCATACATGAGATGATGCAATCAAGAGTAAAAGTTTTAATTATTGCTCAATTGTATTAGTCTTAATCCTGATTAACAAAACCGCAACGTTAACGATGGCTTCAATGAAATTGTAGTTTGGATATTTGGTTTAAAGCCTGTGCACTTGTGAATTTTGGATTTCAAAAGATACGATCGTACAAGCTGCCAATCCGCAAAAGCTTTCACAATACTGACACAAGATGAATCAAATCCAAAGTAGATCCACACATTGGGAAATAAGAAAAGAAAAAAATTGCTTCTCAACATATATTATACACCAAAAGTACAATAGACTAGAGAAAAGAGAAATGCTACAAATAAAACATATAGTCACTAATCTGGTAGACCTGTTAGTATTAGTGGAGCATAACCAATAGATCTTCGTAACTGTACCTAAACAGATCATAGCCGATAGATCTTCATAACTGTATCTAAACACAGGGGCAGAGCTAGACCGAAATCAATTGGGGTTCACCAGACGGGCGATGACTTAATTGTTGTCGTGATCTAGGCCACCAGGGTGCACTCTACATGGGTCAAGGTGATGTACATATTGATTTTATGGACCAATTGCTAGGAAAAAAAATCTTGGACCCAGGTGCATGTACACCACCCTAGCCTTATTTGGCTCCACCCTTGCCTAGACAGATCACAACCGATAGATCATCATAACTCTATCTAAACATATCACAGTCGATAGATTTTTATAACCATAGCTAAACATATCACAATCGTTAGATCTTCATAAGTGTAGCTAAACATACTACACCTGATAAATCATCATAACTGTACCTAAACAGATCACAACCGATCAATTTTCATAACTGCACCTAAACAGCATATGGTCATTGATTCGGTAGATCATTATTATTGTTAGACCATAACTGATAGATCGTCATAATTGTACCTAAACATTATCAGACATTGATCTAGTCTACAAACAACCTGCCAGGTAGTACAATAATTGACAGGCCGGCTCACGATCCGAACTTTTATTACTTGTACTAATCAAATATCACATACAAATCTAAAAATTAAAGATGATTAAAAGAGTTTCCTGCACAGTTGTGCGGGACATCGTGCTAGTTACCTAAATAATAGATTTTGAATTAGTTAATATTCACAAAGAGTTTTTGTTTTTTGTTGCGTGATTTGAATTTAGATTTGAAATTTTGTGGCCTACCCAGCGTCAATGTACTCAAATATTTTTGTCAAAATTCATGACTTTTGAACGTGTATCTCGCTAGCTTGCACCGAGCAGACATAGCTAGACACATTTCCTTGCAACGAAGTCCCTCACGCCCTCAGCCAATGGAAATCTCCAGAGGAAGAAAAAGGCGGGAATCATATCGCATAGCTAGCCAGCCAAGTCCGAACGGAATCCCTCTTCCCATCCTCTGCTTTCCGTAAAGGCCAATTCCGCCACCACCGTCCCCCCCTATATACGCGCACCCTCCTCCACGCCCCCTCGCCCCCGCCAAACTCCTCCTGCCAGCCAGCAATGCCGCCGCGGCGGGCGATCGATGTTCGGCAGGCCGACGGCGCCGCGCCCAAGTGGCGCATGTCGCTGCTGGAGAATACCTTCACCTCGTTCCTGCAGTCCCCCGGCGCCGACGCCGCCGGCGCCAGCGCGGCGAATGCCGTGTTCGCGGAGGGTTCCCTGTTCAGTCCCTACCTATTCGGCAAGTTCTTCGACCCGGCCGACGCCTTCCCGCTCTGGGAGTTCGAGTCTGAGGTGCTGCTTGCCGCGCTCCGGCGGGGCGCGGCCAGGACAACCGTCGACTGGGCCGAGACGGAGTCCGAGTACTACCTGAGAGCCGACATACCAGGTACGCACGCACACTGCTCGATCGATTCTGTGTTCATAGGTTGCCCTATTTAATTTCTCCTTGTTAATTATCCTCTAGTTTTGCAACACCGTTCAGTAATAACTAACAAACGCATGATATATGCTTGTGCAACCGCAACCTCTCAACTTAGCAGGTTCCAGTTAGAAGTTTGAACGTGCGACGCATGAAGTTTTAGCATAGATTCGCTAGCCTGTAACAAAAATGGATGGCCGTGGCCTGACCTCTGCACCGAGTGCATTCCTGCTTTAGCTGCGTTTTCTTGTACTGTATCGGCAGGTGTGTCTGATGAAGTCGTGAAACAAATTGTAGTTCTGATGAAGTCGTGAAACAAATTTTAGTGCTACTCTGCTGTCCATCAACACCTCAGATGCCACACGACTTCCTGTAGGAACCCATTTTCACCTTGCAATTTGCAGAAGAGAGATGCTGCAACTTGCAGCATGCTAGAGGTCGTCTCATGTGTAGCCAGCCTTCTTTCCCCCGTTGCTTTTCTTAGCTTTTCCACAGCACCAAGGTCAGGTCTAGTGCGGCCTTGTGTTCCCCGTTGCTTTTTTCAATGCTTTATCACTACAATAACAACACTGATCTCTAGAAATATTCGTTGCGTTTGGGTGTGGCGCACCACTCCAATCCACAACAGTAGTGTAGTGCACAGAAAAGTAAAGACAAAGATTGTAGCAGACGATTGCCAGAACCAAGAAAGCTAGCTAAGCACTTGCGAAGCAGTATCCTATACTTAAAGTAGTATCTAGCACTAAGTTTCACTCACTTTCAGGCGGAAGAAAGTGCGACGTCGAAGTGAGCGGGGACGGCACGAGGGTGATCGACATCAGCGGGCTGTGGCGGGCGCCTCCGGCGGACGGCCGGGACTGGCGCGCCGGCCGGTGGTGGGAGCACGGCTTCGTCCGGCGCGTGGAGCTCCCGGCGGACGCGGACGGGAGCAGAGTCGAGGCCTACTTCGACGACGGCGAGGGGTCGCTGGAGATCAGGGTCGCCAAGAACTACGGCGCTCACCAAGCCGCCACCGCCTGAGAATCAGAACCTCGATCTCCGCGCAATTGGATTGATCGAACCGGATGAGAGCGTTTGCCGGGGAAGGAATTATTCTTCTTCTGGAACAGTCTGACAGAGACGGAAAAGACGCCGTAATCTTGATAGAAACTCGCAAACATGTGGATAGAAATTCACAAAAAGGAGCAAAGATTATCTATCACATGCTACAACTGTAATATGTTCTTCGGTTCATTGTTACCCTGTTAATTGGCTAAGAAATTAGCAGTGTGCGCGACAGCATCGCTGTCAGTTCATTCGTCGATCGAATTGGGGCATCGAAATCATAAATATGATTCCGGAATACATGAATAGATATGCAATTCGCGACTTTTGAAAGGCGGATTCTTCCATTTCTTTCGGCACGATGCGACTCCCATCACCCCGTCCCTTTATCTCTAGTGGTCACATGAGAATCAAAGCTGTGACCAAAGCTGGTCGGGCTCTTTGCGATCGTCAGGCAAATTCCGTCCAAAAAAGAACTTCAGGCAATTATTCTTCAGAGAAGGAATTGGCCAGATGAAACTGGATGATTTCAGGCATTGACTGCTTTTTAAAATTGTTGTAAAACGAAACATTTTCGGGTGCGAAGCAGGCACTTGTTGAGACTTGGGACCAATAGTGTTATGCTCGTACTTCCGTACGGGTGAATTTTCTTTTCTCGATATGTATGTGTCAGAGAGGTCATGGTAATCTTCTCTGTATCCTTGACCTGAAAATCTTATCTTTATCTCTCGGTTATAATCCAGGTCAGGAGTTCATCTGTCTGACAAGTGTTCTTCAGAATCCTCTGTCCCTTACCCGCTTCTATATTCCATTCTTTTCAGCAGTTCGTTGGGGTATGGCATCATTGACGAACCTTGACTAACAAGTGACAAGAACCCAAGAAGGGTATGAGCAGAGTACACCTGGCTCCTATCAAACGGAGCTAAATTCCGTGCCTTTTGATCCCTTTTCCAACCGAACGCTCGTCAAGATCAATGAGAAGAAGACAATGATACGACAAATCAGAGAAAAAAACATACCCCAATTTTGTCCCAGTCAAGCTCAGAGTGTGACAGTAATTACTTCTTAATAGTGAGATGCCCGTACATTTGGATTATCGTTTCTCCTGTAGAATTGGCCTACTTGCTTGTTCGGTTCTAGGAGGGACCGCCTGAGATAGAAAATGGAGCTCAGAGAATGACAAAATCGAGGTATGTTTATTCTGAACTTTGGCCCCGTGTTCTGACGGACAAGGGAGTCCGGGCGGCTATGGCTGATTGCGTGGTCGCCTTTTCGCTGGCCTTAATCTAGTTTAACAACTGAGGCGCCGCAGCTAACGAATATAAGAACATAGCAGAATTACAGTTGCTAATTAAGCTGTCCCGTTTGAACAAAAACTCAGTCGAAAGAAAGATGTCTGAACTCAAGCCTGAACTTTGTATTGCATGACTCGACTTCTCTTTTGTGCTTTGATATCGATCAGTGTCTACAAACTGTTGTCCAGATTAGTTGGCAAGTTAGTATTAATACTTCTGACAAGAGTTTGCAACCAAGTAAACATAAACTAACCGCAATCTATAGAAGCTCCAAAGTTCGTAATATAATCAGATTTCAGACACAATCAGACAAAGGCGTTAAAATGATATCAGATTGTCCTCTACCCTGTGGAAAGAGTCAAAAATGCGATCCAGTTCCTCTCCATGGAAACGAAGAGACGATCTTTCGCAGAGCCCTATCTATAAGCCAAGCCATTCCAACAAGCAAACCAAAACAACCTTTAATAAGCTCATTCATCTTGCAATTGCATACTGCCAAAGACCAAAGCACAGCAGCTAGCCGCAAAGCAACCCAATTTTTCTTGGGATTGCCTCTTTCCAGTTTCTACACCTACTAAAAATTCCAGCACAGATCGATAACCTGCCCAAATGAGAGGCTGACAAGTGCCACAATCCTAGCCGTCCATTGGTGTTTCGTTCGTCTGGATCAGCGTCCAAATCTTGTTCCAGTATCACTGAAGCACGAGGCTCACGTCAAGTATGGAGCAGGAGCTTAGGAGCGGCGGGTTCAGGGCGCACAGCTCGCTCTGCTTCTCCGGCGCGCTCATCGACGGGCCCCGCACCCAGCAGCTGCTCCTCCACTGCGCCGCCGCGCTCGAGTCTAACGACGTGACGCTGGCGCAGCAGGCCATGTGGGTGCTCAACAACATCGCCTCCTCGCAGGGGGACCCCAACCAGCGGCTCACGTCGTGGCTGCTCCGCGGGCTCGTCGCGCGCGCATGCCGGACGTGCGGCTCCCCGGGCGCAACCCAGCACATGCAGGGCGCCGCCGCGAGGGTCCCCGAGGGCTTCGGGGCGCCGCCGCGGGGACGAGCCATGTCCGTCACGGAGCTCGCCGACTACGTCGACCTCACCCCGTGGCACCGGTTCGGGTTCACGGCCTCCAACGGCGCCATCCTCCGCGCCGTGGCCGGCAGGGCCACCGTGCACGTCGTGGACCTCAGCGTCACGCACTGCATGCAGTGGCCGACGCTGATCGACATGATGTCGAAGCGGCCGGGGGGCCCGCCGGCGCTCCGCATCACCGTGCCATCCGTCCGGCCCGCCGTGCCGCCGCTGCTTGGCGTGTCGAACGAGGAGCTCGGCCTCCGTCTTGCCAACTTCGCCAAGTCAAGAGGCGTGCAGCTGGAGTTCAACGTCGTCGTCAAGACCGCGACCATGGCATCTCCGGAGAAACAGACGCTTTGCCAAGAACTGGCCTCCGTCCTGTCCGACCCGCTGTCCCTGGGGCTAAGGGACGGCGACGCCCTCGTCGTCAACTGCCAGAGCTGGCTCCGGTACGTTGCGCCGGGATCAAGGGACAATTTCATGGACGCGGTCCGGGCGCTGAACCCATGCCTGGTCACCGTGACCGACGAGGACGCCGACCTGGACTCGCCGAGCCTCGCGTCGCGAATCGTGGGCTGCTTCAACTTCCACTGGATCCTGTTCGACGCGCTCGACACGTCCGCGCCCAAGGACAGCCCGCTGCGGCTGGAGCACGAGGCCGCCGTCGGCCAGAAGATCGAAAGCGTCATCGGCCCCGACGGCACCGAGCGGTCCGAGTCCAGCGCGAGGCTCGCGGAGAGGATGCGGCGGAAAGGGTTCGCCGGCGTAGGGTTCGGCGAGGAGGCGGTGGCGGAAGTGCGGCACTTGCTGAGCGAGCACGCGACCGGGTGGGGCGTGAAGCGGGACGAGGACATACTGGTGCTCACATGGAAGGGGAATGGAGCCATGTTCACGACGGCCTGGGCGCCCAAATAAGCTTAGATTGCTTCGTTTTCATTAGTGACTAAAACTGCTGTTAGGATGCATGACACCATGCCAACATTGTCCAAGAGGGTAGTTTTAGGTTGGTTATTAGTACCACAGAATGGATCAAAATAATATGACATAGAAACGGTCTTCATTATTGTTCATTCATGGATATGTTGAAAGAACAGATTAGGAATAGAAGTGGAGAACTTTTTTCATCATTAATTTGGAGCTGGATTATGCACCTCGTCTTATACTTTTACTTCTACAAAAGAATCTCTCAGCCGTTTCATCGGTGTTGGTAATATTGATCGTCTGGAAACCATTTGGATGAACACACATGCTCATAGATCAGAGAAAATGTGAAGGAGAGAATGAATATCACCTTAAAAAGGATAAAGAATATGAATGATGATGCAAAAGGGTATGTGCTTTTGGATCTTTTAGTTGGGCTGCAACTCCGCTGGATCCAAGGCCCAATTACAATATGGGCCCATAACCTTGCCCATCCAAGATTTGCAAAACCCAACTCCGTTCTGGCCCGTGAACGAGCACGATCCAATCTGCTACGCTCAACTCTGTTGACCCATGGCCGCCTCCGCTGCGCACCCGCCGCCGGCGATGGACAGGCGAGTTCAGGGGCTGGCAACCCGCGTTTCCATCGCCATCGCCGCCGCAGCCACGCTCTGCCTCGTATATCTCTTCTGCCACGCCTCCGCCTCCTGCTTCCCCGCGTCGCGCTTCCTCACCCTCTCGCCCGTCCCCTTCCCCGCCACATCCTGCGACGCCGCCTCCCGCCGCGTCCTCCCCCCGGACCGCCGCCTCGCTAAGCTCCGCGCCTCCCCTCGCTGGCGTCGCCGCTCAGCGGCGCTGGCCTCCTCCGCCTTCCCCCGGCTCCGCCGCCTCCGTCTCCTCGCCGGCTCCTCCCGCATCCTCTGCCTCGCCGCCGGCGCTGGCAACGCCGTCGACGCACTCCACGCCGCGGGAGTCCGTGAAGTCACCGGGATCGACCTTGTTGACTTCCCACCACTCGTCCGTCGCGCCGACCCCCATCACCTCCCTTTCCCCGACGGCGCCTTCGACCTCGTCTTCTTCGACGACCCGGTGGGGTTCTCCGGCGCGCTCTTCCCGTCCCGTCTCGCGGCCGAGGCCGAGCGCGCTGTCCGCCTACGTGGGGCCATCGCGCTCGCCGTCGACCGGCAGCTCGACCCCGCCGCCGTCGCCGCGCTCTTCAGGAGGTCGTGCGTCGTGGATACGAGGGATGTCACCTTGGATGGCTCCCAGGTCAGGATGCTAATCTTGCAGAGTAATGGCACCGCCTCGAGCCTGCATTGATTCGTTCATTATCCATTCCATGTACTGTCAAGTGTTGTTTAGATCCATATGTTGTTCTGTTACAACAAATACTAGATTTTTGGAAGATGAAGATTAGTTCATAGAATTAAACTATAATTATGTGTGAGATATAATGTTCAAGGAAAATGTAAGATTGTCTGGCGCTAGTGGCTCAAACAATAGTCTGCTGACATTGCTCCTTTTTCATCAAACTTGTGCTGAAAGTGCTACCTTAGAGAGGATATAGAATTCCCCCTCGAACATGGCACACCCTGAAAGTTTCAATCAGTTTGCTGTGCTGTCTTTCTAGCTATGCACCCGTACGAACTAGGATCAACATCTATGAACTCCTCTCCAAGGATGAAAGGTTCCTGGAGCTTGATGTCATGGACGTACCTGTCCATGGGCCGCACCAAGTAAAGGAATGCTGAAAGAATAGATAGATAGTTGGATATCATCCCGAAGATCATTAGTTGATATATTTTAGGATTAGTTGGTATGTTCAGGGGATTCCTCTCTATTCTTAGTCGGTTTGTTAGACCTATATAGAGGACCCTTTTTTGAGAAATTAATCATGCAATAACAATTATCAATCTACTTACAGTCTGGTTCGTCATCCCAGTGTCTAATATCTCCTATCCCCCTAGAAGCTGAGCTGTCCCACTACCTTCCCGGCGGTATTGACCTGTCATGAACATTAGTTTATGACACTTGACATATGCATAGGCTTCATAAGTGCTACCGGTTACTTGTCAAATGGGTTCCTAACTTTAATAGGTTATTCGGAGATGCTAGCTAGTTAGTTTGGTTGGTGGTAACCGCAGTTGGTTAATCATATCTAAGTTAGCTGTTGATGTTCAGATGCCCCACTTCATGGAAGGAAAAAAGCTTATACTAAAACATAGGTTTTAAATAAGAAATTGCATCACATATTAGTCATCCCGAGATTTTGTGCCTCAGAATGTTGACTTCATAAATTTTGCTGCTCAAGGGAAACTGAAATACTTAATTACTCTTTTTTTCACCGACTCATTGTTAATGAACCAAATTATCCTGCTAAACTTTCAGATAGACATCATGGATAGTGGTTTTTCAAGAAAAACTATGTAGGTAGAGGTTTAGCAAAAGAATTTGCAATTTGTATTTTCCATTCAGTAAATCTTCTTTTTTTATGTTGGGAAGGAGTTGCAATGACGATGATGAAGTTTTTGGCGATGATTGCTTGTTTACCCTTTATTTCTAACATATGTAATTTCATTGTACAACATTTGATTCTCTTCTTTGCTGGTGGTCTAGTGTCTTCCTGCATCATGCATGCTCTATCTATGGAGTCTTTCATAAGGTTTCCCAGTGCATCCGTGGATAAATTCTGCATCTTACCGCTGGTCCAGATGCATGAATCCCCAGCAGGAAATTGAGCAGAATGAGTGACATGACATCTAGCTAATATCATTTGAAGCCATTTTCAATTAAACTATTCACCATTGACAAACTGCGGTGAATGTTTATTCTTGCCGGCCTATGTTGATGAGTGACATCTCAAGGCCCAGCGACTTATCTTGGGTTTATAGCCTACAATGGCGCAATCTGGAATTCTGGATGCACAGAATCATACAACCGGGCTTAAAATCAATGGGGCCCATTTGGCGCTGAAAAACAAAGAAGGATTGTTGGCTTGGCTTATGAAAAGTTGCTACACTTAAACAAATAGGGCCAATGCATGGTTGCTTAAATGGATCCACGAATAGTGTAGTTTCTCATCATTGTTGTGCAAAATAAGCCTCTTCGAGTGATGGCTGAATCTAGCATCAGAGTTCTTTGCAGATAGTAATCGTGCTATTCATTAAGATTTGCCCTTTCATGTGTGTTAATAACATGTGATCTGGGCACATAAAAGTGTGGTAAATATGGAAGGCAACTAAACATGCCTTCAATTCGTGGATGAATGAAGTGGTAGCTAGCTATTGCGAGAACAAGGAACTTTGTTGGTGCGCCATGCAGTGAATGCCCATATGCTAAGCATGTGCTATAATCCTACGGCAAGATGACAAGGATCGTGCATCTGTCGGCATCAGGAACCCACGTTCGTGATCCCGGACATGCAGCCAGGGCGTGCGAATTCGAGCTGTTCACTGTCGTTCGGTAGCGATCCAGACCCGCTGTCGCAATGTCGCGTGATGGCGATCGGACGGCGACCGAGATCCCTGGCGAGATCGGAATGTTCCCCGGTGTCGCGGTCGCACGAGCGTCTCGTTCATCTCGTCCCAGGGTGTACCCGTCGTACGCACTGCGCAACTTGAGCGACCTGTCGCTAGCTGTTGCTGATCATGTAGGCCTGCGTCCATGGTCCATCTTGATTTCATTTTGCACTTACATGATACTACAATGCCAGTCACTGGGCACGCACTGTAGTGAACGATAGGATGCATGACAGCCTGAGCTATAAAATTAGCATATGCCACCTTGTCTAGGCACGTCATGGTCGAAGACACAAGCAACGTCAACCATACTGTAGCATGTAGGCCCACGAATGATGCTACTACATTAACTGCTAGTACTTTCTTTTTACTACTAGCTCAATACTACCTTGCTATACGGAAGTAAAAAAAGTCCTATATAAGTTGTTTAAATGCTTACTTCATCATAATTTTTAACTCTACGCTAAATAACAATTATCTCATGCATAATATACGTCTGTCCAATGAACTATAATCAAAAGATTTGGAGATATGTATACCCAACACATTGAATGGGTATAATTAGGGTAATTTTTTTAGAACTTAAAGAGTTATTTTGGTAAAAATGAACAGATCATTATTAATTTAAATCTTTATAGAAGTAAAGATACGGATGGAGACAAGCAGAGAGCATAATTAACTCCTGGCCACTGCACTGCAGAGTTGATTCAAGAGTCTCATATAAGATGAGGGAGACAAGCAGCAAGGGACACGCGCCAACTAACAACTCTTCTCCCTACCATCCGTGCACCGGCGCTGGAGATATGGGGAGGCCAACCCCACATGTCCCCCTCCTGCACGTGTGCATGCATGCCCGGCAGCTGGCTGGCTATCCCTGCCTGCCCCAGCTGCCATGAATGAACCATGAATTGATCAACATCAATCGTGCATCCACCTTGCTACCGTTTATCCTGCACGCACTTCTACTCGATTAATAATTTTGGCAAACCGTACGTTCAACTGATGTCGTTACATTGCATGCATATACGTGAACAAGTGCGCTAGAGGTGTATCCTTTCTTCTGTGTACGTAGACATGCATTTTCTCGACCTCTTAACTGAACTGATGCCAATGATGCCGCTTTCTTTGTACATCTAGCTAGTAGATGCGTGATTAACTGTTTATATTTACGCATGCTCTCTCATTAGAACCATGTATTCCTAGACAGGATGTCGAAACATGACCTGAATTTATATTACCGGACAGAGACACCGACTCATGGCAGCGTAGCAGCGAGTGGGGTAGGGTTTATATTTGTGCACCAATATAATCGAGCTAGATAATTTTCTTTATAATATATAGGTCTGGCCCTTTCGAATAAAACATCAGCAATCAGAACTTAATTTTCGATTGTTGTTTCTTAAATTCTGGTTGTAGTTTCTTAAGTTTTAATTGGAATTGTACTTTTACGTTAATTAAGGAATATGGCTATTTTTTCTAGATCTAGAACCTATAATTATTGAAATTGACTGGGCTTGAAATTACTTTTTATTCTCATAGTTACAAAACGGTAAGAAAGATAAAGTATAACTCATTTTCTTATAGATGGATTTTTATTTATATCTTATATATATACCTATAGTCATATGTTTAAATAAGAGCTATATTGATTAGCATATTAGATAGTATGTCGACTTATGCATTATAATACTCTTCGCATACGGTAAATTACGTCTTCCAACTTTCGGAGTTTTTTTTAAAGAAATTCACGTTAAATTGTTGTTTCTATTCACCATTTAAACTACTAGTCGCCGCACTATTTTGTAACAAATAATGTCAGAGCACGAGGTCTCAGAATCAAGCCGCTGTGTCGAGAGAATCGATCCGTCTCCAGGGGCGGCACCAAGAAGCTTCAGCGTCGTTCGAGATTGGATTAAGAAGGAGCGGAGGAATTCGTCGGTGCCACTACGCGCGCTGAAGCCGCGGAATATCTCCAGCACCGACTCGCCAAAATCTCCTGCCGCCGCTCTACATCGTCTGCATGCTAATCATGGCTCGTTGTCGCGCCGATCGATCTGCATCGCGACTCGCAAAAAGTCCCGCTGCCGAAGTCCCTGGTCAAGGCAGAGATCATATTGAGGCACAGAAAATAAAATCGACGAGAAGCTGTCGGCCCTACGTCCCGCATCTGGCAGCAAAGTTCATCCAATCAAATTTCCCATCTCCGCTACGTGCACACAAGAAGCCAACCAGGAGCACCATCCAGCGCCTTCAATCTGCGTCCGCCAACTTCGGAAGCCCTGCGTCAATTGGTTGAGCCGTCAAGCGCAGCTTCACCTCGAAATCTTTACGCCGGTCCGTGACTCCCTTGACCACGGTTCCCGTGTCATGTTCTACGTCAACTATGATAGTTGCTCAAGGTAGGGTTTTATGAGTGGTGAAGCCAGCCGGTTTTTTGAGTCTAGGCAAATTCTAACTTCAAGCATTTCAACAAGTATTTACCCATAAAAATTTCACCATAATCTCTATATTTTGCTATGATTTCAATGAAATTCGTCGACTGAGCCCGGGCGGCTGCCTGGGCTCGCCGTACGGTGGCTCCACCACTGGTTTTATCTATTCATGGCGACTCTAAACACATATGGATTTGGACAAGTATTTCAACAGCTTCAACTCAGCTCAGCTCCACACCTCGACTCAATTCCAAGCGATGACCTGTGCTTTACCTCATCGACTGTTTCAGTGCCGGTTCTACACGTCATCTCCTCGTACCACTTTTATTGGCAATCTGTTGTCTTAGTTGATTGTTATTTATAGATCAAACACCAGCGAGCAGTCACGTGACCGCTTACCAAAAATCATATTCGTCTTTACCCATATAGGATCTCAAAGGCGGATGGTTTCGGAGACTTGCTCTCCCGTCGCTCGGTGCACGCCGGGAGCAACGTAATACGAAAGGGAGCAGAGAGCAGTAGATTGATCTGTTTTCTTACGTGTTTCATCTAGAGCAAGAAGGCTTTCTTATAGACGCGCTGTCACGCTGTTCTGGATCCAATAATCATTCAAATACCGCGCACGATCCAAACATTTCGGTTTGGATCCTAATCCAAATGAACCACATGTTGCGACTGGACCCCTTGAGGGACCCGAATTCGCTGGACCATTCACGTGCATATTGTGTGCCGGCGCCCTTCTCCGTGCCATGCCGTGCCACACCGCGCCATGCCCAGCTCGGCCCGACCTGACGAGAGAGAGCGCGCGTGTAGTATTCATCTACTCTTCTCACATTGCTTTAGAGAAGTGTAGAGCTCTCATTCTTATAAGGCGCTCTCCCTCCACTTCACCTAGCAATAAGAACTAAAAGTTTGGGATTTATAAGAATTAATTATAAAATCCTCTTGGGCTAGGCCCATTAATTCTAACTGTTTAGTTATCAATAATTGGTTTGCTTTCTCTACAGGTGGTGTTTTAGGCCATTATTTGACAGTATTATTGTGGCATATGTATTTTCTATGATGATTTGTCCGTCTTCTTCAAGTTATCACACATAGAGTTTCAAGGTATAGTGACTTTGTTTTATAACCGTTGAATTTTCGATAGTGATACTGAGTTGCTTCCGTGCTTATTATGCTGCTGCTATTGAGGAGGCACTGAGTAAAAAACTATATGATTTTTTCAAGCTGAGGAGGTTTTATAATTCAACCCAATGGTAGCCAACATATCCTCTTCGTAGTTTTGCTGTTTTGCAAGCAAAGGTTTCGCTCCAAATTTAAGTTCGAGGTGAGGAATTAAGTGCGAGGAGTATATTTCTGCATAGATACTACAACATTTAGTACTACTCCAGTATGCTCTAATTGTCTTTGCTCAGTTAGAGAGGTCTACTGCTGAGTTAGTTTCAGCTCTATTGACGTCACGTTGAGATTTCCTTTCATCTAGATAGTTACTCTATGGGAGTAGTTTCTAATCATATCATGGATTTCAGTTATCTTATGCAGTCAGCAATTTGATGTATGTGTTGATTACATGTGCAAGTTGCTCTCAAGTGAGTGTTGTTTGTCGAGCACTGTGTTAAAGGTGGAGCATGCTAAATTCCATGATATAAGTCCTTCACTATGTTTATCCAGCACCACAGGTGATATATTGGCTTATACCGTTTGATTATTGAGCATTGTTATCAGGTTGTATCGAATGTCAGTTGTATAGACTCAGACTTTTGATAGGATTATGAATTGATGAAGACTCATGTTTGTTTGTCTGCTTTGTTAATAACCATGTATTTAGACCTACTACTGATTTGCTCAATTTAGCTTTGTAAAAAGTGTTTTGGACAAGACTGCTTCAATATTTATGGTTGAGATTAGTCCTATGAACTTTTGACACACAAGGTTTATTGATGCTAACATGATTGGAGGAGTTCGTTGCTTTCCTCAACTATAAGAGGGAATTCGGTTCAAGGTGGAAATTGTTGAAAAGTAATCCGAACTCATATTACCGTGTTGGTCATGATACCGGCTCATGCTAAACGTAGCATCAAGTGGTATAGGGCTCATGTTGGTGCACCGACACAATCGAGTACAACTCGTTTTCTTATCCTAGGATGACTCTTGTTCATGCCCTAAATATATACCCTTATAGTCACATGCTTAGATAAGAGTCACATTGATTAGCATATTAGACGGTGTGACGTTTTATGTATTATGATACTCTTTCTATATAGTGCATAACGTCTTCGTGTGTCCGTAAGTTTTCTCATCAATTTTCGACAATAAATCATTGTCCCCCGTTCTCTATTTGATTTACCAGTGCTATTTTGAACACATGAAGCGAACAAAGCAAAATAAAACCAAACAGTGGTAAAAGAAAAGCGGGAATTTAAAAGGGGAACTAGAATAACACAAAATTTTCTCGAGGCGAACTCAATCAAGAGAGATAGGGTTGGCTAAAACGACAGCAAACGAAATAAAGCAGTCATATCAAGAAAGATAGGGTTGGCAAAAGTTTTTGTTTATTATGTACAGATCACAAATAGACGTATTTTTGGACGAAAGTTTACGGGTTTATATGTCATAGCATATACTACACTCTTGATTATTTTTTATGTTTTCCGAAAACTTTAAAACACCTTAAAATAAAATAAGAACACGACGTTCTTAAGAGTAAAAAAACCCTCTCTGCCGCTCCCGAGAGAGAAAAAGCCCCGTGCCTTTCCTTCGCTGCAGATCGAAAATCCTCTTTGCTCCTCCCTCGGCTCACGAGAGAGAAAAAGGCCCTTGCCTTTCCTTCGCCGCATCGATCTGCATAGCTATATAGCTCCTCCTTTGGGCTTTGGATAAGCCTCTCCTGTTTCACTTGTCAAGCTCAGTGATCCGGAGACTGGTCTAAAGCTAGCTGGTAGCAGTGTTGATCCGGAGACTAGTAAGAAATCTAGCTGGTAGCAGTGTTGAAAAACTTGTGCCTGTTTTTTGTGCTCCTCCAGGGGAATGGACTTGGTCACTTGGGTAGTTGGGTGGAGGAGTGACTGAGTCACGCATCTGCTTTGAGCTTGTTAGGAATCTGCTTCTTTTCTCTATCACTTTTCCACGGCAAAAGTACTCATACAAGACGACATGGAGCCATGGACACTTGGCTATGCTTTTGCATGCATGTCTCTCCTACTCGTTTCGTGCTTGTGCCTCACATGCAGTTTCGTGCGCTTGGGCAGTAGCGACAAGCCCCTGATTTAATTTGTTCATTTATAAATTCAGTTGGATTTCCTCGGTGTACTGAGTTTCCAGAAAAGAGAGGACACAAGAAAAACAGAAAGATATATAATGAATTTCTTTGCTTGAAAACAGGGAACGAGAACGAACAACCGACAGTAACACGTACCAGAAATATTTTCTCGTGGTACGTAATGCGTTTTCCGAAAAAGGGAGGACACAAGAAATCAGCACGAAAGATGAACAGTGTTACTTCAAAAAGGAACACTAGCATCGTACTAGTGGTACGAACGATGAATGATCGATCTACTTATAACTAAGGTGTCTTACATATGATTGTAATATGACACATCTCCACAGCTGGCTCGCGCTCTGAGCTTAATATATGCACCTGCTAATAATGCAGGAAGTTTCTGGAGGAGCCCCAAGCCACTGGCATAACCACTTTCTGACAATCCTAATTGGAAACAAACACTAGCTAGTGCCACACACCGCATCATAATAAGCTTGCAAGCAAGCCTAACCGAATTCACAAATAAAGTTCATCACAAATCATTTAAAATGTACAAATAAATCAGGGGATTTTGTATGGTATTGAGCACCGGCTGTTTACTTAGGGACAGAAGACTGACATGAAAGAGAGTACGTACTGGCATGAAAGTGGATCGGGCCGGATTATTCACACCACCCATCTAAGTTATCCTGTTTCACCACTAACTTATGTGCAGAGAGTAAAATCAAGCAATAAACGAAGTGGGATGTACCGTTGGATCGGCGATGACATCCATTAGAATGTGCTGAAATTCCACGGCAGATCGAAGTAATCACACCAATGGTCCCGGCAACTACGATTTGTATAAAAGGAACGGAATGGTGACTTGCAACATTTTCTAGGTAGTGCGACTGGGAGCTGGGAGCACGGGTCACAACTTTTTCTAATCTATTTATAAATGGAAAAGGTACCTAATTCTTTATAAATCTCTGTCAATTTTTAAGTGTTTGATTGACATTTAACAATCGTTTCCAAGTTACTTCATATATAACCTAGAACTAACAATCACAGTAACCTTTTTTCTAAATTTGCATATTTTCAATATTACAGTTTTAGACTAATTAATATATAATCTTAGATAACGTGACTTACGAAAATTTCAAACAATTAATAATTAGCAAATTTGTCTTACACTATTGGTCTCACACCTATTTGCTTACTCTTGACCACCGTAATCGTAAGGAATTCTCGATATGCTTTAGCCACCAAACATTTATTGCATATATTAAAAATGATATAGAAATGAAACATATTTACTATCTCTGAGAAATTATTATTTCTCAATCCTTCAAATTGTATATTATCAAACCTATAGTTGCACAAAAAAAATATAACTCTAGATATAGGAAATTATAACTCTAAACCTACACACCATTTCTAAAAAATATAACTAATCATTCAATTGTTGGATAAAGAATCAATGTTTAAAACCGTCGAAGTTCTATGTCGATTAAAAAAGGGTAAGTGCTACAAATCGGCATGCCGATTTATGCATTCCATCGGCACAGTGCACAGCCGTCAGATATGACGGTAAGATTAGCAATAAACAGGATTAGCTAAATTTACTAGAAACAGTTTTAGTGACTAGGAAACAATTGTAGTGACAATATGAAACATGGAGAACTGTCTGTATGCAATACGTGCGTGGGCTCCTTCTGTCAACATGGAAACATTTGTATAATGAGAGGAAAACACTTTATTAAACCTTACGCAATAAATTTTTTGAACCAATTCAAAAATGGAATGTATACAACACAATCCCGGATTTTTGGGAAACTTATGATTCAAATCGCTAGATTTTCGGCATCGTGGGCTCCTTCTGTTATGGCAACATGGAAACATTTGCATAGCGAGAGAGAAACATTTTACTCAAACTTGCACAACAAATTTGTCAAACCAATACAACAACTAATATTTGTTCATCCGGGTTAATGTGTTTATGTTTCATTCATCTGGGTATTTTATTTCCCGTACAACAATAATTTGTTTCCATCAACAACTAATGGAGAAACTGCAGCCGACGCTTGCCGAACTAATTTGTTTATGTTTCATTCATCCGAATATTTTGTTTCCCATACAACAATAATTTGTTTCAAGTACAACAATCATTCGTTTCACATGTATAACAATCATTCGTTTCCATCAACAACTAATGGAGAAGCTGCAGCAGACGCTTGCCGAGTCCCTGCTGCTGACGATGACACCGACGGAAGAAGGCTTGTGGAAGGAGATCTCCATGTAGAAGTCCGGCTAGTCGCGCGCCGCCTCGGTGCTTGGCTCCCTCGGCCTCTCCTGCGGCCCGCACGACGGCGTACGTACGGTACTCCGTATGTTCACCTCTAGCTCTTGGATTATTTGTAAGGAACCGCGACCTTGTCTGGCCCGCACTTCATGTCCTCCAGAGCAGATCCGATAGCGCAAGCATCAACTTCCCCACCTTCCCTGCATCACAAGAACGCGCACATGAATCAATCAAACGCATCCCATGAGTTGAATGCATAATTTTTCTCGAATCTACTCGTGTTAGTTCCAAGAATTGATTAATCAGTGATGTCTACCGTCGCTGATGTGCTGGCCGTCCCACTCGACGATTGGCAGTACGGGTAGGCCGCTGCCGACGAAGGCCATCTTGGCGGAGCGCTTGGCCTCGTCGGCGGTGACGTGCGCGGTGCTGACGCCCTTGAGCAGGCCAGCGTCGACCAGTCTCAGCGCGAGCGCGAGCAACCGCTTGGCGGTGCAGCCGCTGAGGATCTTGTCGAAGGCCAGAAGCACCAGCTCACTGCCGGGAGTCACGAAGGCGACGTTCACCATGGAGGCGACCGAGGGAGGGGAAAAATGAAATGGTAAAACCCTAGCTGAGTTCGGGGATTTTATAGAGAAAAAATAGATGATTGGATGAGTGGTATGAAGATGAATGACCAGATGCTAGAAGGATGGATTTGCGACAGGTCGGGCTGTAGAGTTTACCTTAAAAAAAGGACACTTGCAAAAAAAGTTTACTGCTATCACTTTATTATACAAAAGCAGAAAGAGAAAGAAACAAAAGCCCATAGATACGCACCCTAAACTGACACTCCATGATTAGCTAAACATTGATTAATGTGGCTCAGCTCATTATCATCACGGTCTCCGATCAAGACTTCACCACAGCTCGTACGTTCCTCTCTCGCTGTCTTAATTAATTAGCTAGCCGCTCGAACTTAATTAGCTTAATTAGGCAACTCCACGAATTAATTAACTGGTGCTCATCTTCTTGGCGTTGCTGCTGCTCCACTGCTTGTTCCCGGGGCTCCACTTGGGACATTTGGGGCTGAAGTACCTGGCCTCCACTCTGCCGTCGAGGAGCTCGACCACCGGCCCGGGCCGCACGCACCGCGGCGCCTTGTACTGGTTGATCGACGCGCCGCGGCTGAGCGCGTAGTCCATGAGCTTGTCGAAGGTGCCGCTGGCCACCACGCGTATCTCGAGCGGACCGATGGACCGGTCGGCGGCGCGGCACTGCCGGTACACGCTGTTCAGGGACTCCTCCACGGCGAGGCAGCAGTCCTCGAAGACCGACGCCAGCACGGCCGTCCCGCCGGCGCGGAGCTCCCAGAAGAGCACGTAGTGGCCCGGGATGGTGCCTGCCGCGTCCGCGTAGCTCGTGTACTCGACGAGCGACGCGTCGAACGGCTCCAGGTGCTGCACCGCGCTGCTCACCGCGGCGTGGAGTTCCGCCTCGTCCGTCTTATCCGAGTCGATGCTCAGCGCCACGTTCTTGCGCCGCACGAAGTTGAACATGGGCGCCTGGTTCTTGAACCCCGCTACCCTCAGCACGTCGCCGACGCGATAACGGTACAGGCCTGCCACGATCACACACATACACGTCAATTAATGAGCGAATGGCATTGATCGCACAAATTTAAAAGCAGAAGTACAGTATACGTACCGGAGTACGTCGTGACGACGAGCTCGTACTCGTGGCCGAGTTTCACGTCGACGAGGCCAACGAGGTCGCGGCGGTCGGGCTCAGCGGCGGCGGGGTTGCTGTCGGCCTGGACAGGGAGGAACTCGAAGTAGCACATCGTGGGGATAAGGGTGTAGGCGACGTCGCTGGGATTGCAGATCGGGTTCAGGTTGAGTCCGAAGTAGCACTCTGAGGATGCGTACATGGTGCACGCGAGCGGCAGTCCCCCGCCGTAGTACTCCAGCGTCGGGATGTACTGCGCCATGGCTCCGGTGACGATCACGTCGATGTACTTGGTGTTGGGCCACACCCTGCGGATCACGCCCTGCCACGACGGCCCCGCGCACGCGTCCTCGATCGCGTCGGCGAGCGCCGTGTCGGCGCCGCGGAGCACCCGCTCGACCGCGGCGCGCACGGCGCGGTCCGTGATCTCGGCGTCGAGCGTGCCGGTGCGGATGTCCCGGCACAGGCGCGGCCAGTGCTTCTGGAGGAAATGGATGGCGCGGAGGAAACCCGACGCGAACACGGCACCGACGCGGAGCACGTCGGCGCGGTGCACGAGACCGCAGAGCAGCTGCGCGTACATGCTCTGGTACGCGTCCACGCACAGGATGGCCTCGTCGGGGCTCGTGTGCACGGTGTAGGGGTCGTGCGGGCGCTCGAGAAAATGCCGGCTCTTGTAGAAGCTCGTCAGCACGGGCCGCGCCGGCAGCCCGCCCGGAGTGCGCGACTCCGCCTTGACGAAGTACAGGTACATGGCCTTGCCCTTGTCGAGCCCCGGCACCGCCTGGCTCATCACCGGCATGAGCAGGCTGTACAGCAGCGACCGCCGATCCATCTCCTCCTCTATCGTCGGCATCAGCTTCCTCTCTCCTCCCGACGTGCCCGAGCTGCGCGCGCTCACCACCACAAACGTCAAAAACTTTTCATGCGTGCGTACGTGCAAACCAACATGGACATGACACGTACTGATTGATGTACATACAACGAAGGGAAGGATGCGGACATACCTAGTGAGGAACTCTCGGATGGGCTTGCCGGAGAGGATGGGCGACGTGTCGCCGTTGGCGATGCGGATGACGTCGGGGAGGATGTCCTCGTAGGTGACGAGCGGCGCCTGGCGGTGGAACGCCTCGTCGGCGTCGGCCGCGGCGCCGGACACGCCGATGCGGCGCAGGTACTCGGCCGGCGCGTTCTGCGCCAGGATCTCGACCAGGACGAGGCGCTGCATCTCTCCCGCGCACGCCGTCACGCGCTCGATGTACTCGAGCGCCTCGCGGTGCGCCTCCTCGCAACTGGAGGCCGCCGCCGCCGTGGCCGGCACCGCCGCTGGCGCTTCCGGCATGGCACTGCACTGACTCCTATCTAGCAGTACGTCCTTCTGTACCGCGTTTTTGTCGTGTAGAGCGCACTGGCTCGTGACAGCTCGATCTACTAGTGCTGTGCTTATCAGAGAGTGATGAGTGAAGGTGTTTGTGTGAGAGACTCGAGCGTCCTCTTGTGTGACAGAAACGCGAACGAGCGAGGCTTTATAGGGCGGTCGAGGGCAGCTCCGTCTTTTCGCACTCCGCTACTGTTTGTCCCGTACGTACGAAAGGAATGGCACTTCAGAAACTGTAACGAGGATGATTCATAAGCAATTTATCGTGTTTATATGGAAATTGTTCTTGGGGTTGTATTTATAAAAAAAAATTAAATCGCCAAGTTTTTCCGTTCGTGGTTTAATACGGGCGAGGCGTGGTTTATATGATGAGTCACATAAATGATGTGCAGGGCTGCAAGTGGCAAACGGTTGGTTCCATACTGCTGAGGCTATCGACCATACGATTTGCATGAGGCCCTTAAATTAACTTGGTAGTGTTTTTGAGTTCCCAAAAAACACTTGGTAATGTTTTCGAGAAACTTATTTGGCATCCACATGCGTGACTAAACTAATCCCTGTAAAAGAAAAGAGTTTAATTAAGATGGTAAATGTGATGCACTGGTTCATCCAGCTTGTGTGCCTGGAGTGTTGGAGATCATGGCCCAAATCGAAGAACGTCTTGTTTGTATGATGTTGTGGATGATATTGCTACCGAATATATAGAGCTCTCACTCTGCTTTCGCTAGCCTTGACAATGGAGCAATTTTGCATTGCGTTCAACGCCTCTCCGATCATCAACTCTGATTTGGGGCCTAGAGCACCGGATATGTCTTATTTGATTATGTAAATGGTTTTTGTTTTTGAGCAATCTGATTGACACTAGGATAGCAGATAATTCATTTATAGTATTCCTCCATTCTAATATATAGGTGTATTTTGATTGGTTAAGATAGAATTTTGACCACTTTATTAATATGTAATTTATGTGACATAAAATTAATGTCATTAGATTCCTATTTAAAATTACTTATTTATGGTTAGGATTTTGCATTTTATAAATTATAATTGTCAAAATCTTGTTCTATCAATTAAAATATAATAAAATAATTATTAATTAAAATTTTAGTTTTAACTCATTAAAATATATTTTTATATATCTAACCATAGGGAGTACTCGTTCTGCATAGTCAATTCGGGCTCTGGGATGATTTCAAAATAAAATAAAATACAGGCTCTGTGCTGGGTTGCAACTTATGATCGGATAGCCGACAGCTCTTTTATATGTGGTTTTCTGCAAAGTTGCGTCTTACAAAATTTCTACCGTTTCGGTACTCTATTTCTATTTACCCTAGATCAATTTTTATACTCCCCTGAATGTCGGAGTTGGCCATGATGATCGGTCAACCATACCTCACTTCCGTATGGGGACTAAAGGTACCGTAGAGCGGTAGAGGAGCTCTTAAAAACATGAGTACTATACGGCCTCTTCGATTCAAAAGAAGTTAGAATTTTTCCTATAAAAGCTTAATTTAAGAAAAAATTTATAGGTCATTTTGCACTAAATTTTAAAGAAGAATTTCTATTGAGTCCAATCTCTTAAAAGATTTCTTTGTGTTCAAGACAACTATGACATGCAACTAAATCCTAAATAAAATTATTATATTTCCTTGTGGTGCAATCAAAGAATATCTATTACTTATTTTTATATTTTAATTTCTATATAATATAATATATTATGACATCTAAGTTTTACAATTTTTCTCTTTACGTGTTTTTCAGTTCGTGCGTTCGAGGCTCTACGTAAGTTTTCAACTCTCACCCATACATTGCAAGTTACCAATACAACCACCACATAACAATCTGAGCTGTACATTTTTCCTTGTTTACAAGGCACATTCTGGGTGTCCTTTATAGACGACGTTCCCTCGTATATATTAAACAATCAAGATTGTCTTTTGACGTGGCAGGGTAGGGCGGGCCGGTCCGCTTTCTCGCTCGATCTAATTGTGACGGGATTTTAGTTAGTTAATTCTTTCCGTTTCACAATGTAAGATGTTCACATATTTTAAAATTAAAATTTAATTAATAGTTAGATCTGTAAAATATATGTTATTTAACATGAAAGTCATAATATCAGATTCACATTCAAAGTCATTTCTAACAGTTTTATTTTTGTGTCATATAATTTATATTTTGTGAGTTCTAACTTAAATCAACGGAGACGATGGATCAAGTATTTTCTGCATTATGTTGCGGTTTTGCACTACCTACGCATGCACTCACCGAAGGTTGGTGAACTAAATGCGAGAAACCGTACGGGCGTGCAGGTTAGCATGCGAGCAGTAAACATGAATTGATGAACATCACCTGAAAAATGAATCTACGAGAGCACAGGCCGGCAGCGCCCCGCAGACACGGCGGGAGCCGGCCTTTGCGTGCGTGAGCCGCCGCCGCGATGGCGCGTATGTTGCCGGCCGATGGGCCGGCAACAGCAGCGGTTTCCCCGGTGAAAAAACAACTTCCTGCTCACGAAAGAAGAAAGCATCTAGCAAGTCCTTTGAGAGGATCCTGCAACACCGGTAGAAATAGATCGCCTTCTCCGAGATCTGTGTGCATGGCATGGCACGAGCAAAACAGCAGACGCTACCTAACAATCTGACACGAGAACTCCCGCCATACGTACGAACAGGACGCGAGAACAAACATGGCGTGGATCCGACTCTGCTGGTATCTCCCATGCAGAGGCACAGTAACCCAGCTGTATCAAGCATCAACTCTCGCTACGTGTTCCGTTGCCCGATTGGAACAGTTAATCATGCACAATGCCACTTTGGTGATTAAATGGCCAGCGAAAAATGCAACTGTCTATGTTTGTTCAAAAAAATAAAATACAACTGTCTGAATGGAAGCTGTGGCAAGTGGTAAGCACCCCACTGTAACATGATATGATTAATCTGGAAGAGCTAAATATAGCTAAACAAGTATACTTAACAGAATCTATGGGCAAACATGGTCTTGTCCTTTTTTCAATATGGAAGAAAAGGGAGAGAAAGTTAGACAGTACTACTACCATGCACAAGACGAGTATTCAAAAGCGGCACTGCATAATTTCCCGTGCTACTTCCGTGCGGCCATGCCCATGTGCGACCTCTCCATCCTGCTTTGCCAAAACAGAGAAGGAAGCAGATATGAAATACCATCCTGCTCTGTCAAACAGCGGCGAAAGCAAATATGAAATCTATCGTCCTGCTCTGCCCAAACAGAGATGGAAGCAAAGGCAAAACATGCTGCGTATATTACCATTCTAAGCTGGAGTGTTGGGACGTCCATTTCCGGTGTAGCTAGATAGCATGCCAGTTTTTAGTTTATCGCTAGATTTTACTAATAATACGTCTAACATAATAGTATAATATGGCTATAGTACCATACACATTTATTCTAATAAAAATATAAAAGTTTCAACTTCATAAGAGAATGTATAAAGGCTAAACTAGTGAAAAGTAAAGAACTGAAATAGCCTAGACAACAAAAGATTATTCTACATATATGACCAACTGTTCTATGATGTAACTTACTTCACGACCACTCACTATCGTATGCCTCGCTGAAGCAAAGTAGTAATTAACTCCTGCCTCTCCTTCATCCAATTTTTGTTGCTCCATCTCTTCCTCTAGCATCTCCGAATACTCGACCACCTATTTTTTGACTTGTAGCCTAATAAAGAAAGTTTCTATAAAGGATGAGTACAGAACATACTCAACAAGTCCATGAATAACAATTGGTGTTTGAATGCACTATCAACTATTAGGACCCATAGTCCTCAGTTACTAATCATTTTTAAAGTACTTTTATAAGTTAAGGGTCAAGTTTTAATTTAGTATTCTATGATCAATAGGTTCCACGGGTTGTTAGAAACTTCGATGGTTATTTTACCGCCATGTCCGTGGTTCTTACCCAAAAACAGGGGGTGACAATGCCACACTTTAATATACTTTGCAGAGGTGTGTCAGTTTATCCACATATGGTACTTTGCCTTTTTTATCAAGTGCGAAACATATCACACTCCCATTTGGTGTGTGGCTAGATCTAAGATTCCGAGCCATTTCACCCTTCCCATGTGTCATATCTCACTAATGCCGCTGGACCAGCTCCAGCGATCCAACATACTCAGTATAGAGTATGCCAAAAAGGTAGGAAAGGGGATGGGTCGTTATGCGCATCTCAGAAGTAATTATGCTCCAGGGAGATATGTCAGTAAGAAGACAATATTTGACTCTTCAGGTCTTATGGTTAACGCTATCTATACGGTGCTCGGGTGCCATCCAATAATTGCTATTATCTTATATGATAACTTATGAAGTGGATCCCGACCCACATTTCATACTAGGGTTTCACCACCCACCATAATAGATTCACCGACTGCTTGATCAATCGGTCAACAATAATATGTCAGAATTGTAAGTTTTCACTAGATACAAGTGATAACAGGAGTATAGATTGTAGGTACTTTGATAAAATTTTGATCAACATGAACAAGAAAATAGACTTGAGACGTATAAGAAATGTGACTCGATGAAAAGAGAGTCCGGCAAAACCTCGGGATCTGAAGATTGAATAATAGTTCGAGAAAGACTAACTCCAAAATAAATCGCAAATGCATATGTAAAATAAAATATGAATGTATGCATGAATATAATTAGATTCCTAAAATCATATGCCTTTACTTATTTCATAATTTCCCTTGATTTTTAAGTGGATTAGGATTTTCTTGAAAATTGAATATGAAAGTGAAGAGAACTTTTATGCATTGTAATTATTGAATACTAAAGTTTTATGCTTTTATTTGACTATAATTTCCCATGATTTTATTTGGACTATTTCAAGCAACTTTACTTCTAGAATTTTAGAGCACTCGATTAAATATTATTACAACATGGATAAAGATAATTCTATTTATCAAGATTTACAGGATTTAAATCTACATTTGAACTGTATTTGAAACTTCAAATTGCAGGAAATTTTCATTCAATCACTAATATGACTGGAAAGAGTCCATAAACTCATTAGGCCTCCACGACCCAAATGGCCCACTTGGCCAAGCTTGGCCCTATTGGCCCATCCAACTTAGCCGGCTCCTCTCTCTCCCTCACTCCTTTCTCAGATGCCACACTCGATTCTCCCTCTCTCGCTTTCTTGGCGACAAAAAACTCCACCGCCTCCACCACCCACATCCGGTAGCCATCAACGGCATTCGACGCCATCAACTAGCCCTCTTGTTCCTCTCCTCTCGCCAAGGTTCAGGCTTGGCCCTTCGACTTCGACCAGTATCGGGCCACTGTGCTCCCCTCCGTGCCCTTCTCCTGTTGCCGCCAGTGCCTCGCTACCTTGCCCTCACGCGCTACCGCCGCAGTTAACCCTAGACGACGCGGGCTCCCGCTCTAGTGCTACACCGTGGACGACGCTGCAGCCAATGACGCCTTGGTGTACTACCGCACATCCGCGCCGCTGCCGTCTGGACCTAATGTTGGGGTTTTGTGGCCTTGTTCCATGCCGAGACTGCCAACCTCAACCTTGAGGGCGGTTGGTGGCATGGCGGTGGTGTCGTGCGGTCGTACATCTACATCTTCGACCTTGTCTGCTGCTACCTTGGCCCTTGCTCTGCCCACCTCGCATCACCGTGTGATGGCGTCGAGTTCACTGTGTCGTAACCGCACGTCCAAATTCCATGCTCCTACGCCGGGTTGATTGATGTGTCGACGGTGCCTTTGCTGGTAAGTACTTGTGCTCCCTTAGTCTGTGATGGTGATGATGATGCTATCATTAGTGGTTCATGTGCTCTAATGGGACTTAAGATGGTTCTGTGGTAGTGGTATTAGCTTATGGTCTAGGGTTTTTGTGATGGAAACCTACCTAGTATATTTCTATGCATGTGATCCTTATGTTTCATTGGTGATTAAATTTTTAGATGATAATCCCTTTTTGATTGGATTCTAAGGTGATAGTTATGGCTAGTCTCTGTTCCTAAGTATTGATGCTCAGTTTAGTTGGCTCCTAAAGTCTCTGTGTAGGTATCATATATTGCGATGCTAAGTTAATATATGAATAACTCTAGACATGTTCTAGCATTGGCTATATATAATCGTGGACCATTCCATGTTTGCTTTTAACATATTGTAGTGTGTTAACCCTTTAAATATGTTAATTTAGTGTGTAGGTATCATAACTAGCTAGTAATGCTCGATGATGGACACCTAATGCATGATTTTTATGAAAAATCTAAGAGCACTTTCCCTCTTTCATACATGCATAACTATCTTAAGATTACTTTGCTAGGTTTTTATCTGCCTTGGGTGGGCACTCCTAGTGGTCACTTTAGGCTTTGCTCTTCTCTTCTTGGTCTTGGCTCTTTGCCTACTCCTCCTAGCTCCCGAGCTTCAGCTTGAGGACCTTCTCCTCCTTACTGCTAGTCTTGGCCTTCTTCTCCTGATTTTCTCCTTCTCCTACTACTACTGTGGTGTGGTATCCATGCTACTTGGTGCGGTTTGTGTGCTATGAGCTGAGGTTTTGGGTTCTATTTATAGCCTCCATGAGGCTGCCTTGCTAGAATTTTGAATTACCCTTAGCTGGAGAAATGGTGACTCTTGTTCACCTTTGATGAACAACTAGTTAAGTGGCAAAGCTAGAGCAATATTACGCTTGTTGCTACCATTTGCCCATGGTGTTGTCACTGTTTGGCTAATGCTGATCCTCTAAATATGATGATAGGATATTTGTGAGCTGCCAACAGGAGCTTGTCTCCTTTGGTTGGTCTTTATTCTATCGTTTTTGTTGCCTAAATTGATGCCTTAGTGTTCAGCTGACTTGGTTGGCTTGATTAAATCCAATAGATTAGCATTTTGAACAGAGTTCAGCTAGATTTAAACATGAAAGCTAAACCCAATTAACTTAATCATGGTGGGCTATTTATGGTGGTTATTCTAATAACCAGAAAGACTTATGGAGTCAGACTAGTTGCCTAATTGTGGCCTTTCTTTTTGGAAGCTTGCTGTTAGATAATTGATGATGCCTTAACTCAAGTGGTTATCTTTGAATAACTGAGAATCTTATTTCATTGTTGACCCCTCTTAGAACCAAAACAAGTTTTTGGTTTCCTTCAAATTAGCCTCCTAAATCATTATTACACATGCTCAAGATGTGCAAATATTTTAATTACTGACCCCTAACTCTTTCTTTTTAAGTTGTGGCATGTGTGCAGGTTGACAATTTGGAAAGCAAAAGAAAAGGAGGAAAAATATTGTGGATGATTGTATCTTATAGTAGCTAGAATTAAATGTATAATATTTCTTAGATCATCTATTGTAATTCATGTAAAAATGAACTTCCTATAATATTCATCTGTGTCTGATGTGTGTGCGTGTATATATACAGATGTATGTGTTGATCATCTACTGTAATATATTCCTGACATTTTGGATTGTATATATATGTATCTCTTGTATTCGAAAGTGTATATCAAAAATTGTTTGTATATTATGGAATGATTATACCTTACAATACGTATATTTATTTCAAACTATGTATATGTATGTGTGTAGATATATAGTATTTTCTTGAGATGCATATAAAAAATGTATAACTTACATTTATACAATTATTTCCTATGTATACTTTAGAATCTTTTATTATAATGTTCGTTTTATTTAGGAATATTCCTAAATGGACAATTATTTATATATAATTGTTTATTCATATTTAAACATCTTATATCCAAACGATTAAATTTATTTTAAATTTTATAAAACAATACAATTAATGTACAAATAATTTATTCTAACCCCACTCTTCGACGTCATCACTTTATGGGTTCTCACACAGAGTCATCCTGTCTGCACACCGATCGACCGCGATGTAATCTGTGATGAACAGACAGCCTTGCCTAATTTCTCACAGCGCAATAATGAGCGTGATATACGTGGGAGTTTTTCACTAATCCATGAAGTGCAGTGGTAGTATCACATCGCATGATGCTCAGCTGAAGAAAGAAAAGAACAAAAAAAAATGCATACGTAGACAGCTCTAGGAAATTGGAGATCAGGGCAAGCAAGTCGAGAAGCAATACATCTTCTTTTGATGCAGGTTAATCAGTAGTCAATGCCGTTGCCGCGGCTCCTGTCCCCCATAACCCCGCCCTAACCTTGCATTAGGCAAGATCCATGCGAGTTGTTGTGGTCACTGATCCAGCTTAAGCTTGCCTGTCTTCCAGATCCTAGCTACCTACCTACTCTACATGGAACTGACAATAGTACCATTTGGAGTTTATACTTTTATAATCAACTTGGTACTGATACAGCACTACCAATCCTCATCTTAGTTCTCCTGCAATCCCGAGGTCGTTGTGTATGTGCGTGCGTGTGTGTAAAATTCCCAGTGTCGAGCATGTGCATGGCACCATAACAGAGACTCATATCAACTACGGAGTACTAGTTCCTGGGCAGGTTTGGTCTTTGTCGCTTTCTTGCCGGTCCGTTTCATATCTGACATTTAGGATTAAGATATTTCCGAGGGAATTTGTAATACCACCAAATTGCAGGGGATCCAAGACGAAACAATTGCTGCCAATCAATTAGCAGTATCAACTAACGTAAAGCGCAGCTAATTAAAAGCGAAGGTGGTCGTAATTCTGACCTTGCGAAGATACCGCGCGTAATGACAGGGATCATTCAGTTTAATCAGTGTCTCCACTAGCTCCTAAAACGCTGGTCAAGTGGTAAAAGTGAATGCTCCACATTGATCGAAATCGCATTTTATCTGCTCCCCCCGTTTATGCATCGCTTTGGTGCAACGATGCTTTTAGCTGAAAGATACGTGCACGGTCCACGTACCGCTCCAAATTCATGACTCCGACATGGTCCTGCTCAGAGCGCTCACTGGTGTCTCCTATGCTAGTTCTAGTTGCATGTGTTGGGACCGTTCGGTGGCCATTAGTTACAAGCGTTCTTCTTTGTCTTACTACAGTTATGTGCTATGCTACATTCAGTTGGCCCGATTTGGAACGCGGGAATTCTACGGAGAAACGGTTCGCTTCTTATCAGAATCGGCTGAAATTTTCAGGTTCCAAACAGTCTTAGACAACTTTGCGTATCACATTGGTGAAGCGATGCCTTACTAGTTAGATCAAGCAAGTGTGGGTTTAATTAGCCTTTCGGAACATCAGTCTGCCTGTCGCAAGTGGAGCGACCTCTCTCGGCCGGCCAGCTTGATTCATTCATATCTTGGTCACCTTTTTGACTGCTAAATCACCTTTTTGACTGCTAAATCGCTAATTAGTTATTCTTGCGTGGTCAAAGGCCGCTTAATTTAGTAAACAAAGTTCTTGATTAATTTACGTTTGTAGCTGGGAACCTGGGACGATATGATCACCAGCTTTCTGCGAGATCCTGCTTTTGCTAACGATCCTGTGGTCATGTCTTGTTAACTACTGACGCAAAAGCAAGGGCCAGCATGCATGCAGGACCTGCTCCAGGGCCGTCTGAGGCCGAACCTAATTGGCGCTGCATGCATTTGTCGTGAACGGCACGGGATTAATCATGCCGCAGCTTCCGTTTTGCATCGCTTTCATCTTTCTTTTTCTTCGACCAGTGCATGTCTAGCTAACGCAGATTAAGACGGCATGCACAGACATGTGATGGATCATGTCAAGGCGTGTAGGCATGCATCACCAACGTACTCACGGGGCGCGTGCGGGAGGTCGCTAGCTCCATCCCTCTCACGCACGCACGCATGCACGCACGTACGTACGCACAAGTACGTATAGCATGCAGCAACGGGCTTGATCACTGTCGCGTTTAACAAGGGCATCAAGCATCAGCGGCCGTACGTACCGTGATCTAAACTAAAATCGTGCGTGATCTAATTAAAGTGGCGCGGTCAAAAGGGGTCGATCGATCTCGCCTTCTTCGAATATCGCACTGTTGTATATCCGTCGATATCCGGCGAAATTTCGGAGGCTCTGTATGTGCGCCACGATTTCCCAGATCGGCAGATCACCTGCTTTCCGGTGAAACGACAGGGAGCTTAGCTAATGGCGCACATAGTGGAGCGGCCTACGAATCGTCCTACTCCGTATAGCTTTGCTAGCCTCGTCCCCGTCGCGTCATGCTAGAATAATCACACACTCCTAGCTACTACGGACCTAGCGAGATTTTCAGAGAACAAATGCTGTACTGGAGTACGTGCCTCCCTACACTTCTAACTGGGATAAAGTCCTTGATTCGAGTTGTACGTATCTGCGTCCATAGATATATGACATCCCGACACGTTAGGGGAGTCATTAGTGTCGAGGCCAGACATGCACGCAGACGGGGGCACGTGCATTGCACCGGGGACGCCTACACTGTAGCCTGCGGCCTAGCGGGTAGCTAGCACGGGAATATTGGCTGGCAGAAAGAGTGGACAGGTGCCCACGCACGGGCATGCATGCACGCTGAAGTACACGGTGACAACCGATCACGTCGTCGCTTGTCCGCGCCCGGCGACATGTCGGGACATTCCTTTGGCCCCGGACATGCCCTGTTCTGCCTCCCCCTGCCGCGCGCGGCCGGCACATGGCTGCTGGCACGCTCGCCCGCTAGCTAGCTAGCGAGCCCCAGCCATTTATCTCCGCTCCCCGGCCCCGACGACACAGATCCGGTCTTCCCGACCCGGCGTGTCAGACCTGTGGTCTCCAGTACTTACCGTCTCATCAACAGCTATGCAGCAGCGCAGTAAAAACTGTTACCGTTTAGTTATTACAGTATGGTTAAAGTAGTTAATCAGTGTTACAGCTTAATAATGTCAGCTATACTAACTATATATATGGAGCCAAGGATTGGTTGTAAGAAACATCTATTCTGCTATGAACCAAACAAAATAGAATTTATATATCTATACTTGTTATTTCACTGGTGTTCTTTCCATTTTTCCTGAGTTTCGTCTGTTCCCCTCTCAAATCTTGGTCGATCCCTTCGCGGATCTGACAAATTGATAACAGAGACAACGAATTCTTGGCGGTGTTTCGGAACTGGGGATCGATTGAGTTGGGTTCTCTCGTAAAATCCTCATTCTTTTTCCCCTTTTCTGCGGCGGCGGTGTGGTTCGTTGTAGCGGCGGCGATCCGAACACTATTCTCGTGGGTTGGTGAGTTTTCACTGGTAAAATCCCTGCGTACTTGTGTTCTTGGCGGCGGCAAGATCTGGCTAGTTGAGATGGGTTGCCGAGGGTGATCGGTGTAAAATTCCTCACTCTTCTTCCAGATCGGATCTGATGAGTCGTTCTAAACCAACAGTCATCGAGGGCGACGAGAATCCTGATATTCCCACCCTCAAGCACGATGTTCTGGACATCCAGCATGACGTCTCGTCATTGAAGGATGGGGTGACCTCCATTCACAACAAGCAAGATCAGCTGCAATCCTCTGTTGACGATATTGCTCTGCAACTGCTGGCTATGGTGGATACTCTCAAGTCTTTCAAGCCTTTTCCGCCACCCCCACATCAAGCAGTCACCCACAATCCACCAGCAAAAGGTAACATCTATCGCGCTCCGCCACTCAGGGTTGATTTGGACGCTGATGTCGATCGACCTAGACCGTCTGATGTGGAGGAACTCCGGCGTCAGCTGGCCTTGGAGAGGGAACTTACTCGACGTTGTCAATTGATGGCTAATTCCAATCTTCCGCGAGTGAATGTGGGATTTCGCTCAGCACCTCCTGGTTTCGCTGAGGAAGGGGCAACTCCTCATGTGGATCATTCTCCCACCTTGCCCCGAGTGGATTACCAAGCAGCCTTCTAGCGCCACCAATGGGAAGCTTATCACAAGAATTATGAATAGGAGATGAAAACCCAATTCTTTAAGTCGATAACCAAAGGACCTAAATTGGAGTTTCCTAAGTTTGATGGTGATAACCTAGTTGGATGGATTCGTCAGTGTGAGAAGTATTTCTAAATGTCTGCTGCTCCTAAGGAGTATAAACTGTCCTTGGCTCAGCTTTACATTACTGGCCGCGCTGATGTTTGGCTGAGGCGTTCGGGTATCCTCACGAACCCTCCCTCTTGGCCCAAATTCTGTGAATTGGTTATCCATCGTTTTTCTGATTACAGTGCCTATGAAGTGATTGAATGTTTCAATTCCTTGAAACAGAATCACTTCTCTGTCTCCACCTATATTGACAAATTTGAGGATCTAATGGCTACTATCAAAGAGCAAAATCTTGCGATCTCGGAGGACTGGTACATCAAGTGTTTTGTCAATGGTCTGCATGATAATATCAAAGCTCAACTTCGCCCTCTCAGACCTGGCTCTTTGACTGATGCTTATTGGCAGGCTAAAGACATGGAAAAGAGTTTCCCTGCCGACAAGTTTCTTCCAGCCAAGAAGCCTTTTACTCCTTACACATCTCAATTCCCTAAATCACACAATATTCCTGCTTACAAACCCCAGCTTCCAGTGCACCAGGCAAAGGTTACTAAACCTGTTCAGCCACCACCACTCCCGAGAATCCGAAAACCTGGTGAATGCTGGCGTTGTGGAGATAAATGGGTAAATGGCCACAAATGCACGCAACTCCCTGTTATTAATGTAATGACAACGCCACAAGAGGATCACACCGATACTCAGCACCAGGACACTGAGGACCAAGCAGAGGATAATGACTCCCCACTCATGAATTCTGAGGAGATTCTCATGCAAATTTCTAGTCAAGCTTTGGGTGGACTCCCTTCCGTTAACACACCTTTAGTCCTCCTGACCATAGGGGGAAAATGAGTTGTGGCTTTAGTGGACTCTGGCAGTAATGCTACTTTTATGGACCTTAAATTTGCTTTGAAGGCTAATTGTCATATTCTGCAGGCTACTCCTAAACAGATCACTGTTGCTGGTGGTAGTACTTTATGGTCTGATTCTCTTGTGCCTAACTGCCCATTTGCAATTGCCAAGGAACAATTCTCCAACCCTTTCAGATTGTTAGATATTCCTAGTCATGATGTGGTTTTGGGGTGTGATTGGCTCTACACCCACAATCCTATTTCCATTAATTTGAAGACACAACAATTTTTCATTACCAAAGATGGCTCTACCACGGTTACTTTTCAGAACTGTTCTGCAATCACTTCTGCCATTGAAATTCCTGCTGAGAAATTATTCAAGATGTGGGATAAAGGCTTAAGGGGATACATCATCCAATTGTCCAGTCTACACTCTCCAGATGCTGCTACTCCTCAGATTTACCCTGAAATTGACACTATTCTGCAAAAATTTGGTGATGTTTTTGTGGAACCTGTAGGTTTACCTCCTTATCGGGATTGTAATCACACTATTCCTCTGAAACCGGATGCAATACCTCCTCACATCAGACCATACAGAGTTCCCCATAAACAGAAGGATGAAATGGAGCAACAAGTGAAACAATTGTTGGCTAATCAAGTCATTCGGCCCAGCCAAAGCCCTTACGCTTCTCTTGCCATTCTAGTCAAGAAAAAAGATAGTTCTTGGAGATTATGTGTGGACTATAGGAAGCTTAATGCTCAAACCATCAAGAACAAGTTTCCTATTCCGGTGATTGAAGACCTTCTTGATGAATTACATGGGGCACAGCTCTTCTCTAAGTTGGACCTTCGCTCTGGTTACCATCAAATCAGAATGTGTGACACTGACATTCCTAAAACTGCTTTTAGAACCTATTTTGGCCATTTCGAGTACATCGTCATGCCTTTTGGTCTATCGAATGCCCCAGGTACCTTCCAAGCCCTTATGAACACGATATTTGCTCCTTACTTGAGACAATTTATATTAGTCTTCTTTGACGACATCTTGATCTATAGTAAGGACTTGTCCACTCACATTGAGCATCTCGGTATAACACTTCAGTTGTTACGGACCAATAGTCTTTCTGCTAAGTTGAGTAAGTGCGTTTTTGGAGTCCCACAAGTGGAGTATTTGGGCCATGTGATTAGTGGCCATGGCGTTTCTACCGATCCTGCAAAAATTGCTGCTATTGCAAATTGGAAACGGCCTACTTCTCCAACTCAATTGAGAAGTTTTCTTGGATTAACGGGTTATTACAGAAGATTCATCAAGAACTATGGTATTATCTGCAGACCCTTGCATGATTTACTCAAAAATGTTAAGTTTGTGTGGCACTCTCCACAAGAAGAAGCATTCCACACATTGAAACAAGCTATGATTTCAGCACCTGTGTTAGCTTTGCCAAATTTTTATGAGCCTTTTATATTAGAAATTGATGCCTCAGGCAGTGGATTAGGTGCTGTCATCATGCAAAAAGGCAGGGCAATTGCTTTCTTTAGTACTGCTTTGTGTCCCAAGAATGCAGCCATGTCAGCTTATGAAAAAGAAGCCTTAGCAATAATTGAGGCTTTAAAACGATGGAGCCATTACTTCCTAGGCAGCAAATTAATTATTAAAACAGACCAACAGAGTCTTAAATATATCACTGACCAAAGAGTGGCTGAAGGCATACAACACAAATTGATGCTCAAACTATTGGAATTTGATTTTTCTGTTGAATACAAAAAGGGAAAGGATAACTTGGTGGTTGATGCCTTATCTAGAGTTCATTCTGAAGTTATGGCCATTTCTATAGTGACTCCCAAGTGGATTCAGGAAATTGAGACCAGTTATCCCTGGATGATCATTGCAAGGCCTTGGTGGAACAATTTACAATTCAACCACCTGATGCTGCTTCCCCTTATACCTTTCTCTTTGGCATTATTAGATATCAAGGACGCATTTATGTGGGCCACAATTCTGAATTACGACACAAGCTCATCACTGCTTTGCATTCTTCAGCTTTGGGTGGCCACTCTGGTATGAGGGCATCCTATCACAGAGTTAAAAGAGTGTTTTATTGGCCAGGCCTTAAGAAAGATGTGGAATCATTTGTGCTAGCGTGCCCAGTTTGTCAACGATCTAAACATGAACAATGTCACTATCCTAGTCTCCTTGATCCCTTGCCAATTCCGGACATGGCATGGACTCATCGGAGCATGGATTTTATTGAGGGCCTTTCCAAATCTCAAGGGAAAGAAGTCATTATGGTAGTAGTAGACAGATTAACCAAGTATGTTCATTTCATCCCTCTTGCTCATCCATACACTGTCAATTCTGTAGCACAGGCTTTCATTGACAATATTGTCAAGTTACATGGAGTACCTATGGCTATTGTTTCGGACAGAGACAGAACTTTCACTAGCAATATGTGGAAGGAAATTTTTAAGTCTTTGAATGTTAGTTTGCGGTATAGCTCAGCATATCACCCTTAGTTTGATGGACAGACTGAACGAGTCAATCAATGCGTTGAAAATTACTTGAGATGTATGGTTTTTGCTGAACCAAAGAAGTGGATGTCCTGGCTTTCTTTGGCCGAGTATTGGTACAACACAAGTTTTTACACTGCCTTGAAGATTACTCCGTTTGAAGCATTGTAGGTGACGATGACATGGCACCCGGGTATCATCAAGGAGGACAATACCGGCCCTATGGACATAGGGTGGACCGGGCCGACTACTCGGAGTCCGACTTCTACACGGGACGCCTCATCAACTTGGAGTACAAGACAAGGATAAACATACATCCGGCAATCCCGGATTCTGTTGTAACTAATTAGGAAACTAATCTGTAAGCCGATCAGGACTCTTGTAATCCTACCCCGGTCATCTATATAAGGCCAGGTAGGGATCCCTTGATCGGTAGGTCTTTCATAAGTTCTCTAGCTCTCATATTCTCATACGGGATTCAAGCAATACCAGCCACCAAACACATGACGTAGGGTGTTACCTCTTCTCGAGCGCCTAAACCTGTCTAAACATTGTGTCCTGTGTGCACCCATCTAGATCTTCTGTGCTTGCGTAGCCCCATATTCATTATTGCCAGATCAGTACACCGACATATGGTTTTTCTCCCCCTATGATTAGTGAACTATCTGTTCCTGGACCAGTGGACTTGGATGCCAAAAACTTCTTGAAGGCAAAGCAAATCATCATTTCCCAACTAAAGACTAACTTGCTCCAAGCTCAGGCCCGCATGAAGAAGTATGCAGATCAAAACAGGGTGGAACGTCAACTCTTAGTGGGCGACATGGTGTATCTTAAAATGCAACCCTATCGCCTTGCTGCGTTTGGCATGCGCAATGTATCAAGTTGCAGAGTAAATACTACGGTCCTTTTCGCATCTTGCAAAAGGTCGGGAATGTAGCATATCGTTTGCAATTACCTGCAGGGGTTGGTATTCACCAAGTGTTTCATGTCAGCCAACTGAAGAAACATATTGGCCCAGTGGCTGTTCCTAGCCCTGATCTTCCTCTTGTTGGTCCTGATGGTAAAATTAAGACAGAAACAGCAATGGTGTTGAACACCAAACAAATTCCTCGCAACGATCTTCCGGTGGTTCAATGGCTCGTTCAATGGGAGAACTTATCACCCGAGAACGCATCTTGGGAAGATGCAGATTTTATCAAGGAAACTTTCCCATCCTTCTTTCGCAAAACAGTGGAAGCTTGGTTTGCGCCTAATTCAGTTCCTTGAGGACGGTATGCGACATCTCTGAAGGTTGGTCTTTCAGTTATCCGACGGCTGAGAGTCTCTCCAGCTACTTACCGTCTCATCAACGGCTATGCAGCAGCGCAGTAAAAACTGTTACCGTTTAGTTGTTGCAGTATGGTTAAAGTAGTTAATCGGTGTTATAGCTTAATGATGTCAGCTGTACTAACTATATATATGGAGCCAAGGGTTGGTTGTAAGAAGCATCTATTCTGCTATGAACCAAACAAAATAGAATATATATATATCTATACTTGTTATTTCACTGGTGTTCTTTCCATTTTTCCTGAGTTTCGTCTGTTCCCCTCTCAAATCTTGGTCAATCCCTTCGCGGATCTGACACGGCGGCCCGGCCCTAGCACGAGAACGTGCAGCTAGCCACGGCGAGCATCGGCTGGAGTTACCATCACCATCGCCCAGCGCGCGCGCGCCTCGCCCGGCGGCGGCCAGTGATCGATCACAGTCGTAGCAAAGCGGTTCGCGGCGTCGATCTCTCATGCGAGCGCGCGCTGTCGCTCTCCGCGCCTCGCCTTTCGAGAAGGCCGGCAGGGGGCGGGGCATCTGTGACCGTGGCCTCTCAACGTGCGCGCGCGCTCGCGCCTCGTGCGCGTCCGTCCGTCTATCAGCGTAGCGTTTGCGGTTCTTTGCACCGCGCGCTGCTGCTTCGTTCTCGTCGTCTCGGTGCATGCTGTCTCGCCTTATCAGGAGAGAGCCACTGGCGCTTTCATGCTTTCCTTTTTCCCGGGCATCCACCGCCCCCTTTGGGCCGTGTCGAGTGTCGACGGCACGGAGCAAGGACGACTGACTGACCGGCCGGCCGCGCGTGTGTGTACCTGCCTTATGGTGTTGTGGGCGTAGCGTAGGTCCCCATGGAGGGAGGTCGATCAGGTGGACCTGATGGATGCATCGTGCAAGGGAATGTCGGCCCTCGCACTAATTGCACGCTCGTGCATGTCGATCTCGGGCCTTTTCCTGTCAGTCTGCCGACAAGTTAAGCTCTCTGTGTGTGTGTGGTGTTGCGTCGATCCAATCACGGGCGCGATCGATCGTGGCAATTAGCTACTTGCAAGGCGATGCGTGTGTGCGTCCGTGATCTGGTTTATCGGATCTCAAAATTTACCGAGGCGAGGTTTAGCTGGATCGTGCCTGTCGTGATTGACGGTTTGGATCAGCAAGCTTGGATTAATTTTACTTCGAAGAGATCACACTCGACAGCAGCGTGCATGTACTAATAACCTGTACTCGTAGATACGGTTGGCAAGCGCCGGCTGCCGCCTAGGCACTGCATGCGCCCACCTGCGTACGTGTCGGACCCTGGCGCTGAGATTCACGCGACGTACACCTGTTTGTCTCTGTTGATCCCGTGACATAGTACGCGTTCGTAGTTGCACGCTCCTGACCTTGTTGAGGCACAGAAACACGGCACGATCCGGATCGAGAACATGTTACCGGCAGAATAATTTTGCTGTGTGCGCCTAGCGCTGTGCTGCAGGTGAGATACCTTTACGAAATCGTTGGATAAGACCAGACGCGCAGGGCTCGTAGTGCAATTCCATGCTCCGTATTTCCCAACGCTGACGCTCATCGAGGTCTCGTGGATTTGCTAATGCGTACACGTGCTTCGGCTTTGCTGGGCAGTGGAATCAGGCGTGATGCTTTTTTTTCCTGACGAAACGAGTTGCATGATAAACCAAGCCTAGTCGCCTCGTCTACCAAACAACCCCGGTCCCCGGGTTTCCTTCGACTGGCCGACGCCGGCGCCTGGCCAAGAGGACTGACATGGCATGGGTGAGTCCTGCCGAGCTAACATATGGCTTCTACGCCGGCCTCGCGTGATTTGCCTTGGAGTGGCATCTTGGGCTGCGCCGGCGAGCGATTCCCAGCCTTGGGTTTCGCTGCCGTTACGCTGATCTGCCGTGAGCTGTTCCTGGCAATGTGGCTGTGGCAAGGGAGCTGGGCCAAGGCACTCATGGCAGGGTAGGTGCCCGTTTTAGCATTGCCGTTTGGGCTGGCTAGGTGCATTGCACTGTGCGATGACTGCTCCCGTGCGTCGGCCTTCCTAGTTCTATTGGGCAGCAAAGAGGACGCGTTGGGTCGTCTCGTCATGGTTCCTAACTCTAGTCGGTGGTGACAAATCTGGCCCAACTTTGGCCAGAGCGAGTAGAAATCGGCCTAACTACCCCCGGGCACCGGCTTCAGCTTTCACGATATATGATCATTCGTCAGTGTTCTTACAAAAGGAAAAAGGAAGAATTTTCATCGCGAAAGGAGCTAGATTATAGGTGATTTTCTCGATGCGGTAGACGTTGTAGTAACTGGTAGTGGCTTAGTTTCCCGGATCTCCACAGCACAGGAATGAAATTAATCTCAGTACTGATCGAACGTGTTCGTTTAAAGTGAAGCACGCCGAACTCTAGTCAACCCCCTCAACTCCTGGTGCTGACTAACAGACCAAGCAGAACCATAGGTTGACTAAAAATAAAATGGGGGCAATGATTAGGTCAAATATCTTTCAATTCCGAGAGTGCCAGTCGTGCTCAAGGAGCTTTGAGAGGATCTTCGAAAGGACTTTCAACAGATTTGTTTGATGCTTCCTGCTACTGGAAATATCTTGTACGCAGCACTATAGAGTTGTTATCAAGAGTCAACGGCTCTGATTAAGCTAGTTATAACCTTGTCTGTCCTATCCCATCGGATAAATTAAGCTCCGGTAAGCTACACTAAACTGCCATAATTAAATGAAATCGTCAGAAAATTAAGAACTGCCGACCGTAGTAATTGAGTGATTGCATCATAGAAGGCGACTGTCTCTTGTCCACTTTAGTTGCAGCTTCAGAGAGGAAGGATACGGACGCAACGGTACAAGGTTCGTTGTCAAGACTTACTTCAGAAACAGATAGTCTGAATGTTTATAATAGTTGCATAATGTACTACTAGTCTGCTCCTAGTAGACCATAACTAATGCCCTATTACGTACTCATAGACATTCCAGGACAAATTTCTTGTACTTTTCCTTATGTCATCTAATCCCTGTTATTTCTTTAGTCATGTGATTCCTTCGTATGTCTCACTAACAGCAAGAAGGCCGGTGCTATCGCTGGGATTCCGCACGTAATGTCCACAGCCAGAGAGAGACATGTTTAATTAACTGCTAGCTTCCTGTGTCGAAGACATGCGTCTTTGCGCTAGCTAACACCTAAAGTCTAAACCAACCAGAAGCTTTCCTCGCAGCAGTTGCGTCCTACTCTGAACTAACACTGTCCGTTTCATGCTGCAACGGAACAAATATATACACTACCTTAATAAATTATACTTAACAAAAAGTTAGCCTTGTTCGATAGCAATTTTCTAAGAAGCGCGTCATGGCGCCAAAAGGAGATTCCGTGACATGCTTGTCATGCAGTTTTCCTTGTGCAGTTAGTTGCCTGCCTCCTCTGACTTCCAAACTCCAAGTTAATAAACTTTTTCTTTGAGCTTTCTAAGTTAGTGAGCTGAACCAGTGACTTGTATCTCTGTCTCTTTGGTTGATCTTTAGCTTGTTGCTGCCTGGTTAATATTTCACCTCGTACGACTGCTTACGTTCTTTTAGTGCTCGGCTCTGACAACGGATCGCCACCACAAACTTTTGCTCAGTATATCCAGACTCCAGAAGTTCAGAGTTGTTCAAACTGGGTAATGATGAGTGCACATTCCACAGCTAAGAAAAGGAGAGGCCCGGCAAGGTCAGAACAGGTAACCAGGTACTGGCCGGAGCTGCAGGAGAATGCATGGACGGGTGGAGCAGGCGGCGGCGACGGTCGCTTTCAGGGTCTTTGACTGCACCCGGAATGGTCGGCCCCGGCCAGCCGGCCGGCCCAGCCAAAGGTAATCGCGGGGAGGCACGCGTGCGAGGCTCCGGGCCCACGGCATCGTCCACGCCAGCGTGACGTCACCGTTACAGCCTACACGGCCGTGTGTTACTCTGAGTTGGCAAACTTCTGCACCATCCCATTCTGCTCATGGGAACTGAGTAATTAAAGGTGATTTTTTTAGCTTACATCCTGTGCTTCAGACTGACAGGTTCTTTCAGGCTATGGTATTATGTTGCGTTTAGGGTAGAAGACAATGGCACGTTTATCTGCAGAGATTGACCGAATCATAAGGCTACTAGCTGCTACGTGGCAGTAACTAATCGCCGTTGCTAATTTACACTTAAAAACCCAGCACGTCCTGCTTTACTTGATGGCAAACAATAGAATAATGTCTCATCCGAAGGCAGATTAACGCCTTGATGGTTGCTTGAGCCCAGAAATGGTCCAGAAGAAAGGAAAGGAACATCGTTCATAAGCTAGTAGAAGAAACTTCTTACCCATCCTCGGCGGAGCTTTTTCTTTTAATATTATTTTTTTATTCAGAAATTTCAGAAATATTACAATATTTAAATTTTTTACAAAAATGGCCTCAATCGCCACGACAGATGGCGGTAGGGCCCTAATCGGCACGGCCCATGACGATTTCTAGCAATTGCCAGCCCATCTGACGATTCAGGTCATAATAGCCATGACCCGTGGCGATTTCTCCTAGAATTGCTCGTAATAGCCACGACCCATGGCGATTGGTCGTAATAGCCACGACCCGTGGCGATTTCTCCTAATCGCCACTGATCGTGGCGATTACCCCCTTTGCACCCCCTTCGCTCATGCGTTTAAATAGCAGAATGGGGTGCAAAGGGAGAAATCACCATGGGTCGTGGCGATTACGACCAATCGCCACGGGTCGTGGCTATTACAAGCAATTATAGGAGAAATCGCCACGGGTCGTGGTTATTACGACCAATAGCCACGAGTCGTGGTTATTACGACCTGAATCGTCAGATGGGCTGGCGATTGCTGGAAATCGCCATGGGCCGTGGCGATTAGGGCCCTACCGCCATCTGTCGTGACGATTGAGGCCATTTTTGTAAAATTTTTAAATGTTGTAATATTTTTAAAATTTCTAGATAAAAAAATAATATTAAAAAAAAGGTCATCCTCGGCGTCGTTCTCGTCTTCTCCAGCAACCGACGCCTGCGGCTCTTCAATATCTTTGGAGTCAGAGGCTTCTGCAACCTCCTAGACTCGTGCTTCCGGAAGATTGGGAGGCTTCAAGTTTGCCGCCCCTTCGTTCGCTTGTGGCGGCCGGTAGTGCTAGGTCATTGGCGATAGCCTACCTTTCAGTCGGTGACGAGAAGGACAAGCATACTCGTGCTAATCCATGCGAGCTTCGAAGACGCGTGTTGCAGTTAGCTGTTCAGAATCGGGCATGTGTCCTCTGGGACAGCTCTATAATTTTTACGATGTATTATCCTTTTTTTTTCTTAAACTGTAATTTACCGGTGTGGCCCTTTGACCCCACCTCCTGTTAATCAATGAGCAGTGTTTTTTCAAAAAAGAAAGAAAGAGGCAGCTAGCTAACTAGGGTAGTAGATATCCCTTAAATTTGTTGTATTTAATCAAGCGATGATGCTGAAGCAAAATAAAAAGAGGGACGATGGAACCCATTTACGTGGCCCAAATCTCACTTTATGGTGCATATGCGACTACTACTCTAAAGGCAGAGGCCTAAAATTATGGGTTTGAGCGTATATTGCCACGTGCACAAACAATAACTCAGAATAAGTGCACTTGCAAAAGTTAACGTTATATTTAACAAATCAGATTAGAATCTAACTGCTTCCTCAAATATCAAGATAAAAACACTACACTTAATACAAGCTTGGATGGATATATTTATCATGTTTTTCTTTTAGCGAGAATGAGAATCTAACTCCTTTCCAACATATTATACCAAAAGTATAAAATATAGAAACAATTTAACCAAACGGAGTTATGATAATGCACGTAGCCGAAAGCTCATAATTAAGTAGAAGAAGGCTACTGGCATTAAAATGGTATATTGTCAATTCAAATGGAGCGTGCTTGTAGATCCTAGGTGGTAACATAAATTGAAATAAAAACAATATGGTGGCCCACAGCTGGTAGGGATCGTTCCGTGTAGGACCCACTGATTCTCGACACATGGCTATTGAGGATGACGGTCAACTCCCTTCAGTTCCTCTTCCACTCGAGCTCTCCTCCGTTGCCGGGAGGGACTATACCACCACCACTGGTAGTTTTGTCGGACCCCTAGCATGATGTCTGGTATTGATGTTTTTTATTTACTTTTGAGTAGAATTTCACGATTTAGCAGTTTTTGAATTGAATATTTCACAAGTTCACCGTTTCCCGTATGAAATATTGCATTTTCAGTTTGAATTTTCTTCAACTAAATGTTTCTGGGTTTTCAGTTCAAATGTATTTTTCTTATATCCGGTTCAAATGTATTTTCAAGGTTAACCTTAAGATAGTTCTCATAAATTAAATTCGCTATTCAGGCCCTGACACTGGATTGGTTGACCACACACCCATAGCAACTTGCATGTGGTTGATCTCAAGTTTCAACTCTCAGCTCTTCTTTTCCGTAGACCAATTTCAACTCTAATTCAGCAAGGGTCCAAATACTTCTCTAGCAGCACTGCTCAAGGACGCGGTGTGCTAGCTTGTGTTTGATTGTTGGTTCTTAGCCGGGATCTCGTCGAAGCTGCAACGAAATGCACGCGAGAGTACATCGGAACAATCGAAACAAGAATGAGAAACTCGTATGTGGTGACGCTCAAAACGGCCTGCGTCCTTTTCGTGGCTTTTCTTTCTTATTTATACATGACAGACGACGTGTTTTTACAGCCTGGTAACTGAGTCTAGGGTGTGTTTGGTTGGGTTTTTCAGCAGCTTTTCACTGGAAAAAGCTGCAGCCCAACTAAACGGTCAGTTTTTTAGTAATTTTTCCCAAATAGTAACTGTGGGCTTTGCAGTACAAATTTAGCTATGTGGAAAAGCTGCATTCTGCCAGTTTTTTGCAGTGTGCTTAACCTTCAGTGCTCATTTTCTAAAATGCTGTAAATTGTTTGGATCAACTAAAAGCTATATGATCACTTTCCCATAGCCATATCAGTTTTTCCAAACAGCCAGCCAATAGCATCTTTGTCAATAGCCACAACTCAACCAAACAGGACCTAGGACTTGCAACTTTTACAACTCCGACTCAAACTTTCCTTTTGCCTCCTCTTGAACGGCACATGCAAAAACGATTCGTACGAGGACTCGGTACGTGCACGTTGTGCAACTACTCTAAGAATCTCTGATCTTGGACTATAACGTAAAAGACTAGAGATTAGCAACTAGGTTAACATAACATTGACTTCCACACAAGCCGCTTGACTATGTTGTGTACAGGTCTAGCTAGATATATATTCTAATCTAATCAACAAAAAAGCGAGTCCCTGACGACCATAAACTAGCAACCAGCTAGCAAACCCCATCCAAAGGTCAGAACTCACAAGTCAGAACCCCCTCGTGCCTTCACAATCCCCTCGAGTCCACTCTCCAGCCAATACTGGCCGAATTCCTCGCTACTGATCTGCAGGTTGCATATATAGATCGGTCTCAGATTAATTCCACTACACAAAGGCGTTGGATTCTCGAGTCGATCGATCTACTACGTACCACCTTGATTCCCATGGCAGACGAGTGGTGGAGCTCTGCAGGCACCGGCGGCGATGCGTCGGCGTGCTCGACGACGGCGCCGGCCACCGACTCAGCAACTAGTAGGACTTCGATGAGTTTTCAGCCTGGTTTCCCTGACGCCCCCGCGGCCGCCTCCTCGCCGTCCTTCCTTGCTGATCCACACTTGGATTGGACGCAAGCCTTCATGTAAGTAGTAAAGCAGAAATCAATCTAGCAAATTAAATCAAGCTTAATTTTCTTCACACACATCTTGTTTCTTCATGCACGGCTGGTAGGGGCGGGAAAGTAGAAGCAGCCCAGGCCGCCACGAGCTTCAACGCGCTACTCCAGCTCCAGGGCGACGCAAGCCAACAACACCACCACTTCCTGCTCGACCAGGCAGCGCCTCTCGTGCCGCCGGCCCCGTACGCTGACGGTACGGTGGTGACAGCGTCACAGCATGGCGTGTACGCGGACAGCCAGTACGGCTCCAGCTTGGGCAGTAGCCACGGTGATTTACCGGCCGCCGCGACGGCGAAGCCGTTCTCGCAGCTGCTACTCAAGAACTCGGGACAATCTACGCAGCACCAGCAGCAGCAGTTCCCCGGCTTCTTCAGCTCGTCGGGGCTCTTTGGTGCGCCGGCTCCCGGGTCGCCGCAACTTCTCTTGCAGGCCCTAGAGCACAAACCCGTCATGGTCAGACAGCGACTAGCCTGATGAGTGATGAGATTACTAGATAGATGGTCGTGGTAATACGTACCACCGACTAGGGTTTCTTCTAACTCGGTTTCTGAATTCTGTATTTCCGATGCAGTCCAGTAAGGAACCTGTTCAGGACGCCTGCTCGTCGTCGGTGACGAGAAGAAGTGCTCCTGATTCGCCTGTGGCAGTGAAGAAGCCCCGCCGGATCGAAACGCCGCCGCCGTTGCCGACTTTCAAGGTGCGGTCCACGATTGCCAATAACTGATAGATCAGAATTTAATTTGCCCCTTCTAATTGCATCTTTCTTCCATATATATTTTCCAACTCAGTTTAGATGTATTCTTGTCAGCTCGAGCATCAATTGAATTATGATGGCTTTTGATTGTGCTACGCAGGTGAGGAAAGAGAAGCTCGGGGACAGAATCACTGCGCTCCAGCAACTGGTCTCGCCTTTTGGAAAGGTTGGCCTTTTATTTTCTTAATTTTCTGCATTACTAGTTTCTCTTCCTTTTTCACTTCTGTTTATTCCTCTGCAATTCATCTGTAAGTTGATGAGTATAATTGTATTCTTTTCGATCGATTGCCACCGCGCTTTAGACGGATACCGCATCGGTTCTTCACGAGGCTATCGAATACATCAGGTTCCTTCACGATCAAGTTGCCGTAAGTATCCGACTTCGATCTCTAGGCAACCCTGATTAAGCTACTGAAGACATTCTTGGTTATTTATTGATTCCCAAACAGCACAACTTATCTCATGATGCGTACGCTATTGGACTTTTTTCTGCAGTCTCTGAGCTCTCCGTACTTGAGGTGTGGCCTCCCCGTGCAGCTCCAGCACCAACAGGTTCGTATATACGTACTTAAAGCGTTTAGCAATCACTTTAATTTGTATTTTGTTATCTTTTCAGTACTTGTGTTCTTTGCACATATCAATTGCATTTTTCTCATGAACTAGAGTTTCCATAAGGACTGCGGCGAGGTAAAGGAGGAGGACCTGCGCAGCCGAGGCCTGTGCCTCGTCCCGGTGGCGAGCACCTACATGGTGGCGAGCGAGACAGCGCCGGAGTTCTGGCACCCTACCTTCGGAGGCACATTTCGATAGACAGACATGCCATAGCATATTATATATAGCTAGCTAGGCAGGTACATATGTGTGCTAGTTAAGCAATGTGTACTCATGCCAGTAAAACACAGCGTTGAAGGAAAAGCAAAAGCTAAGCAATCAGCAATATTAATGTGTTGTAATGTAGTACTAATGTATGTGTAGATTGCACAGACGAAAAGCAAGAGCAATAAAAAAAAGGAAATAAATTTAAAGAGAATTTTATGTACTAGGAGGTAAGTCTTCAAAGACAGGTTAAAAGCGTGGATATAATTGTTGGGACTTGGGACAGGTAGAAAAGAGAATGATATGCTACATAAATATAAGCAACTTGCCAAAGGAATGATGCCATTGGTAGTGTTGTATTGAGAGGTTGGGGTGGGAGGGGAATGTTGTAAGTGGTGCTAAAATCTGGATGCAAAGAGAAGGTTGGTTTTAGTTGCAGGGTGAGCAGTTGGTGTGGTTGATTCTGGGGAAAAAAATATTTTTTAATATTGAACTCCAGTTTACATTTTAATCTTGAACTTTAAAATAGTCCAATTTAGAACCTAAACTCTTAATGTTGTTTGATTTTCAATTCCTACTTAGTTTTTTTGGTCCCTTTGACTCAATTTGACTCTAGTATTTGCCACATGATTACCACGTCACCCAATATGGACCCACATGTCATTCATTCTTTCTCGTATCTTCTCTCACTACCCTCACTTCCCCCATCTCCTCTATCCGGCGGTGACCACCTTCTTCCTCGGGGCACGGCGGAGGATTGAGAAGGCTAGCACTGCGGCGAGGGCTTGTCGGCAGAGAGGCCTGGTGACGGACGTGAACCACTATGCAACGTTGTGGAGAGAGAGGGTAGCTATGTCGAGGTTGTGGAAGCAGGGCAAGCTGCAAGTAGTAGCGGGAGTACTGTCGATGATTGGATTTGGGATGACGTATGGAGAAAGAATGAATTACCTGTGGGTCCTTATTAGATGATGTGGTAGCCATGTGGTGAATATCAGAGTCAAATCCAATTAAAGTGGTCAAAACTTGGTGGGAGTTCACAATCGAACGATATTCAGAGTTTAGGGTCCTAAATCGGACCGTTTTAAAGTTTGAGATTGAAATATGAACTCAGACAAGAGTTCAAAATCGAAAAATTAGACCTTTTCTTTATTCTGATACAATTGATTTAATCAAGTGCACCGTCTAATTACTGATAATAATAAGTATTACCCTCGTGTTCCTTAAAAGAAATATTCTCGTGTTTAATCAAGTTCTTGGAGTAAGCGATCACTAACATATCGGCACTAATTGCTTTGTGTAGCTAAGACAAAATTATTCTCGTGTTTAATCAAGTTCTTGGAGTAAGCGATCACTAACATATCGGCACTAATTGCTTTGTGTAGCTAAGACAAAATTATTCTCTGCATGACACACTAGAAAACGCAACACTAGCTCCCAAATATTTGAGTACTACTCCCTCCGTGTTTTTTTCTTGACAAGATTTATGTTTGCTGACCACGCCTATCGCACGGACCCTTCGTCTTATAATATGATATATTTTAATTGGTTAAGATACTCCCTCTGTCTACAAATGAAAGGCATACACGGAATTTTAGGTTCAACTTTGATCAACAATTAAGCCAATAATATTGAATTATATAATACAAAAGTGATACCATTTGAAAATACGTCTAAATATGAATCCAATGGTACCACTACTATTGTCGATACATGGTATATGGGGGGTACTCGTACAGCACGTATTTATACGGTAGCGGGGCGATAACTCAAGTCAGCTAGGTACTTCGACATTGATTTTATCCAGGTTCAGGCCCCTCGAGTTGGGTAATAGCCCTACGTCCTGCTTTGATTGGATCGATATGCGGTATGGAGTATAGACGATTACAAGGGGAACTCAGCGAGTTGGGAACTCGACGAGATTGGCTTATAGGGAGAACTCGACGGATAGTGAACCCAGCGAGATCGGTTTCGAGACTAGGGGCTCCTGAAGGTGGCTAGTCGACTAGGGCTATGAAGTCAAGCGTAGCTTCTGGCTCCCCCCTGGAGGGGTCTTGTGCACCTTTATATAGAAGGAATAAGACGGTGGCCTCGTCTCGAGTCCTCGTAGTACACGAGTCGGACTCCTCTTTTGAAGGCATGTCTCGAGTTCTCGTAGTACACGAGTTGGATTCTTTTTTAATGGCATATCTTGAGTCCTCGCAGTACACGAGTTGGACTCCTTCCATACGGTGTGTCGAGAGTTGTTCTCCGGTCCCGATTAGTACTCACCGACTTGCGGCCTACACTTCCTCCTAATCGGGCCTTTGGGCCACATCTTCTTACTGGGGTCCAGTAGGGAACTTCATGGGCCTTATACAGTAGTAGCACTACCCATCATCAACTATGTCATATAATTCAATAGTATTTGTTTAATTGTTGGTCAAAGTTAGATCTTAAATTTCGTGCACGCCTTACATTTGTGGACAGAGGGAGTAAGATTTTAATCATTAATTACTCTATGTTTAATTGTTGGTCAAAGTTAGATCTTAAATTTCGTGCATGCCTTACATTTGTGGACAGAGGGAGTAAGATTTTAATCATTAATTACTCTATTAATATGTGGTTTATGTGATAGAAAGTTACAATCTAAGTAAGTACTTTTAAATATGAATCTAGTGATAGCAATTTTATGTCACATAAAACACAACCGAATCTAGTGATAGCAATTCTATCGCCGCGGTTCCACTAGATTGCTATCACTAGATTCATATTTAAAAGTACTTACTTAGATTGTAACTTTCTATCACATAAACCGCGGCGATGGAACCGAGGATGACGGCAGAGCGGCCCGTAGAGAAGGCCATTGAGGTTCTGGCGGGTGAGGCCTCGTTGGCGGCCGTGGCGGTACGGTACCCAGCCCACGGCAAAGCACCAGCGACGGAAGATCCCCAGCAAGCCCAACCGAAGGCACCATCAACCCCCGTGGGAAGTGGAGCGGGATCTGGCCCTGAGATGGCCGGTCTGCCCACCTCCTAAGTTACTCCGGAGGATCTCTCGCGGATGGTGCGCGACGGAGAGCTACCCGAATCGGTGGCTTTCCGAGCTCCTGCTGACCGAAGCCAGCCATTCTCGCCGGAGGAGGACCTGGTCGTCTTCCTCGACTTTTTCAAGTGCGGGCTTGGATTTCCAATGTCTGAGTTCTTGCGTGATGTTCTCTCCTTCTTTGAGATCGAGTTGGTAAACCTTCCACCCAACTCGATTTTCTTTTGGCTGTCTTCGCCCATCTGTGCGAAGCCTTTGTCGGGACGACTCTGGACGTCGAGTCGTTCCGATATTTTTATACACTCAAGGTGTCGACGGCCGGCCAAGTCCACAGCGCCTGCCGCTTCTCTGTTCGGAATGATGTCAAGACGAGCTACATCCCTTTCTCCCTGAAGGACTCGTGGGGGAAATGAGCCTCTAATTGGGCCTTCTGCCATCGATCGACACATGACCCGGCGACAAGATGCGAGATCCCGGCCCAATGGGACTTGTGGAAGGACCATCCTCGTCTTACGTGGAGGAGCAGGACTGTGAAGGATCGCATCGCCGAGCTTCGTCGGGACGGCTTGACTGCCATGCACATTGTTTGTTTCCCATAGCGAGTTGACGTCGAAGTTGGTGAACTTCTGCTTCATAAGGGGGGCTGGTGCAGCTGTTGCGGGATCCGGACGAGACATTGTAGAAGCCTTTGTCGTCGAAGCCCGTGTACACCATCTTGTCGACGAGAGTTGCTGAAGTAGATTTAAGCTGACGTAAGAGCCCCACAGTGGGCGCCAGCTGTCGATGTATGGTATATGGGGGGTACTCGTACAACACGTATTTATATGGTAGCGGGGCGATAACTCAGGTCAGCTAGGTACTACGATACCGATTTTACCCAAGTTTAGGCCCCCGAGTTGGGTAATAGCCCTACGTCCTGCTTTGATTGGATTGATATGCGGTATGGAGTATAGATGATTACAAGGGGAACTCGGCGAGTTGGGAACTCGACGAGATTTGCTTACAGAGAGAACTCGACGGATAGTGAACCCGGCGAGATCAGTTTCGATACTAGGGGCTCCTGAAGGTGGCTAGTCGACTAGGGCTATGAAGTCAAGTGTAGCTTCTGGCTCGAAGGGGTTTTGTGCTCCTTTATATAGGAGGAATAAGGCGGTGGCCTCGTCTCGAGTCCTCGTAGTACACGAGTCAGACTCCTCTTTCAAAGGCATGTCTCGAGTCCTCGTAGTACACGAGTTGGATTCCTTTTAATGGCATATCTTGAGTCCTCATAGTACACGAGTTGGACTCCTTCCATACGGTGTGTCGAGAGTTGTTCTCCGGTCCCGATTAGTACTCACCGACTTGCGGCCTACACTTCCTCCTAATCGGGCCTTTGGGCCACATCTTCTTACTGGGGCCCAGTAGGGAACTTCACGGGCCTTATACGGTAGTAGCACTACCCATCATCAACTATGTCATATAATTCAATAGTATTTGTTTAATTGTTGGTCAAAGTTAGATCTTAAATTTCGTGCACGCCTTACATTTGTGGACAGAGGGAGTAAGATTTTAATCATTAATTACTCTATTAGTATGTGATTTATGTGATAGAAAGTTACAATCTAAGTAAGCACTTTTAAATATGAATCTAGTGATAGCAATTTTATGTCACATAAATCACATACTAATGAAGTGATAATTGTTGGTCAAAGTTTTGTCTGAACCAATTAAAATATACGTTACATTATAGGACGGAGAGAATATGTGAGAGATACTCTATCATGGCACTGGATACATCTCCTAAAAAATAGGGCTATCTTTCACCATTTCTGAATTGCAGATCTGTCAAGAGTTGAACCTGATCACAATCACGTCACCAGTGTGCTGTACAATCCTTTATATCGTATCTATTATCGTTGTTTTTTCTATTAAAAGATCGTGTCCTTGAATTACTGCAAGTCACTGCTGAGGGAAGGATCCCCAACCAGGCGTGCTACGTCATCGGATTTACTTCGAACGTTTGATCCTTGCCATGAAAGATAGAGGGCTGAGATGTAGTGAGAAGAGGGTAAAAACCGAAAGGCCAATACGATCCAAACCCTAGAGTTTCTTTCTCTCCTCCCAGCTCCTGCATCCCTTCCTCGCGCTCCTGCTGCCACTAGCCCCAGTGCACCTTCTCCTTCCCTCGCCTTCCTAGGACCGTCGTGATCCTCCTTCCTTCGCCTCCACAGTGCTACCTCCTCTGGACGCCTCCTGTCCTGCCGCTCCGCCCAGGACAAAAGGGAGGAGGGCAGTGACAGAGCCAACAGGGGGCGAGCTGGGGCCATGGCTCCCCCATGTTGAAAAGATTTCTCAAACCCTCTAGATATTATATGAAGTTAATCTCTAAATTCATATATATGGCTCCCTTTAATGTTTTACATGTCTATATATATTTCATTGGCCCCCTTTTAATAAAATTTCTGGCTCTGTCCTTGGAGGAGGGCAAAAAGAAGAGGAGCACCGAGGACAAGGGGAGGTCAAGGCCAAACCGGATTTGGGCTCCACCCGTAGAATAGCGGCGACGGAGGCAGCGGTAAGCAAGGGGGAAGGCAGACGGTCATGGGGTGGCGGTGGCAGTTGTAGATCCGTCGCCGTTTGCACGCTTAGAGGACACGATGCTCACGGGAGAGAGTGAGGTATGGCTAGGGGTGGCCCTCAAGCAGCTTCCCGTGTCCTCTTGGGCTTCCTCGACCCTCGCCATGGTCTAGCATACTCGTCGGGCATTGCAGTTCCCCGTGCTGCCACCACAAACACTTCATTCAGGCTCTACCGCATCCCCGATGCAGTCGCCCTTCACTTCCCAGCAGTTAGTCCCTCCGCCGTCTTTAGGCCTTACCGCCGCACTGATTGTCATCGTGATGTGCTGACAGCTGCTTGGTCGTTCACTCCTTTTCTTCTCTTCCTTCAATATGTGCCTGTGCTCTTTTATTTTTTCATTTGCAGGAATTTCAGCTGGGCAAGGAGGTGAACAACAGGTTCAAACATAAATCGGGTGAGGGTACTAGGCGCCAACTTGATATCCAATTTCTAACTAAGCTTAGAGGCGTTTTACTTTTTTCCCTTTGAGTACCATTCGTGTTGCTTACAAGCATGCTACCAAGGGTTCAACAAAATGTTAGAGCCGCAAAGTAGTTGGATCTGTTTCTTGCTAGCTTCTTTTCATAAGCATCTAATCATGGAACATTTTAGCACCGTGCAGACGTGCTCACCGCAGAGACATCGATTTTTTTTTGGCAAGGCTGTGGGCCGTGGCTATCAGACCAGGCTGTCGCACGGCCCGGCCTGAACAGCAACACTGACACACGAATGGTAGCTCACGATGCGGTTTGGGCTCATATGGGCCTGGCATCTCCAAATGTTATTCAGCTCAGAGAATCATCACTGGTTTACATTACATGATACAATACTAAACACAAAATCCAATTACAAATTTTACCACCAGTACAATCAAATCCATAACATAGCATTGATCGAATCACGTCACGCATCGTCGTAAATTAAGTTCCACAGATACAGATTGTGTTGGAACTAATCTTGTATCGGTGGTTTATTTGTTTAAGTGAATTAGTCTGGCTTGCAGCATGTTAGTTAGCTAGTTAACAGGGAGTATTAGTTGTTGCCGCATGCAGGGAGACGTGGTGTGTGCATGTTGATCGAGCTGCGTTTGAGTCGGCCATGATCTATTCGTGGGATGGCACGATTACTGGATCATGGCGAGATTGTCACGTGGATTAGCTGGGTTCCTTTACTTGTAAGTTGAGTCCGTTCCGCTTTAAATAAGAAGAGAATAGAAAAGCTGCGGTAAGATTGCAGCACAAAAACTTCTGTGTGTCTCAGAGTTTTTCCAAGTCATCACCTGCGTTGTGTTCCTTAGTGTGTGTATGTGCAACTTTAGGGCCTGACTCAACATTTGGTATCAGAGCTGTAGGTGCTCTGTGTACGCCCAAGTACATGCCTAGGAGAGATCAATCGGCAGGGTCACCGACGAGCTAGCAGATGGCGTTAAGGAGTGGTGAGGAGGCATCGGAGGTGCGGCGAGAAGACTTGGCGACATTGATCGTCTACTGGCAGCTCCCGCGCACCAAGTACACCATGTGGGTGATGGAGATGCGTGTGGTTTTGCAGGCTCAAGAGGTCTGGGAGGCGGTGGAAGGTACCAGCGCAGCGTTCAAGCCGGGCGGCGCTGAGTTCCGCAAGGACCGGATGGCGTTGTCCGCCATCTACCGAGCCGTGCCGAAGCACTCGGCGAAGGCGGCGTGGGACGCCATCAAGACGGTGCACATGGGGCACGAGCGTGTGCGTGAGGCGCACATGCAAGTCTTAAAGAAGGACTTTGAGGGGCTGAAGATGCAAGAAGACGAGACGATCGATGACTTCGCCGGCAGGGTGACGTCCCTGGTGAGCGGCCTTTGTGGCCTCAGCGACAAGGTGTCCGAGATCGACATTGTTCGACACTTCCTACGTGTGGCGCCAGCGCACTACATGCAGCTTGTCATCTCCCTCGAGCAATGCGTGGACTTGAAGACCCTCACCGTTGAAGACCTTGTTGGGCGGTACAAAGCATACGACGAGCGGGTCCGGATGAGTTTCGGTGACCCAAACGAGGGTGAGCATTTGTTGCTCACGCGTACGCAATGGCAATGGCAGACTCTCAACACCCAGGTGAAGAATGGTGGAGAAGGGTTAGGCAGCGGCGCAAAGAAGAAAGATGAACGCGGTGGTGTCCGTGGCAAAGCCAATGGCCGTGGTGGCGGCCAATACGACGAGGAACACCGCAGCGATTCCGACACCAGTGTGCGCACCGAGGCCGGTCTGAGAGGAGGAAGGGCAAGTGCTACAACTGTGGTGTTCGAGGTCATTACTCCAGTGAATGCCGCAAGCCCAAAAAGGAAGAGGCGTTTTTTGCCATGGTAGATGACGAACTGGCACTGCTCTGAAGTTTGGCGAGGAGGTACTTAAATAACAACAAGAAGATTAGGAAGGTGATTGTTGGAACTAATCATGTTGTCTCGGTGGTTTATTTGTTTAAGTGAATTAGTCTGGCTTGCAGCATGTTAGTTAGCTAGTTAATAGGGAGTATTAGTCGCTGGTTGTTGCCGCATGCAGGGAGACGTGGTATGTGCATGTTGAGCTACGTTTGAGTCGGCCATGATCTATTAACTAGCAGGGTGCCCGTGCGTTGCAACAGAACCTCAAATAGTATAAAACATCTCATGTTCTGACCAAACCATAAGTCCATAACAAAATATACTGCTTTGCCTTACAACGATCTAATAGTAGAGTGCTCGTATAACACACATACACACATATAACAATATTTACGCACATGTGTGGGGGAAGAAACAGCACCAGCAAGCCAGCTAACTCAGAACGTAAAGATTGAATTCTGTTGTTTAGTAAGATAATAAATTTTAGCAGAGTAAAAAACTAACTCAGAACGTAAAGATTGGAGTATGTTTAGTAGAGTTTGTTGAGAGTTACGTAAAGATTGAAGTCTGTTTAGCAGAGTTTGTTGAGAGTTGAAGAGTTAGTTAGAGGAGGATGTGACACCACCATCACCACTGCCATCAACTCAAATTTTATAGATATAGATAGATAGATAGTAAAGACTCGTGGGATGGCACGATTACTGGATCATAGCGAGATTGTGGCCTGGATTAGCTGGGTTCCTTTACTTCTAAGTTGAGTCCGTTCGGCTTTAAATAAGAAGAGAATAGAAAAGCTGCGGTAAGATTGCAGCACAAAAACTTCGGTGTCTCTCAGAGTTTTTCCGAGTGATAGCCTGCGTTGTGTTCTTTAGTGTGTGTGTGTAACTTCAGCGCCTGAATCAACAGATTGCAGGAGTAGGAGCTGCAGATGATCATTCAGGCGGGGGAGGGGCCCTTGAGCTTCTTGGCGATGCCGGCGAAGTACTTGCCCTGGTGGAACGCGTGCTCCAGCTCCATCTCCGACGGCCACCTCGACCCGTCCCCGGCGAACGTGCCAGGGCCGTAGGGGCTGCCGCCCTGCACCTTCTCCATGTCGAACATCTTCGCGCCGAACGTGTAACCCACCGGCACGAACACCATCCCATGGTGCGTCAGCTGAGTCACCGCCGTCAACGGTGTGGTCTCCTGCCCGCCGCCCTGGGTGCCGGTACTGAAGAAGACACCAGCAGGCTTGCCGGCGAGGCTCTGCTCCCGCCACAGGCCGCCGGTCGCGTCGAAGAACGCCTTCATCTGTGAGGCCATCATGCCGAACCTCGTGGGGAACCCGAAGAGGACGCCGTCAGCCTCGGCGAGCTCTTGCGGCGTGATGATCGGCACGTCGGTCTTTGGGGGTGCGCCCATCTTGCCGAGAACTTCCTCAGACAGGATTTCAGGGACCTGTCGGATGGTAAGTGAAGAGGTGTGAACTTTTTAGTTTCCAGGAGGAACAGAACGAAAAGCATGTGTCCATGACATCTATGTGTGATAAATTTAGATAGCGTAGATTAGAGATCATTTCAGACTCTTTAACAGACTAGTTCTTGGAACCTCACGAGCAACAGTGAGAGATTACATTGTTTTCAACTGAGCTACAAGGTTGCTGAGACTGACCTGCCATAGTTTAACTTCCACGCCTTCGACAGAGGAGGCACCTTTTTTGATCTCCTCAGCTAGTTTAGCAACATGACCATACATGGAATAGTACCTATTGAAAAATTGGTAATGGTTTTACTTCTTCCTTTTTCTCGATTCACAAAAAGCAAGACACAATGATATATCTTGTCCAATACAACATCAACCACTAATACTTTCTGTCTCCATTAGCATCTCGAGAGTACATGTGCATTTCAGGAACTTTAGAAACAAAATCAGGCTTACAGAGAAAGAATAAGGACATCATGAGCCAACTTGTATATCATGCAGAAATGTTAATCCATTAAAAAACAGAGACACCTATATCCACAACTTCACACCAATTAATACAAAAATCAACTACTTCAGTAAACTTATGGCTGTAAGTTCTACGTGATGAAATATTTTGCTCCCAGCCACCAAGAAAAACAGAAAAACCATGTGCAGTCATGATTATAAGTTTGAAAACGATGTTAAAATGTTACTAATGATATGATGTGAAGCGTCAAGCAAAAGGTCTATATAAAATAGGCCAAGTGTTTCCCATCTTTTAATCAAAGGACAATCCTATTCAGCCAGCAAAACTAAAAAACATGGCTCAATTATAGCTTATGTTAGACAACATTAGGGTGGTTAGTTATGTCCGTAAGGTTTTCGATAGATGTGACCTCAACAAAAGAGGTGATTTGCATTGGCAGATAAATGTTGTTTCCCAATAGCAGGATACACGCACCGAGTACTCAATACTCAAATATGCTTGAGGACAATATCGAATTTCTGGTGTTCAAGTGATATCCTCCGAAGTCTAAATGCTTCTCACTCTTTCAGATCAATGGTAGTTAGTGGAGTACCCGATAGTACTGTTTGGATACTAATTATTTAGGAAAACGGGTTTAGGTATTAATTATGCAAAGGTTGCTTTCGTGCTTCAAATAAGCTTTGTTAAGACAGGCATAATTGTGGAAAAAGGTAAAGGTCCATGTTGTTGGTGTGATAATGGAAAGCTACAAGAGCTAGCAAACATGCATGACCAACAGAGGACACTGTGGGGTTGTACTGGGAAATCCACATAAACAGAAAAGGTGATGCGGATCTTCTCGGGACAACACTCCATCAAGCTATTCAACTCCAAGTGACGTGTATTGGTTCATGTGTTGCCAAGATATGGCATGAAAAGGTGAATCTTCTCCTTTACAACGTGTCCAACTAATCCTGCTAAGAATGGATGTTGTTTTATGCTCCTATGTTATGCATTCTTAGGTTTGGAGATCCAAGCGTCGTGGACGCAAGGAAGCAAGTCACGGAGGCAAAGTAAGAAAAATTCTACACCAAGTCAAGTGATGCAGACATCACTATGGACACCACCAATCCAAGCTCACCAACAAAGTCTACAAGTTCAAGTACACCTCTTATACATATTCAACTTATGACAAGAGCTCGAGCTAAAGCCATCCAACATGAGGCAAACCTATTCATTAATGAGTATCCACTTGATATAAGCTTCAATGGTATGCTAGCTAATGCCTTGATAATATGCACTCTTAGGTTTGAAGGCAAAGATTTGGATGAGGCTCAAAGTGTCAAGTTGAGAAGCTAGAACACAATCTCGCCCAATGTCGGAGCCTCGGAGGTCCCTGAAGGGGCTATCCAGCAGCTAATCTCAGAACCTCCAGGATCAACGTTAGAACCTCCAGGATTGCCGACAAGATAGTCCAGAAGTGCATCTTGGAACCTCGGGTGCCAAAGTTGGAGCATCTAGGAATCCACCAAACATGCACTAAAGCCGACTCTAGAAGTCAATCTCAAAACCTCCAAGTTCCAATAGGAGCATCCAAGAGTCCACTAGACATGCATTGAAGCCGAGTCCAGAAGCCAATCTTGAAACCTCCGAGTTCCAACCCGGAAGTTTTGAGAACCTGTCTGCATGCCGAACACTTAGGCCAATAGGCCTTGTAAGTGGGTTTCGGCCCAACTAAATCTACGGTTAGGGGTGAGACTATAGATTCCCCTTTCCCCTCCGCTCTTAGGGTATACTTGAGTTTAGAACTAAGCAGAACTTTGCTCCTTTCTAGAGTTCATCCCTCTAGATTAGGGAACCCACCTTAGACCTTCTTTTTCTTTGGATTTGTAAGGATCGACATGTGTCTCCAAGTAGAATTCGTGGCATTCATCAAGAGGGTTGTTGATTTGGTTCTCCAAAGGCTATCACGTTGGTGTTTGCTGTTGGAGTTGGATCTATCTAGGCCTCCCTAGTTATTATTCCTACCGTGAAGATCAGGAATCCCTCCATATCAAGCACATATATAAATCATAGTTGCCCACAAGAGAAAAAGGAATATCATTTTCATTGAGGTGCTGCATTTGACAAGCTTGCATATGTAGACTGAACAAGTGACACTGAAAAGTTTAATCAGCTGAAATTATAAGAGTCAAAAAACCGATTTTTGTCACCTCATAAACAAATTTTATACAAAAAAGTTAGCCTTCTACCACACTTATGTAAGTATGGGTTTCATTCGCTTACGCATGTAAAGATTATGTTTTATTTATTTCCATATTACTTATGAAAGTACGAGTTAGAGTTTGACGCAAACCATTTTAGCCATCCAATATGAAATGCTCAAGAATTAAGTTGAATTCATAAAATTTATGTCTTAATTGCAAATTTTATCCCCTAATAAACCATAATAATTACCAGTTACGGCCTCTCTTAAAAATTATGGCCAATTGCACGAGATAAGTCTCATTCCTAAGAACCGGCAAATCTTAGCCGTCCCAAATAATAAGGTCCAAGGGGCTAGAAAAAAGGAACCTCACCTTCTATCCAGTTATGAAAATCTAATAATAAAAGGTCATGTAATCGATATTTCATCCATGTTTATTAGTTCCGAATGCGGTGTTATCCTATTAAGAAATATGTAGTTTATATATTGGCCGAACGTGCATTGCACGTGTATCTTTCTAGTGTTTATTTTGAAATAGAGCTGTGCTCTATTTTACAACATCATATACTTACAAATCGAAGTATTTCTAGAAAAACTTACGAATTGCTCTGTTTTTTAGCAATCTGAGCACCATGGAAAATCATGACTAGTTGTCCTTTTTAAAAATTTATTGCGAGGGACTATTTGTCCTTAATACATGGTGGGAACCATGGGAAATCATGACAAGTTGTCCTTTTTATCTATTTATTGCGAGGGACTAGTTGTCCCAAAGCAACTGAAACTGAGAGTAATCCAGGTGTTGATTGCATCCACCAATAACCGTAAATAATCTGCAATCTCTGCGTGCAAACCTTTTTTAAAAGAGTGTCAAGTACTACGGATCATTGCAAAAACACTCAGAAAGTCACCAATGTCTGCGGGGGCACATACAACACAGGTGTGCGTTTCCCACGATAGAGGGAAATATTCAGGTAAAGGGAATAGTGCACAATTAGTGCAGGACCAGGCCCCATACATCACGGCATCAATCCCATCAAGGACCATCAAACCCACCACACCACCATGATCGATGATACCCTCGCACCTAAGGGCACTCCCAATGCATGATATCTTAGGTTGTATCTTATTGTGTTTAGATACAAGCTACTCAATGGGTTGTATCTTAGTGTTGTATCTAAAAGAGTTCTCATTTAATGTGTTTTGTGAGAGAAAATGCATGAGATGTCTTGGATTTGGTGCTAAGAACTATATCTAGATTAAGATATAGTTAGTCTCTCTTTCCTCATTAAATAGGGTGCCACATCAGATTTTTGCTTAGTTGGCAGGCTTAAGATATAGTACACCTTGGAGCATTGGGACTGCCCTAATAACCAAGCACAAACTATTTGCAAATTAAGCCTAAAACCTTCCACTGAATCCAGCCACTCGTTTCAGCTCATTGAACCTAGACACAATCACACGGATGCAATGATCAAAAACTACAAAATTTCTAGACGCATTGATGAACGGAGCATTTCCAGAAGGAAAAATTAAAGCATGAGTGGTTCGTGATTAATGGAGCATACGATTCAACCCAAAGAACTCAACTCACAAGACAGAACCACCAACCGTGTGTAAAACAAGTACCAATATCAAGAAATCCGTTTAATGTGCACAAGACTAACGTGGGGTAACGAATCAGTTCCAACGAGAGGGACGCTTACACGACGTAGACCTTGACCGCCATTGGAGAGGGGATGGAGCTCCACGGATCTGAGATCTGGGAGGGGGAAGAGGAGGGATTAGTCTTCGGTTGTTTGATGAGTTCTAGGGGGGGAGTGTGCAAGAGGGGAGGGGAGAGTTCGAGAGCATTTATAGGCCGGCCGGGCTTCCAGTTCTGGTTGACCTCCAACCAACTCCTGCCAAGCGGATCCGCGCACAGTGGTGGTGCCACTATACTGTTCTGATAACCGTCGGTATTTTTGGTCGTGTTAGACCGACTTCAATCCGTTTTCTAAATCTCGATTTCTATATCTATATATAAGAGTCTTTCTAAAAATTTTATTATTATTTTACACGCTCTAATCGATTTTTTAAATCTAACTCCCTATATTCTACTCATCTATATTTTATTTATACCTTGTAGCTAACTCTCCTCATTATAATCATGTTATATACATCCAATCAATTAGAATGATCAGAAAAAAAAATTATAGCACACTGCATTAAAATCATTCCTCTCATCCTGGTCGATTTTTTTATTAAAAAAAAACACCCTGATTTCACTTCTCCATTCCCAACCTACTTCCTCCTCTCTATCTCAATCCTCTTCTCCATTTCTTTCACAGTCTTCCACCGTAGCTCACTTGGAACGCCCACGCTTCCATCTCTAGCGCCCACCTGACCAAGGCAAGCAACCCGACCCCGACCCCAATGCAAACCGCCACGTGCCCATCTCCAGCGCCCACCTTATCGTCCCCATCTTCACCGCCTCCTTGTGTTCTTCCACTCGTCATTGTTGTCGTCTACGGCAACCACCTCCTACTCCTCCCCTCCAACCTCGTCCCGCACCACTTACCAGCACACAACCCTCCACGAGGACCACCACCTCCGCCACCGCCACCACTGCCTACGCATGCGATGCCTCGAGGCGGCGGCGGGGAAGGCCACAACAGCCCCATGGTGCCACCCTCGTCCTTCCTCCTCCACTCCCCCTTGTCCTCACCGAGGCGGCAATGAGAGGTCGCACAAGCCCCACGCTGCGGCGGCGGTGGGGGCGCCCCCTTTAGATCCAGACTTGGCTGTGGCAGATGCATGGAAGCGGCGATGGCGGCATGAAAATGGATGCACGGAAGCAGCAGTGTGTTAGCACGACTAAGCTTTCTGCAGGGGGGCAGGAGGAGGCAGTTGGTGGATGCCGAGCGGAATTCGCTTCGTGGATGTGTCGAGTGAGGCGGAGGGGATGGCAAGAGCGGAATTTGGTGAGGGGGTGGCGAGCCGACTGGAGTCCAATTTTGACTCCAAATTGCCAGATTTGGTGATGGGGAGCCAGATAGCCAGCCGGCCGGAGTTGATCTTACACGTGCTCTCGGTAAAAAACACCCATCTTGCTTTGTTTCAGATAACTAGCCCATATTCATCTTGCTTGTTCCGGAAGACCCATTTTGTCCCTATGACATTTTGCTTGGGCCTTCCACCAAGGACTAAACCTTGTTGCGGGTGAAGTTGTTGAGTTCTTCATGCATCGCGTTCACCCAATCCGGATCATCAAGTGCTTCTTGGACCTTAGAGGGTTCAACACAAGAAACAAAAGAGTAATGCTCACAAAAGTTTGCAACACGAGATCGAGTCGTTACCCCTTTGTTCATGTCACCAAGAATGTTATCGACGAGGTGATCCCTTTGAACACATTGATGAACTCTTGGATGGAGCGGAGCTTGTGATGTTCCAACTCCTTCTTCTTGCTCCATTGTTGTGTTTGAATCTTGAACGGATGTGGATTGCTCAACTTGTAGAGATGAAGTTGGAATGGATTGAGCTTCCACATCCTCCATTGGCTTGATCTCTCCAATAGATAGATTCTTGATTGCTTGTGAAGGGTCGGTGTCACCTACATCATTTAGATCAACTTACTCTACTTGAGAGCCGTTAGCTTCATCAAATTGCACATCACACGACTCTTCAACGCAACCGGAGGTTTTGTTGAAGACTCGGTAAGTATGCGAATTTGATCCATATCCTAAAAGAAAACCTTCATCACATTTAGGTGTAAATTTTGACAATCTATTTTTCTTATTGAGAATGAAACATTTGCTACCAAAGACTCGAAAGTAAGAGATATTCGGTTTATCTTTAGTGAGAAGTTCATATGGAGTTTTCTTCAAGATACAGTGGAGATATAACCGGTTGGTAGCATGGCAAGCGGTGTTGACGGCTTCCGCCCAAAAGTGATCCGATGTCTTGTATTCGTCCAACATCGTTCTTGCCATCTCTATCAAGGTTCGATTCTTCCTCTCCGCCACGCCGTTTCGTTGAGGAGTATAGGGTGATGAGAACTCATGTTTAATCCCTTACTCATCAAGATATTCTTCAACTTGCATGTTCTTGAACTCCGTCCCATTATCACTTCGGATATTCTTGATCATGAGTTTGAACTCATTTTGGGCACGCTTTGCAAAATTCTTGAACTTCTTTTGCGTGTCACCTTTATCACTCAAGAAAAATACCCAAATATATCTAGAATAATCATCAACAATGACAAGACCATATTTGTTACCTCCGACGCTAATGTAAGCAACAGGTCCGAAGAGATCCATATGAAGAAGTTCCAATGGTCTTGAAGTAGTCATTATGTTCTTTGCGAGATGATGAGCTCCAACTTGCTTCCCGGCTTGACAAGCGCTACAAATTCTATTCTTATCAAAAGTAACACCCGTTAGTCCTAAAACGTGTTCGCCTTTTAGAAGTTTGCTCAAATTCCTCATACCAACATGAGCTAGTCGGCGATGCCATAACCAACCCATGCTAAATTTAGCCATCAAGCAAGTCTCAAGACGAGATTTATCCGAGGAAAAATCCATAAGATAAAGCTTGCCTTTCATATGACCCTTGAAAACTATCGAGGAATCGTCTCTTCTAAAGACGGTCACGTCAACATCGGTAAAAAAGTAATTAAATCCTAAATAACATAATTGAGATACGGAAAGGAAATTATAATTGAGAGACTTGACAAGTAGCACATTTGAAATTGACAAGTCATTTGAAGTTGCTACCTTACCAAGCCCCATTACCTTTCCTTTGGCATCATCGCCAAAAATGATGTTTTCATGAGGGGATCCTTTATTTGTTAATTGTGAGAACATACTTACTTCTCCGGTCATATGATTAGTGCAACCACTATCAATTACACAACATCTTCCACCAGAGGAGTAGTCCTACAAAATAAGTTTTATGTCTTTGATTTAGGTACCCATTTTTGTATGGGTCCTTGCACGTTAGTCACAAGAATCTTAGGCACCTAAATGGTGCTCTTCTTAAGACTGCTATTCCTAGGTACAACGTATTTAGCATGGATGTTTCTATCTTTGCCTTTCCTTAGGACATAGGAGGCGTCAAAAGATCCACCGCCAAATATCTTACTCATTTGACGCTTCTTCGTCTCATGGCCATTGAAGTGAAGTGTCTCCACTTGCTTACCTTTGCCATGCATGAACCTCGTCTTAGGATATTGTTGAGGCAACCAAGTTTTACCTTTTTCATTGAACTTTGTAGTGAATCCAAGTCTTTCATGATTAAAAATTTCAACTTGGTTGCTCAACAACTCCTTGAGGGCCTTACTACCCTTGTGACACTTCAATAAGCCAAAATGAAGTTGAGACTTTAGCTTAGTATTTTTAATTTTCAATTCTTCATTGTTGACGTTTGAATTAGTAGCACATTTTGAGCATGGCATATGTATGTGATCAATTTGTGATGCTTTAAGCTTCTTATTTTCAATGGCAACATTTTTAAGCAAGTTCTTAGTTTTGAGATAACCAAGTTCTAATTGAACATAATCTTCTTTTAAGCAATGTTGGTTTTCTCAAGTTTCTTCTTAATAGCTTTGTTGTCATTAACAATCTTTATCATTGCATCACTTCTTAATCTTTCTTTAGTTAACTCCTTCTCAAGATTAATATTCTTCTCTTTTTCATAAATAAGCAATTCTTCTTGTTTATCTAGAATATCCATTTGCTTATCTATTGTTTCTTCAAGAGCTTCAATGGTGGTTAGCAAATGAGATATTTTAATCATGGTATTTTTATTAAGTGAGATAATCATATCATCATCTAGCAAATCATCATCACTATCATTCTCAATATCACTACTAAGATTTAATAATGCAAGAGATGACTTTTTGGGAGGTGATACCTTAGACTCTTTCGCCATAAGACAAATGAGTGATTCATCATCACTAGAGTTGTCGAAGAGTGACTTTAGTGGTGGAGAGGCTTCAATGGCTATTCCGGCAACACCATCATCATCTTCGCTTGAGGAGGAGTCAGAGTCGGAATTCCACTCTTCACCAATATGTGCTTGAGCCTTGTAGTCCCTTTTTGAGAACTTGCTCTTCTTGTGGACTTTCTTTTTCTTGAACCTCTTCTCTTTCTCCTCATTCTAGTCTCCTTTCTTGTTGGGACAACTTGCAATGAAGTGGTCGAACTTACCATACTCAAAGCAAGCTCTCTTTGGCCTTCTTGTCTTGTTCTTGTCGAAGCTTTTCCATTTTTCACCTCTATGACCAAAGCCGCTTCTCTTCAAAACTTTCCCAAATCTTTTGACGAAGAGAGCCATCTCTTGCATCCCTTGTTGAAGTTACTCCATTTGATTTTCTTCTTCATCTTCACTTGAGTTTTCTTCAACAATTTTCTTGACCTTCAAAGCTATATCATTCTTCCTTGAGCTTCAGCTTGGCTTGTTGAGAGCCCGAATCTCTTGTGCTTCTTCATCCATCAAGTCATGAGCAAAGATTCGCCCAAGGACATCATGTGTTGTGAGTGAGTTGAAGTTTTCCTTCTCACGGATGAGGGTGACCAAAGTGCGGTTCTTGGGGGCAATGGCGCGAAGTATCTTCTTGACCACATAGTTATCGGTCATCTCTTTGCTTCCAAGACCTTTGATCTCATTGATGAGATTGTTGAAGTGAGTGTACATGTTGCTTGGTGTTTCTTGATCTCCTATGACGAAACGGTCAAGCTTGCTCTTCAACAATTCTAGTATTGACTCACGAACTGTTGAGGTGCCTTCATGAATCTCCATGAGAGTAGTCCAATTTTTTTTGGCATTCTCAAAAGAACACACTGGGTTGAACTCATCTCCACTCAATGCCCCAAAGATGGCGTTTACGGCTTGATCATTGTAGTGGATGGGTCTATCTTCATCGGCCGTCGGATTGTCTTCATCTCCTACAATGTAGCCATTTTGAACTATTCGCCAAATGGCGGGGGTTAAGAGATATCAAATGCATTTTCATCTTATATTTCCATGATACATAATGGGTTCCATCGAAGTAGGGTGCTCTACCGGATGATCCACCAAATGAATGAGTATTATAAACATTTGGGAGCAACATTTTGATATGAACGAGCACTACCACTACCCACCCCCGAATCATCGTGCGATATCTTGGGCTCTCTAAGCGGTAAAGCCCTAACAAGAGAGACCTAGCTCTAATACCAATTAAAGGATCAAGATGTCGGCCTAGAGGGGAGGGGTGAATAGGCGACTAAATAATTTTTAATCAAATGCTAATCAATTTTACAACTATTGAGGAATTAAGCTAGATTGATTAGCAAAGATGACAAGATTCAATATGAGCAAACAAATATACTAAGCAAGATAGATATGAGCACTATGAAAGACTTGCAAAGTAAGTGCGGAATTGAGCTAGATTGAGGGACAAGGATTTGTTGCCGGAGTTCGCATCCTTGAGGGAATCCTACATCTCTGTTTGGGTAGCTTGATCACACGTGATCAAGAGCCGGCTTTCTTTCAAGCCTTTATCCCTCGAGGACTCTTCGGAGTCTCCTCGACTTCTTCTTGGTGATTCTTTCCTCGCGGAGGCGAATCCCGGCCTTCACAAACTTCCCATGGCTCACCACACGGATTGGGAGCTTGTGAGCAACTCCTAACCATCTAGGAGTCCTCAACCTCCAAGAGTAACAAGCGCGTTGAAGTCACAAGGAGGTGAACCTAGTGCTCAAAGAGATCTTGACCTTTTTCCACTCAAATCCTCAAATCTCACTTCTTTTCTTTTCTCTCATAAAGGGGTGGCTTGGGAGCTTGAGAGAGGAGAAGTAAGAGCTCTTGAGTGTGTTTAAAAATGATTTGCAAAAGATTGGTTGAAGAGAGGGGGTTGGGGGCTATATATAGCACCCCTCAAAAACTAACCGTTTTGCACTAAAAACACCCACATCGGAACTTCCGATCTGTTCAAATCAAACGGCTACTTTTCCCCCTTTCTGCATAATTCTCAGTCATATCGGAACTTCTGATATCAATATCGGAACTTCCGATATAGCTCGGAGAAAGAGCAAAAGGATTCCGGTACTACCGGGATCATCGGAACTTTTGATGCACAGATCGGAACATCCGATTTTTCCAGAACGGTTAAAACACAGGTTGAACCGGAGCTTCCGGCCAGACCGAACTTTCGATCCTAGGACTGGAACTTCCGGTTTTTCCAGAGCCTTTAAAACACGGGCTACTTCGGACCTTCCGGTGGAACCGGAATATCCGGTACACAAACCGGAACCTCCGATGTAGCAGATTTAAAACTCGATTTTGTGTTCGTGGAGAATGACTTGCTCTTTAGAAATAAAGTTCAATGATCTCTGAGCACTAAGGTCAACTAAATGCTTCTACGACGCACTCCTCTTAATAGTACGGCTTTCCTACTACTCAAATAAATGCAAAATACTTTACGGAGAGTAGAGATTCCGAAGCCGCCACCTTTTCTTCTTTTTAGGGGTCACCGATGTCCTTTGAGCCTTTTCTCTGGGACTAATATCTGTTTATAAACTTGTTAAATCTGTTAGTCCCTTAATCGTTTGTCGTCAATCATCAAAACCAGATTAGGAAGCCTAGATGCACTTTCACGACTTATAGCTCAGCCTCAAAAACTAGCCGTTACACACTTTTTGCGCAAAAGTTAGAGGTTCCGAGATTCAAACCAACGGCTATATCAACGTGGACCGAGAGGAAACTTTGAGGTTCTGAGATTAATCTAGGAGGTTCCGACTTCAAACTCGGAGGTTTTGAGATGCAAACTTCGTGAGTTCGGCACCTAATCTCGGAGGTTCTGAGATTGCAAATTTTAGCACAGCGAAAAACTGCCTAGAAGGCAAACGGTTGATCCGAATTGAGAAATTTCTTTTCCTTGATAGAACGTTGCAACCGAGTCATCAAAGACCAACAAAGGAATTGTTGGATCACACAATATTCAAACCAAGATCAATAAGAAGGAGGATGCAACTTATGCAAAGGCTTGAGCACTCGACACTCGAATCGTTCAAGCTACTTATCTGACAACCCACCTTGATATAACGTCTATCTATCATAGAACCCGGTCTCGCTCCAATATCTTGAAACTAGTAAAACTAGGAACACATAGCTAAGCATACATTCTCCTTAAGTACTCTACTAGAGCTTGATGAAGGTGATAATCCTCGCTCAAAGTCAAAATCTTTCTCCAATCTTCTTTGCTTAATGAAGTCTTTCAATATCCTCCCATGTACAATAATATGAGAAGCCTTCAAGTATACATCTTCAAATAATACTCGACTTGAACTTGCACACCTTAATGTCGAGCTTTGATAATAGCTTGCTAGACCATAAGCTTGAAGTATATGTCGAGCATTATACTTGAAGACATATATTTGAAGCTTGTGATTCATAATGCCTTGATGGACCACAAGCTTCAAGTATATGTCCTCACATAATGATCGATTTGAACTTACAGACCTTGGTGTCGTTATCTTTTGGTGCTTATAAGCACTGAAGCTTTGCTTGAGGTTCATCATCATATGATGACCACCTCAACATTTTTTAGTATCATCTTTGTATGAAGCACCCTTCGAAGATTATAATTACACTCAGTGCACCTTGATTACTATCAATCCTTGATGCCATCTTCACTTGAGTTATGGTAAGATCGACGTCTTGATGTAACATGATGAAGTGGACATAATACTCATACTTTTCAAACACATGTAACATGATTAGTTCACAAGCATGATTGACGTTACTCACCAAATCACTTGATCACTTGTGCTTCATCATTTTAGTTCTAGCATGCTCTCTTGAAGCCGTCTTCACATGTTCATCAACCCTTGATGAATCGTAAGCTTTAAGCATATGTCTACACACGACGCTTATCTTGAGCTTGCCCTTCTCAACTTGATGACCATTCAATACTTGATGTCATCCACACCTAAGACTTGTGACATCATTCTTTTGATGCTCTCTCACCAAATAGAACATAATCGACACACATTTCTCATACATAACAAAGGGGTTAGTTCACAAAATGCAATTCACGATTGCTTACAAAAACCACTTGATCATATGATTCATCCATGAGTCTTATCATGGTCAAATTTCTTCTTCTCTTGATCCTTACATTGGTTCACACAAGTAAAAATGAAATCTTCACTTGAAGTCCATCCACATGTGATGCACACCTCAATAGCATCAATTACATGCTTCATGAGGTCGTAAATTTATTATCTTGATGCAACCTCACGGAGTGGTTTCTAACCATACACACACTTTTCAAATTCAAGAAAATTATTAGTCTATAAATCTGGTTGTTATTTATCATCAAAACCAACACAAGTCTAGAGACATGAATGCACTTTCACCTTCTAACTGCCAAAACCCCTACATCACGTGCGGCTCATCCATATAATGTTTCAGAGGTTACATAGGGTATGTTTGGTGGTTTCCAAGCTAGCTATGCCAAGAAAAAGGTTGCTTTCACTGAATAAGTTAAAATAAAAAGAATGCATTTGTCATCTTTATTCCCAGAGAACATGTGCAGCCTTAGCATCTAGGTAAACACATCGGTTTTCTCTTATTTTAAATTTTGAACTACTTTGATCGCATCCAACCGTTAGCACCACATATAGAAGCTAAGGTGTTGCTAAATTTTTTTTAGTTACAATAAAAATTATAAGTATTAATAAAAAAAATCATAGCATTGATTGATAAGCGTAGTGGTGGTGCTAAGATTTTTGATTTTAGCACCGGTAGCATCTACTTAGCACCTAGGAATGTGTGAGAGATCAATAAACTTAGCAAATTTGCTAATTTCCTGTTGAATGAGAGTTTATTAAAGTACTGTCGGCTGAGTTGTACATCATCAAACCTAAATTTATGTACAATTTTAGGCTTATAAATATGCAATTAGATAGTTGTACATCACTAAACCTAAATTTGTGCGCAATTTTAGGCTTAAAATATGCAATTTAGGCACAACTTTTATTTTTTGTATAGGTCTCAATTTTTTCTTATGTATTTTTCTTTTATCCATCGGATCAAGGTTGTAAGGCTTGTAGCATCAATTGCGAATTAGCACATTCTCCTGAGCCTAAAACTGGCCTCCAGAGGCTGCTATGGTGCTACCATTTTTGAAGCATGACTTAGGTGTACTAAGGGTCTTAGGTGTACTCGTGCACTAGATCTCTAGTTCATCATTTTAAAGATCATAATTTTTTTAAATGAAATTGACAGCATTTACACATCATTTATCTACCATGACACAAAAAATTGGATTCAAACTCGATCTACATATCATGAAATAAAAAAGATAAATTCAACTGTGAATAGTACAAATTTAAAATAAACAGTGTTCTTGTGCTATTTAATACTACTCACAGCTAAATTTATCTTTTTGTATCTTGATACGTGAGTAGAATTTTGACATAAAATTTATAGCATGATAGATATATATTGTGTGAATATTTTCAAATTATTTTAAATTTTTCATAACTTTTTAAATAGTAAATTAAGAATCTAATACATGAGTACACCTAAACCATTGAGTGCGCACAAGTCAATGCCCTATTTTCCCTACGATGTCTGGAGACAGGCTCCGAGGCACTCTCTCCTTCAGTCCTTCTAGCGGCTAAAACACACCGTAGATGCTCTTGTATTTCCCGACAAGAGAATAAAGGGCTCAAATTGAGTGATAATGGACGAACTTGTGGCTGATGTGGCCTAATGCAGCAGAAATTGACTGATCTAGATGTAATCAAACATGCTGTAGGACCATTTTAAGTAGTACTTTCAACGGTAATTAGTACTGGATCAGGCACAGTATCTGTGCTATTTAGATTTGGTTCCTGTCACATCAAGAAGCATCCATCTCCTTGTCGCTACCAACTCCGTTCGGAACCCGCCGTGGCAGGTGTTAGTCCAAGGGGGCAGTGATTTCAACTTCCAAGGATCTAGCTACCTGCAGCAGTTCCAGCTACCAAGCAATAGCAACTGGCCGATCAATTTCTCATTCCCGTTGATGAAAATGTCGTCAGGAATAGATCAGTCTTCAGATCATGATTGAACAGTTCTGCGAACGACTGTAGTGTCTGGAGATCCGGCCGGGGCCATACATGTGTGCAGATTGGCGTGACTTGCATTACAGTGCACGGTGCAATTTGAGACAAGGAATCAAGCTCTGAAATGCACTCATCAAGCTCTGAAATGCACTCACCTTTTTGATTGATTGGCAGATATTAATGGACAATGTTATCTGCAAAAGGCTCTTCATGATGGGGTTATGCGTGAAGGCTGAGTGCTCATTTGCCCTGTGAGATAAGATTTCATTCACCAAACATATCTTTGTATAAAGCAGCAGGCTAGCACAGCTTGATGATGGCCGCTCGATCGACGCAATCATGCAACGCGAAATCCTCAAAAAGACAAAAAAAAAGAAGAAGAAGAAGAAGAAAACGAGCCCGTACGTGCCTCTGATGGATTGGTGCAGAAAAGGAAACATCTCCGGCCACTGAAAAAAGGGCTTGTTTGAGCGTGAGCTGATGGGTGCATGCACGCATATGCGCGCTCGTGTCGGTGAGTGTGTGCTGTAACGTGTTCGAATCATCGTCCTGGCTTGGAGTTCAAGTTTGTCTCGTAATCATGGACGCGCGAGATCTCTGCTCACCTCTTGGCCCATCGATCCGTGCAGAGAGATGATAGGATCGAGCTCCAGCTTGCCATCACCGACTGCATGACAGTACTACTCATGACTAGTGGTTTCTTCGTCTTGTTGCATGGCCGTCTTTTCTAGGACGCATCATCATCGTCCCCACTACACGGACAAATGATCTGTCTGAAGGTCTAACCTTGCGATACATGCATCTGGATTCTGAACTGATTTGTGTCAGGGTTCACTTGCTCAGTCAACATGATGCATCATGCTGCGTTACGGGCTTACAGCGTTAGCAAACTCCCGAGAGAAAGTAACACAGAGAAAGCTGAGCCTACAGGGCGGTCGTGCATGGCCCAAGTGAACACAACGGCCCAAGCCCACATGAGACTTCTAGTTCCTACGGCAAACAGTTAGGCCAATCGGGCAGTGAACAGAACAATCGCACGGCCCAAATTTGCCCACTACACTCCAACAAATGAACCAAAATCCTCTAAAAAAAAAGACGCTGCTTTATCAAAAAGACGCTAAAAATAATAATAAAAAAGACGCTGAGGGGCTTCTCCCCCTTAGTCTTTCTTCATTTAAAAAAAATAATATCCTCTCACCACCAACGAACCAAAATTGTAGCACTCCGTATAACACTCTCTTTTCTTTCTAGAAATCAAGGCACTTGCGCAGCTTTACTGAAAACACCGTGTAACACTTGATCACAAGGATCGATGCTCCCGCAGCCGCCATGGCCAGCCACCAGCTCTGCTTCCTGCTGCTGCTGATGCTCTCGTCGGCGTCCCACGCGCGGGACATCATCTCGCCGGGCAATCCGCTGAGAGGGAACGAGACGCTGGTCTCGGCCGGCACCGGCAGCTTCGTCCTCGGCTTCTTCACCCCGCCGGGCTCCAACAGCACCTACGTCGGGGTGTGGTACGCGCACGTCCCGCTCCGCACCGTCGTCTGGGTCGCCAACCGCGCCGACCCCGTCCCGGGCAAGGCGGAGGACAACGCCGGCGCCACCCTGTCCGTCTCCACCGACGGCACGCTTGCCGTTGTGGACGCGAACTCCACCGTCACGTGGTCGGCCTCCCCGGCGTCCGGGGCGGTGGCCGGCGGCGAGTGCACGGCGCGGATACGGGACAACGGGAACCTCGTCGTTTCCGACGCGCGCGGCGGCGTGGTGTGGCAGGGGTTCGACCACCCCACCGACACGTTGCTCCCGGGGATGAGGGTCGGGGTGGACTTCGCCGCCGGCAAGAACATGACGCTGACGGCGTGGACCAGCCCCTCCGACCCGTCGCCGAGCCCCGTCGTCGCGGCCATGGACACCTCCGGCGACCCGGAGGTGTTCATCTGGAACGGGCCGACCAAGGTGTGGCGCTCGGGACCCTGGGACGGCCTGCAGTTCACCGGCGTCCCCGACACCGCCACCTACAGCGGCTTCACCTTCAGCTTCGTCAACAGCGCCAGCGAGGTCAGCTACAGCTTCCAGGTGCGCAACGCGAGCATCGTGTCTCGGCTGGCGCTCAACAGCTCGGGCGCCTCCGGCGGGCTGCTGCAGCGGTGGACGTGGGTGGAGTCTGCGGGGACGTGGAACCTGTATTGGTACGCGCCCAAGGACCAGTGCGACGCCGTGTCGCCATGCGGGCCCAACGGGGTGTGCGACACTAACAGCCTGCCGGTGTGCTCGTGCCTCCGCGGGTTCGTGCCGCGGCGGCCGGAGGCGTGGGCGCTGCGGGAGAACACGGCCGGGTGCGTGCGGGCCACGCCGCTCGACTGCGCCAACGGCACCGACGGGTTCGCGGTGGTGCAGCACGCCAAGGTGCCCGACACGACGGCCGCCGTGGTGGACTTCGGCGCCAGCCTCATGGAGTGCCAGCAGAGGTGCCTGAGGAACTGCTCGTGCACGGCGTACGCCAGCGCCAACCTCAGCGGCGCGCCGGGGCACCGCGGCTGCGTCATGTGGTCCGGCGGGCTCGCCGACCTCCGTGTGTACCCCAACTTCGGCCAGGACCTCTACGTCCGTCTCGCCGCCGGCGATCTCGGTACGTGCCCACATTCTTTTTTCTACGTCTTCTTCTAATTCTGTGCCATGTGATTACCCATGATCGATGCGTGTTGGGTGGTTCGTGATATTTTTGGTTCCATCCTATCCTATGGCGCACTTGATTAGTTAAGAGGCAGCTTTGGCATCTGAACTTTTTTATTTTGGCTTTTTTTAGGCGTTTAGCTTTTGGCATGTGCAGACCTGTAGTTTGTCTCGATCATCAAACAGTAGTGATGGAATGTAGAACTAGATCTTGCCATGTTTCAAGTCAGTGGTTCAATCAGTGAGAGAGTTTACTCGACCGTTTTGAGTGAAAGCCACTTTCATGGAGAGATGGAATGGAAAAATAATTCAATAGGATTGCGAAAAGCTATCATTGAGCGAAGTCATATCATATGCGCGGAGTGCAACTACTTAATTATATTTGTTTAGCACAAATTGTTTAAAGCTCGGTAGATGAGAGGTTGTGATCAAAGCCTGAAAAATCTACAAACAAACACGCAGTATATAGTTAGTGGAGGGTCCTGGATGAATTGTAGGTGGTGGAGTACTGGTTACGGTTCAATCCCCAACCCACATAAGCCTAACAACATCATGGTTCGGAAAAAATTTAGTTAACGACTATTTTTTCGTTTTGATGCCGGTTTTAGATGAGAAAAAAGAACTAATTTGTATATGTCCCACAAACCATTTCTTGTTATTTTATTGGTTATAGCCTATGTATCATCTTTGTTTGGGCCTGCACGAACCATGCACCTGAGCTGGAACACGACAATTAGCACTTGTTCTATGCGAGAGCAAGAGGGCACTCTTCCGAGAACAGCACAAACTGGCAGCAACAACTGGTAGTGATTATTATTTAGAAAATAAATAACCCGACAAAACAAAAGCGATTCTGGAGTTGAAAAATGCTCTGGTGATGCTGTCTTCCCCACTGCATACTCCATGTGGGTCATATCGGGCGCATAGTAGGGTCAAGACTATGATATCAGAAGCAAATATAGCTGTATAAGCTAGCAACTAGCATTTTGGAAGGCATGGCATGGATAAGCTTCAGTTCAGATGAAGAAATCTCCTGTGTTTGTGTCCCTGTTGCACGCACCAGCGACATAGCGTCCAAGCTCCAATGTATGATGAAGACCACCACATGCTGTATACGGGATAAACGAGCAGGATCTGCGAAAAATATCGGACGTCCACTAGAAACTGGACAAAAATTGAACTTCCCCACCAGAATGAGATCAGGCTCCAACGCTTACCAAATCTCATCTCCACGTAGAAAGTATCCTTGCATTGTATCTTTCAGATGATCTCACCAAGTCTTCTCTTCTCCTATCCCTGGTGTCACCCGATGGTGAGATCCATCCAATGGAAGTACGAGCAAAAGTATGGTTTGCTAATGTCGGAATAGATTCCATTCCAAACAACTCCAGATCTCTGAACAAGACTCTGGTGCCGGCCCAATCATGCACTCACAGCTCATACCTGATATAGCTGCACCTGCATATGGGAAACCAGTAAACTGACATGACAAATTAACAATTTTCGCATGTCCATTTCACTTCAGAGTGGGTCCTGCTACCGCATAATTCCGGTCCCAATCTGATCTCCTGGCCCTGCTAAGCAAAAATGGACACATTGCTTTGTTTCCTTCAGGAATAAGTGAACACAGGCATTTTCGTGTTGCAACAGTCAGAGTCAGTGATAAAGTGAGGACCATCTAGTCCAAATTTTAGAGTGCAAGCTAGATGTTTCTATTGCACTGAATCCATATTTGATGAGTTGGATGGTGATCTGATCGACCAGCAGGTCTAAATGCCGTGAGGAATCATGGGACATCGTGATCAATGACTCGTGCATGTCTAAATCCGCATGTTTTCTTAGTGTGAATGTGTTTCTTCACATGTGGATGACGTGCATGAGCCATAAGGTGTCCATGATGATTGATGGATTACTGAATCTTAGTCTTTTCTTTTCTTTTCTTCCATGGATAAGTCAAATAAAGAATCACCTAAAGAAAGGGAGAGATTTAGTTTGGCGGGACCAATTTTGTTGCTAATTTTGCATTTTGCGTGATCGAATTGAATATGCATTATATTGATAAAGGAAAAAAAAACTTAGCAATTTACTTCTTTAGTGGAACTCAATGAAAATCTTAGGATGCTTACATCAGCGAAATGTGTAATACTTATGTCGACAGTAGGACCAGTATGTTCCATTTTCAAAGGAAATAATCAAGACACGCAAGCAGAAGCAACATACCTGGACTAGTTGTTGCCATCACAAAGCCTGTTAATACCTTCACGGCTAGAAAGTTGTGACAGAACTATCTGAAGACTTCTGCCAGCTAAAAGTTCGGACCTATCAAATCATCTTCAAATATTTCAGTTGGACAAGAAGAAAATATGTTTGGCCAAGCTATGTAAATAGTAGACCAGTCTTTACTTTGGACTGCAACATTATAACATTTACCATACGATCGTAGGCATCAAGATCCATGGTGCCACGGTCCTGGTTAGGCGTGGAGGCCCCTTGCTTTAAGTTGAGTTCAGAATTCCACAGAACAGGACCCCAGATTTAAGAGGTTTGGTACTTTGTAAAGGATGGCCACCTACCAGTAGTTGATCCCATTGTATCCGGTTATCCAAAAGCAAAGGTTACATAAAAAATTGGATGCATCAACAGTATTACATCCATGGTTCATGGTTGAGGGTGTTTTGAAGGAATTAGTGAGCCCCCATATGTGTAAAATATTAACGACCTATATCGTATTCAGAACTTCTGTATTATATACTACAGAAGATCTAAAAAAAGTGAACAAAATTAGAAAAATGGGCTAATGCTAGAGTTGTACTAGATTCATTCAATCTGTGTTTGCATGTACATATTCGGAAGTGAATATTTCAACACAAAGCCCTGGTTAGGCTTTTGTAATATGCAATTCTGTTCTGTTGGCAATACTCTTTGTTTAGCAGCTCTCCAAATGCTTGCATTCATCAGCCAAAGGAATGCTCACAATTCACTAGTGTTACACTACTGTGTATATTAACATCGAAGTGATACACAATTACACATACACGAATGTTGTAGCTACATCCATGTCCATGATCGAACTAATAGCCGTAGTTTCTTGCATAGATTCAATTAGCAAGTCTAAGAAGAAGGTGCACGTCATAATTGCAGTTGCTGTCAGCATCTGTGCTCTGGCAATTCTTGTAGCAATTATAGGGTTCTTCATTTGGAGAAGAAAGAGGACAAAAGCAACACTATCAGGTAACATGCAATCATCTCTGAAGTCCTGACTTTCAGAACGGGAGAAAAATACCTCTCTTTAGTCGAAAGATAAAAAAGAATTAGTCAAGAAGAAAAGCTGACCTCTTATTTGCCAATGTCATTTCTAAATTTGATGTTCCAATAGGACCAAGTAAATGGAGTGGTGGTTTACACAGCAGAGGACTCCAAAGTGAAGGAACTAGTCACGGTGATGACCTGGAGCTGCCACTATTCGATTTGGAGACAATAGCAGCAGCCACAGAGGGCTTCTCAAGCGACAACAAGCTTGGTGAAGGTGGCTATGGGCCAGTATACAAGGTACTAAAGTTTCAGAGACAATTCATTAGTTCGAAGCATCGAAAAATCAAAAGTTCAGGTCTTGCAATGAGGTCTTACAATACATCATTAACATTTGAAAACAAAGATGACATTCTGAGTTTTCATACAGGGTAAGTTGGAGGATGGACAAGAAGTAGCTGTTAAAACACTTTCAAAGGCATCAACACAGGGTCTCGACGAGTTCAAGAATGAGGTTATGTTGATAGCTAAACTCCAGCACCGAAATCTTGTTCGACTCATTGGATGCTGCATTTGTGGACAAGAAAAGATACTCATATACGAATACATGGCAAACAAAAGCCTGGACTTTTTCCTGTTTGGTATGCACTTAACCTTTGTGAGCATGACAATTCCAAATCTTTCGACTAACAAATGCCAATCTACCTATGTTATCAGACAAATCCAAGAGCATGCTTCTTGACTGGCAAACGCGATACCGCATAATCGAGGGGATTGCCCGAGGTTTACTGTACCTCCACCAGGACTCGAGATACAGAATCGTCCACAGAGACCTGAAGACAAGCAATATTCTTCTGGATAAGGATATGACTCCTAAAATTTCAGACTTCGGCATGGCAAGAATATTTGGCGGCGATGACTCCGAAATCAATACACTTAGAGTGGTCGGCACATAGTAAGTAACTACAAGTTTCGACAAACAATTCAATCACCTTATATTGCCAATGTTAATCTCCTAACATCGACGATCTTTACGTGGTTCTCTACAGTGGCTATATGGCTCCGGAGTATGCAATGGACGGAGTGTTCTCGGTGAAATCAGATGTGTTCAGCTTCGGTGTGATAGTGCTGGAAATCATCACTGGTACGAGAAACAGAGGTGTCTACAGCTACTCCAACCACTTAAACCTTTTAGCACATGTAAGTATGAACAGATTCACCAATTCTACACCACTTATGCTCAATAATTCTTACCAGCATCTCTGAATTTTTGTCAGGCCTGGAGCTTACTGAACGAGGGGAACAGCCTCGATCTGGTGGACGAAACCCTGAAGGGCTCGTTCGACTCCGGCGAGGTGCTGAAATGCCTCAAGGTGGGGCTCCTGTGCGTGCAGGAGAATCCGGATGACCGGCCCCTCATGTCCCAGGCGCTCCTGATGCTGGCCGCCGCCGACGTCGACTCGCTGCCGACCCCCAGGCAGCCTGGCTTCGCGGCGAGGAGAGCCGCGACGACGGAGGACACGTCGTCGAGCAGGCCGGACTGCAGCTTCGTGGACAGCATGACCATCACCATGATCGAGGGACGGTAGAGCAGGCAAGGCCTCCTACTCCTGTCGATCGGAGTGCGAACGGCGAACGTTAGAATGGAATTCGCGCGTGGTTTTTGTGAATCGTTTGCTCAGTTCTAGCATTGGATTGTGGATGAAATCACCAAAAAATATTCGGGAAGTCGAGAGTGTTGAGATGTATTTATATAGCGAAATCAATGGATGGGTGAGCGTTAGGGTTCTTCACCTTGCAGACGACGACAGTGAACTACTCCACCGCCGCCCTCCACGGCGAGAATGGTAGAATACCCGGCCACTAGCAACGGCAGATTCCAGAACCCTCAACGGCGACGGCGGGGGAAAAGCCCCATGAAGAAGGACGCGTCAGATCACCTGAAAACCACCGAATTCTCGCGTTACTTTGGGCCGACACGGACGGCGATGACCTACGGCCCAGACCTTCAGGAGCTTATGCTGCGAGCTGCCCATGAAAAAGAGTCTTCTGAAGCTATTCTCTCTTGACCAACGCGATTTGCTGATTTTTACTCTGAATCGTCTTCTTCAGTTCGTCCTCGGCTGAGCCTGTACCATCTTGTCATCGTTCTCGTTGCTACGTGACCAAAATATGCTTGATTGATGGATGGATGGGTCATGGCCTCATGGGTGCTGATGCATGCACAGCTGCAGTTGGGTTCTTTCTTCTGTCCGCCAGCCGCTGAGATCTACCAACCTGCTGAAACGTTCCCGGATCTGGAAACCGCCGCGCCGTGCTCATGAATTTTACTGTCGCTCTCGCCCGGACCTGATGAACTTCCACATGAACTGTGGTATCAAACAGAAGCTTGCTACCAATGTTAGTATATGCACTGTAATTCTACAGAACAAACAGCTGTGCATTCCTACATCGACTTCGCGTCGCCTTCCACTCAACTTCTAACATTCTAACAATGTACATGTAATCGCCATTTAGAACGCGAGAATTTTTACGGTGCTTTTTGTTGTTGAGAATTTGATCAACTTCTTTTCCTATCAACTCCCGGAAATTTTTTGGGGGAGCAGCAGAATCGCAGGCTTGGATCAGAAAGCGTAAAGTAACAAAAGGGGCAGGCAGGCTGCTGCTACGTGTCCAAGCAACAGTGCACCACCACCACTGTTCTTTGACTTCTTTCGCAAAACACACTCCCGTGTTCTGCAAAACCCTCGCCTGTCCCCTTCCCCTGATCAGATCGAGGCATCGTGTGCTCAGTACATTTGAATCGAGGGGCCGAGACACCCTAGCCGATGGCGACCCACCCGGCCTCCCCGACCGCTGGCGGCGACAAGTCGTCCCCGCCGCCGCCGCCGCCGGTGCGGCTGGCCGTGGCGCAGGCGGCGGGGGTCGCGGCGATCCAGCCCAACTCGCCCCGCTTCTTCTTCTCCTCCCTCGCCGCGGCGGCCTCCTCCCCGCACCGCCGCATCGCCATCGCCGTCGACCTCTCCGACGAGTCCGCCTTCGCCGTCAAGTGGGCCGTCCAGAACTACCTCCGCCCGGGCGACGCCGTCGTCCTCCTCCACGTGCGGCCCACGTCCGTCCTCTACGGCGCCGACTGGGGCTCCATCCCCGTCGCCGTCGATGACGACGCGCCCGCTGCCTCCGCCACCGAGGAGCCGGAGGACGCGCGGAAGAAGCGGGAGGAGGACTTTGACGCCTTCACCTCCACCAAGGCGCAGGACCTGGCGCAGCCGCTCGTCGCGGCGCAGATCCCGTTCAAGATCCACATTGTCAAGGACCACGACATGAAGGAGCGCCTCTGCCTCGAGGCAGAGCGCCTCGGCTTGTCCGCAATGATCATGGGCAGCCGCGGATTTGGCGCCTCCCGCAAGGGCGGTAATGGGAGGCTCGGGAGTGTCAGTGACTACTGCGTGCACCACTGCGTCTGCCCCGTGGTGGTTGTGCGGTACCCTGATGACGCCGGGGCAGCAGGTGGTGGCGAGGCTGTGGGGGATGAGCTGCGCACGGTGCCTGAGAACGAGGCCGTGTACCATGAGGCGCCAGAGGGGCAGAAAGGTCTGTTCCTTTGCTTGGTCTTGTACTTTCCATTGCATAGTCTGCCATGAAGTAGGTAATGAAATCATCAGTGTTCTGTGGGTGTCAAAATGCGACACGGGGTGTCTGATTTGGCAAAAAAAACTTTGGACATGGGTGTCTCAGTGTCTGAGTAACATTCGAAAATATTAGAATGCGTTGGGTATTGATGGCAAGGAGACACAAGATGTTCATTGCAAAAGAAAAAGAAAAAAGAGACGAGATGAGAGTATTGCTAGTTGTAATTTGTAAATGCTGCATTGCATTAGAACTAATTCAGTACAGAAGTCCAGTCAATAAAGGTTTGCTTTTGTCGTTATACTGCAATCAAATGTTACCAGTCCTAAGGTCTGGGCCTTGTCCAATAGCTATCCTGTAAAGTTCTAACTTGATCAGTTAAACTGGACAATGTAATTGAAGCAAATTAATGAAGTGGTAGCTGTCATATGACCTTCCAAATCTTTATAGTATTGGAACTGGAAATACATAACCCAATGGAAATGCCAAAAACGAAACAGATTGCTTGTAGAACTGCGGTTGTACAAAAACAATGGCATGTAAAGCTACATTGGACATGCTGTGCCATTCTGCATTGGGTCAAATTTTCGATGCGTACACTACTTTAGTTGCATCTACATTTCTATAATTCTTTGCATATCAAATGGATATATAGGTTCATTTCTGACTTAGAATAGGATTGTTTCATTAATGTATGAAGGAGCTTTGAATCCTCTTTTGTATGTCAAAAGGTGCAAAAGTTGTGTTCATATATGTGATGAGAATAGAGGATCGCTTCAAGTAATCAAACTAGAAGTCTCAGAAAAGAAAGAATAGTGTATACTGTAGATCAAGTGAATTTCACCTGCTCATCGTTTGCAGATATTAAAGTTGGAGAGCTATTGGAGGTGGATTTGAGAAAAGTACCTTACTAGTCACTGTTATGGTTGTTCATCTATATCCCTTAGAAAATCACGATGGAAACTGATTTTGCGAGAACGTTTGGAGGAGGAATGAATGAAGTCCTTCAGTTGCCTTTATTTTAGGCTAATTTGGGATTGTGCTCTGCTTATTTGTTATATACTTAAAAGGCCTGTTTTCATCTCTTGAAAAGAAAGCTGCACTGCCACACAACTAGCTTTATTTGGCATTTTTGATTGCGTGAGTTCAGATGATCTTTTGTTCTTTCGTATTGGCCGTTTTGCATTCACGTGGCTCTGTAACCACCATCTCGGCAATCAGCAAATATCTGCAACGTCATATGCTTCTAGTTGCATACATAAACTATCATCCTAGAGGCTAAGAGTGATGCCTTGTACTATTTGCACTTCTGTAGTTACCAAACTGATATTGACTGGTAGATCAAGATGCATGGACATATACAGGTGACATCTTTACTTTCATCGTGAAAGTGGAACTATTTACTTCCACCAGTATTGTCTTTCAGACAAATTTGAGTCAGATGCTCAAACATAAGGTACCTCCAAATTAGGAGTTGGGACTGAAGTAGATTGTGGTTAGTTCTAGGAGAAGGATATATGAGAATTAACAACTTACGAGCAGTGCCTATAAGCCCCATACACACCATGAGAGACTGTCTTCTTTGATGCTTATCTTTTGGTTGAATGTAAGAAAATAAAGTCAGACGTCCTGAACATACCATTTGTTCGCTGTCATATACTGCGTACCACTATAACATGCTCTACCTTTTATTCGTTAGGGTGACATTGACATTGCCAACTAGTTTGTGTCCACTCAGGTTGACTATTTTCAAAACTGTACTCTGTTACTTCATTGCCTATGTTAAACTTGCATATCAAGCTAGTGCCTCGGTGAGCGAGCTATTTTACTTGCTTATATCTTGGAAGTGATTTGTATTTTTCCATGTTACAGAAAACTGAGGTAATAGTCACGAGGAGACAGCAAGACTTGCTTGATGCCAACCCCTCTGTAACTGAGTGGTCGCTTGTCTATTCCACTCTGCTTTGCACTTTGAGTTTGTATCGGACCTGTAGATCATGGACTGAGTCCTTGTTGTTTGGCTTCCCTAGATATTTCAACTGTCGAAATGAGAATAATGTATTTCTGCAGATAGTATATGTTGTATGAATCTTTCTGCTTGGCACCCTGGAACATGGTTCCGTTTGCCCATTTGTTTTCGATGTCGAGCTTGACCATTCGTATGCGTGTTGTATCTCTGTCCACTCTGCTTTGCATATTCTGCTTGTAAGAACTGCACACCATGGACGATTCTTGGTTGCTTTGCTTCCTGAGATATTTACGTTGTTGAATATGTTCCTGCATATAGGAGCTGCTGTACGGATGTTTCTGCCTGGGTCCCTGTGAGTTGTCAGAAGCCCGAGTTACTGGCCCGTGTCGTGCTACCGTGCTATTAACACACAATGGCACCAATAAAAAGTTCAAAAATCAACTAATAAGAAAATGAATTATGCTATTCGCCGTGGGATTTGTCTTATTTGTTCTTCGATGAATATATTGAACTAGCAAAGCTTGCTTGCGCCACGCCGCGCACACCCTGTTGAGCTACCTTCCCATCAGAAAATAAATATGAACATATTGTCTCGTCGTTGTAAGAGATCACAGTGAAATTTCATAAAATTGGATGTATCCATTCTTATTTCAAATAAAGATATGTCCATCTTTGCTATTCTAATTGGTAAATTAATTTATTTACCAATTTATATTTTTTAAATCGGTATGAGAGTACAATACATTTAACCTTCAAATAAAAGGGTTTCCTTTGCTAGAAAATCTTAAATAGCTATTTTGAAAAGTTTAACAACAATTACGCATTAATTCATATCATTAGTTTAGTTATCAAACTATATAGGACTAATGGTTCCATTATATTTAACATTTGCTAGAATCTTGAATATCCATTTCAAAGCTCTAGAAATATTCAAAAATAATTAAGGTGAATTGTTAACATATTTATTTAATTAACTTGTAATTAAATGTAATATCCCTGTCTTGTTAATTAGAATTAAGATTAATGAATTTGAGCAAGAATAAAACTTTTGCTCCTGGTTGCATCAAATCCTGCATGCATCTAAAATTGCAACAAAGTAAAAGCCTAAAGGGTTAAGCTAAGAAGCAATTAAAATGATGCAACTAAGAATGATGAACTATGGCCTCCAATATTCTTGTTAAGCCCTAAACAAAATAAAGAACACCTACTAATATTTCTAGAATTTTTGTGCTATGTTCTGTGTGTGACTCCACTTAAGAAGTAATTCTAGAAATACATGTAATTGGTAAGTAATTATTCACTAAGCATAATAATAATGATAATAAAGTGCTCAGCTATGTAATTAAAGAGAGAGAGATGCAGGCAGCCTAATCCCTCTTTTTCTTTGCTCTTATCCTCTTACTTCAAGACTTTCTTTAGACCTTCACGATCCAGCAGAAGCAGCTATTGCTCACAGATGATGCAACTCCGTTTGAACACCAAGTAGCAGCCACCTCATGCTAGCTGCAAGCAGCTCACACATAAGCTGCATAACTCCTCTTCCTTATCGCTTGCACAAATATCTCCTTCCTTGACCAGCTAAAGAACTCTGAACTAGTACTCCTCCTTCCGTTGTACCTGTATTACAACACTCATCCATGCTGATACACTTGGGCACCAGCAGAGAAAAAGCCAAACACGCACACATGATCAAGTTGTCTAGAAGACTAAGAAAGAAGAGACCAGTCTAGAGACAGCGAGCAATATCATGCACTGTCCACCCATTCTTATGCTTACCTCCATTACTCTCTGGTCACCCTATTGCTAAGCCAAGGTCTAGAGAAAGACAAGAGGCCATGTGAGCAAGCCCAACACACACACATATATATACACGTTCAAGAACACCAAAAGAACTTTAGAAGAGCCACCAAGGAGAAACAAGGGGACATGATCAGGGGCAAGCTGACCACCGTGGGAGCAGGCAGGCCAGGTTCTGTTGGGCTGAGTGTGTGTACATGTGTATCAAGCCCAAAGCCCATGTTTGTGTATATTGGTACCCATAGCAAGAAAGAAAATACGATTCCAGAAATTTCCCCAAACTTCATGGTATCAGAGCGAGTTGGAGGTGGCGCAGCTCGATTTGGTGATGGAGAAGGGGTTGTGTTGCTGGTGAAGGAGGCGCTGGGGTCGACGGCCGTGCTCGGTGGCTGGTGGCAAATCGGCAGCATATGGAGGAGTTCCGGCCATAGAGGAGAGACTGTTGGGTGGTAAAGAGGCTTCTACCTGGGTTGGAGGTGCAGTCCAGGAGCAGAGCGTCAAGTACGGAAGCAGCGAGTGACGGCGGCCGGTCGGCCAGCGACAGCACGGGACTGGATTTGGTGGCGTTGCTTCTCATGAGGGGATGGAGCTTGAGGTAAGGTGATGTTACTGAGGTTCCAGAGGTAGGCAAGCTTGGGCCTCTAGGTGCTGGGCGCTGAGAACCAGAGCTAGGGGTGCTTGCTGCACGTGTGTACAGAGGAGCTTGGGCTGCTTGCTGTAAGAGCTTGGGAGAGTTGAGGCCGAAGGAGAAGACGTATTAGCAGCTTGTATTTGCAGGGAGTTTGTTGTGTGCAAAAGGAGTAGAGGTAGCTCTTAGTCGAAGGGTTGTTGATATTGATTTAGTGCTTGAGCAAGAAGGTCAGGGAAGAAGAGTAAAGTTGCTTGCGGCAGGTCGTTGAGGGGCTGGTCTGGACAGTGGAGTCTGGACTGGAATCGTAGAGTACGGCTACTTGCACTGCAACAGGGGGGAGGCAGAGAACTTGAAGCTCCAGTTCAGTAAAATTCTTGAAGAATGGGAGAGAATCTGTCACACCCCGATTTTCCGAGACCCAAAAATTAGGTCTAACAAAAACTTTTTCGCTAATAATGTCAGTTAAAATACTTCCAACTAAAACTTTAGTTCAAATCATGATGTAGTACCAAAACACGAAAACCCTTGTTCCTATTTTTCTTGATTTCCGTTTAGTCGAAACCTGTAACACCCCGATTTTTCGAAACCCAAAAATTAGGGCTAACAAAAACTTTTGCTAATAATGTCGGATAAAATACACCAGAATAAAACTTTTACTCAAATCATGCTTCTGCAAAATCCTAAAGTGAGTCAACCAAAGTCTTCCACCTCTGTTCCTATTTTCTTAATCTCTGCTTTGTCGAACTTCTGTCCGGCAAAGTATTTAAATCTTGTTTTCCGCCTTGTCTCCCTACGTGGCTAACCACCCTTGCATTCCCGCCACGAACATATCTTCAGCATCCCTTTCCCCTTTTGTCAAGCTGGTGCAACCTAGACCAACATCTGCCGCTAAGTGCCCACACGATACTTCTGCGAAATTGGAACATATATATGCCATGAACCTTATCCGAATGACTTGAAATTCTACCACCAACTTTGACATGTCCTATCATGAGCGTGTGCCCATATATACTTTTTTATATATACGCATGTACGCCAAACCCTAACCCCCTTCTTCCCAAGATACGGAACAAAATCCTAGCTCATCGTTCGGCTCTGCTACAATTCCCTGCATATATATGCACATAACAGTGGCAGCATTCAAACTCCAACACACTGTAACTTCGCATGTCCATTTCATCCACATACAAACCCCATATATGCTAAAATCTTCAAGTGTAGGTGGGCACATACACTCCCAACTCTGGTTTACTCTTCTCGGTAAAACCCTACCCACCATAGTGCTCCTCCCTTTACCACATGACCAAGAAAATATCTTCAGCTATTCTACCATTCTTCCTTAACAAAATATATACATATATTTCTTTTTCACCCTTATCCCTTATACTTACCATATCACCTTTTATCTTTCTATATGGTAAAACTCTAGACATTTACTTCACCCTGTATATCCACTCCTCCAAAAATTTCCCAAAAATCCCAGAAACGCCTTGAGACATTCTTCAACACCGTTCCACCAAAAACATTTCGAGGTGTAGTTCGAGAATGTCAAATGAAATTAGGTCAAAACTAGGACTTGAACTACAAACCCTTCCAATTGTTCTCAGGAAAAATATCCAAAAATCGTACGACACTCCCCATTGTTCCAGAAACCCAAATATGCAAAAATATTGGCATCTCTAGTTCATAAATTCTGAGTAGCAGCCATCCAAACACCTCTGCCCCAAAAACTTTTCTCCATAGAAATCTATACCAGCTTCCGAGGTTTTCGCAAATTTGGAAGGAAGTCTTACATATATGTATAGAACCCACATGAATCATAAAACGTTAGGTGTCTTGTTCCAGAAATTTCCATCGAGAACAGCTCCCATCCCTCACTGTTGTCCCTACCATTCTCCTTGCTAACTCCTTCTCCTCTTTAATGCTGATGCTACTCCACACTGCAGTCTGCTGCGATTGCACAGCAACAACACGTCATGGCTCTCTCTACCCCAACTCCACACGCCACCTTTGCCTCTCCAGCCAAACAACTCAGAGTAGCGTGCACTCCTCTCTTTCTTCTTCTGTTTTCCCAGAACCTTTACCATTCCCTTGTCCCACACCAGTGCTAACCAGTGACCTTTTTCCCTCCTCCTGCTGAACCAAAGCAAGCCAAGCACTCCTCTTCACCTCCTTTTACTTTTCTCCCACGGTTTCTCCAAACCGAGCTCCAACTGTGGTCTCTTTATTTCTACTCCAGCAGCAACCTGAGCACCCTGCTCACTTTCTCCTTTATTCTTCAACGGGCAGCAACCAGCCTGAGCTCCCTCCTTTCTTTTCCTTCTTATTTCCAAACCAGAGCTCCAGCACAAGTTGAGCTCCAGGCTCCCTCAAGCTCCTTGTTCCCTCCTTGCTCTGAGCTGCTCCCCGCTATTCTTCTCTCCTTGACAACCGAGCTACTCCTTTCCCCTTCCTCCCATCTGTTTCAAGCTGCCTCAGCCCGAGCTCTCCTTCTGAGCAATCTCTTCTCCTTCTTTTCCCACTAGCCAAGCTCCTCAAGCTTGAGCTCCCAAGCACTCGAGCTGCCACAGTCCCACAACTCCATTCCCTCTGTCTTTCTTCCTCTGGACAGCAAGGAGCTGAACCCCGGGCATCTATCTCCTCCATTCCTCACCTGCAACCGAGCTCCAATGCATCTCTCACCCCAGAGCTGCTCCTCACCTCCTTCTCTACCCCAGCTCTTTTCCCCTCCTCTGTATGAACCGAGCTCCAGCTCCAGTGCCTCTCCTTGCTGTCCCCAATCAAGCCGCCTCAAGCTCCCAACTCGAGCCTCTTCTCTCTTCTTCAACAGCCGCAACGAACAGCCCCAGCTCCCCAAGCTACTCCCTCTCAGTCCTTCCAAGTCTTTCCTTCTCCCCATCGCAAGCTCCAGCTCCAACGGCTCCAGCAAGAGCAGTTACTCCTTGAACTACCAGTCGGCCGAACCTACTCCTCGCTGCCCCATGCCTCCGACGCCGCTGGTGAGACAAATCGAAGCCGAAGTCTACCTGTGCGCAGGTGCCGCTCCTGCTGTCGCGCCCCGCGGGCTCTCCCTTTCTGCTGTCGCGCCCAACAAATCGTTGCCACAGCAGCCCACGGTAGCACCTCGGCAACCACTCTTCCCTACCGCGGCAGCCTCGCGCTGCTATTTTCCCTACCGCGGCAGTATCGCGGCAAATGCCGCTACTGCCTCGCTCTGCCGTGGCAACCCGCGGCAACTCCTTTCCCCGCCGCGGCAAGCCTCTGCCGCTGCTACCTTGCTTCTGCCGTGGCAAGCCACTCCTGCCGCGGCAAAGCGTTGCCCCTGCCGCCCTTTTCCTACCGCGGTAGCTCGCAGCAGCTGCCACTGCTCCATTCTCCCGCCGCGGCAGCCCACGACAACTACCACACTCCACCCTACGCTGCCACGGCAGCCCTCGGTTGCTGCCACAGTTGCCTAGTTCCTGCCGCGGCAGCTCACAGTAGCTGCCATTGCTGCCTTGCCTCTGCAGCGGCAACCCCTCCTCGCCACGGCAGCTCACCTCAGCTGCCGCTGCTGCCTTGCCCCTGCCGCAGCAAGCCCCCGACAGCCGCGGCAAGGAGCCACCACCGCCCTCCTTCGACAGAAAATTATAGGGGGCTGGTTCCGTCCCTAAAATTTATCTAAATCCAAATCCTATCCATCAGTACTAGTTTTATAATTTTTTAGGATATTTGAATTTTCAAATTATAAATCAATTCTTAATGAACATGTTATACTTCCTTAAACCAAGTTCAATATGGTTAATCCCTTTTTGCATAGAATCAAGTAAGTCATGTGACTTCAGTGCACCTTTAACTCCAAAACTTTTATCTAATAAAAGCAGTAGGGAATTTGAGAAACATGTGGATATCCAAGCAACTCTTGTAGGCATGTATTTATAGATATACGTATATACCATTTTAATTTTTACTCTAAAAAGCTTTTCATATAGCTTTCTCAAATTTTTGAAACACGAATAATTTCCTCTGGAACCAACCTTTGCATGGTAGCTAAAAACTGTTGAAAGATATTATGACCATTACGCGGCAAAACCCTGGTTTTCTTATATACGAAACCCCTGCCTCATGTGGTATTAATTCCATCGCGTCATTTTGAAAACCCTAGCATCTTTCTAAGATCAATGCAGGGTTAAATGTTGCTTGAGTGTATTTTGGTTCTTAAATGGTTTTTCCTCGCACCGTTGGTGATTCGATGTTTTTCTCGACGTGTAGTTCCGATGTTGCGAGACCTTGCGCGAAGGATTTCAAGTGTTCGCCATATCAACTCCTGCTCAAGGATTGGCCAATATTGCTAGGCAAGCTCTTCACCCTTGTGAATCCCAAGTTTATGAAATATATTTTGTTTACGAAACATGCATGCTATGTTTTATACCCGTTATTATATGTAGGGTAGTTATGTCCGACACTTAGAAAACCCTAGCTCGACTCTGCATCCCTTGTCACCCCAAGGACTACCTATTCCAGAAGGGTTACCAAAAACTTAGGGTAGACTATATATATATGCTTAGTCATGTAGTAGAAAAACTAGTTTTTTCAAAAAGGAAGAAATACCCAATATTTCATGTGGTGAAAACTTATAAACGGACCATCGTGTTCGAAGGTGTGTGAAGATAGTATATCCATGGTTGGGATATTTTACCGTGAAAACGTTTTGTGAAACCAAAACAAAAATGAAGAAGATTTTGATCCGGGTCAGTAATGAAGGGCGAAAGCAGGAAGCTTGTTAAAGAGCGAGGTAAGGCCCGACGTGGTTCTCGCTGCCTGTTTATGGGAGTGGTGTGGAGTCCCTCTCGGATCACCTAAGGACCGAGCTTAAGTGCCGTTTGGCCAAGTCTTACCGTACGTCCACATGTCCTTTATGGGAAGGACTTGATCTAGTACCCGGCCTGGATTAGCATGAACCCGTAGACAGTGAGCAGTGTGTAGACGAGGTTGTAGCCTCTGTAGAGAAAAGTTTTCGCGGGAAAGCGATGGCTTGTTCGCCACAATGTTGGAACACCAACCTCCTTGTAGCGATGATACTGACTCAAGCTAGGTTTCGGACATATCCTTCTGGCGGGTTCATGGCTGGGTCTATACCGGTAAAGAGTCTCGTTGTACTAGCCCTGTCAGTATACGGGCCCAGTGTACCCAGGGTGAACTACATCGTGTGGGTAAAGCCGTACCATCTCTGCAGAGGGTTAAAACTATTTGAATAGCCGTGTCCACGGTCAAGGACGAACTTGGTTAGGCCACACTAAAGTAGACTGGGTTTCAAAACCTAAAATGTGGTTATGGGTTTAAGGACGTGATCCACCGTGTTCGCAGGGTGATATGCAAACTTCCTGTTGTGTCGGGAAGAGTGAAGAAGGGATTCCCCGTGGACTCGGGCAAACCCTAGTATCCCCATAGGTACCGGGTGAGCTATGTCTCCCCGAGGAATCGGGCGATTACCGTGCTTTCGTTGATATACCCGTATGTACCGGGTGAGCTATGTTTCCCTGAGGAATCGGGCGATTACCATGCTTTGCCGTTATAGCGGAAAGCACAGAGATGATCTCCCCGTTGTGACGGGAAGAGTGATAAAAGCAGGTACCTTATCTCGCTGCGCCAAGATACTTTGCAAAAATTGCTTTCACTCTCTATTTATGTATCTCAAATGCAAACTTACTTTCTCGCACAATATGAAACCTAGGATAGAGCCAATTTCTTGATAAATCCTTGCATGCTCATATCCGTGATAAACTCCCTGGTGGAGTGCTTGCGAGTACATTCGATGTACTCACCTGGCTTGTTGATTTGGCCAGACAGAAGGGCGACCGTTCGAAAGCGACGACGGTATCCGCGATAGCTAGGGCAAACCCCCAGTCAGTTGCCTGTCGGGTATGGCATACTGATGGGCCACATCACTGCTCGATTTTCCACTGCAAGTTTCTAGCCGTTGGGCTAAAGGTATATTTTTTCGATCTCAAAGATTGGTTTTATATCATATTCTCATAAGTGTGTGTACGACCTTGATATACAGGTTAACTTGTGTATACCGGCTACTAATCATGGGACCGGTACAGTAAATACAAGGGTTTATCCGGCCTTAAAACCGGGTACGCCACAAAACCCTAGTTCCCCAGAACTACGTCCGGCAAAAGCATGCGACCTTGTTCTATATTTTGTCACCATGCATGGCTACTCGCTCTTGCATTCTGCAACGAACACCCCTTCAACACCTTCCACCTTTTGTCTTGTCAGTATGTCTGGATCGGCATCCAAAGCAAAGTGCCTACCTGGTACTTTTGCATATATACGACATGAACCTTTCTCTTAGGCCATACCCTCCTACCATCATCCTTTTCATGCCCTACTAGGAAAGTACGCATGTATATATAGTCCTCCTTACATACGCCTATATGCAAATCTTAGTTCTTTATTTCCGAGTAACGGGGCACCATCCTAGCTCGACCGTGTGGTCCCCTTTCTCCCTCGTCATCTTAATCCTTACATCCACAATTCCCTATTCTCTGCAAAAGATTTGTGCACGAAGGGATGGCATAGATATGATTATCCCGAACACTAGCTCCTTCTTCTCTCGACATCTGGATGAGGAATCTAAATTCCAGATCCCATGCCCTCTCGAACCCAAGCAGCTCCAACTAAGAACTTGTGATGTCTCGAGTATATTCTTAATCGATTCCTGAAATAGTGGGAATAAGCAAAGAATAGAAACTTTGAAATAGTTTAAAATTCAAGTCTTAGCCAAAATTTGGGGTTGGCTTATCTCTAACGAATTTAAGTATCCAAAGATTTTTAGACATTAGGTAAAGCATCCACCGCGTGCATTTGATTCTTTTGCGATAAACCCTATGCCCTGCATCCCCATTCGCCCCATAAAAATTCAGAATTCTGCCTACTTTCCACTGTTCTTTCCTCAATTCATTCCCTGTTGAACTACAACGCCTACCAGCTATCTGTTTTCTTCCCATAAATCTCCTCATAAGGACTTGACAGTTCTATCCCAAGCACTTCTCTCCACGCTACAAGTACACTGCTCCTTGTGCCACCTCTTCTCATCAACAGAGGTCATTGCCCAACTCTCCCTAGTTCTCAGCACATCACCACACCATTAATCATTAGCTACCTGCCTTCTCTCTTTAATTCTTCTTCATACCAGTGAAAAGACATAGCAGCTCTGCCTAGAATCGGTGCCAACTTCCCCTGTGTTTCTACAGCACCAACCAACACTCAATTCTTTATTTCCCCTCCTTCCTATCACTGCTACTGTGCCAATCTTCACTGTGTCACCACAGCACAGCACCGGCCAGCTACCTCATGTGCTTCACGCCACCTTCCTCATTAATCCATCCCTTCTCCTCTCCACGATTGAAGCCGAGCTCTGCCTCCTCTCCTCTGTTTATTCCCTCCCCAAGCTCACATCCCTTCCTGAGCAACCATTTCTCTTATCAATCTGAGGTCCCAAGCAGTGCTTGAACTCCTCTTTCCTCGGCTCTACAAAGCCCAAACACCCACTTCTGCGACCAAGCATTCCTCCCCAATAGCTTCAGCAGGAGCAGCTATCGCCACCACCCTCTTGAGCGCCCCTCTAACTCTTCCTCTCTCCAATCCCCACTCTGCTCCCATGGAAGCCGGGCTACTCACCCTATGCCACCATTTCCCCAAATCCGAGCTTCCCGAGCAGCGTAGTTTCTTCTTTTCCCCTACCGCAGCACGAGCTACCCGAGTCAGCTCAAGGCCAAGCTCTGCTCCTCCGCTGAAATACCTGAGCACCTCGCCGCTCATCGACATAGCTGGACGCCGGGTGGTCTCCGCCGCTTCCCCACCAGCTCGTGCCTTCCTCTCGCTGCCCTGAGCGCCGCCTTGCCTCCTCCTCCACTCAGCTCCTCTTCTTGCTCGGGATGCTAGCGTTGCTGCTCGCCGGTGTGCTCAATCGCTGCCATCTACCGCCGGTAGAGCTTCCGCCGCCCCCCTGCCGCTAGCTGCCTCCAGCCATGGGCCGCCACCAATCGAGACGCCGCCCCGTCGCCCCAACGGCAACGCCACCAGAGGACTTCCTGAGCTGGCCCGTCCTCAAGCTGAGCTTGCTGGCGGAAGTCTTTCTGAGCAACCGCCCCGACCGGACCACTCCGGCAAGCCATGCTCGAGTATTGTTTCCAATTAGCACGCTCTGTCCCCTAGTATTCATCTGCCCCAATGCGCCACGATCGCTGGACCTTTTCCTTCACACCTGCGTGCTCCTTCCCTCGAGCCGCCGCAGGGGTCTATGTTTCATCGTAAGCCACCACAGCCAGCCGAGCAGCCGCGCCACTCCTCTTCTTCCGCCACTCAAACTCTTCGCCTCCACCATTCCGCCGGCCGCCGCGTGCTGACTTTCCACCGGTAAGAGCACCTGCCCTGGCCGACCCCATCTAACCCCTTCTAGCTCTTCCTCTTGGGTACCGCATGTGCTCGGCCCTGTGACTAGACATCCAGGTATGACCAACCACCAAGCCCATCCAATGATCCAGAGGAGGCGCCTTTGGTGATCTACGTTTTCTCTGAAGCAAAGCACGATCACATTTTTCCTTCCTCCCGGTTACGTCTCCCCAGTCAAGAAGCGTACTCCCCTCTACACCTTCCTTTCTTCAATCTTCCTCCGGCGATTAATCGGAACATGGTGTTTTTCTCCGTTCCAACTCCACTTGACTCGATTCTTTCTCTTAACTTCACCTAAATTCAAGATTCATCTAATGCTACTAGTTCCATAAATTTGGAAATTAATTGAAGTTAAAATTTTAACCCAGACCAGATGTAACTCTAATATATATAACTTCACATTTAGGGCCCCAATGACTTGATTATTTTTCCTAACAATATCTAAAATCTTATAGAACATTTTGGCTCTAGTAGAACTTTAAACATGTTGCACGTTAATTCCATAAAAAGGGGTAGGACACCCTAGACACCCCATGTCCCTCAAACGATTATATCTTAGTATATTCCTCCAAAAGCCTTGTTAGTAAAATTCCCAGAATGTTTCAATATTCATACCTACCCTCTGGACCCAACCAAAATATGAGAACCATGAACATCTAAGTCCTAGAACGATGTTAGTCAAAGAAGCTATCTTTATTTCATGTGAAGGGTATTTCTTCCTGCCCCTTTAGAACCCTAATGAACAATTAGGTCTAACGCTCATGTGATTCCACGAATGTATGTGGTTCTTGTTTGGTTCTTCCTCGCATCCTTATTCAATATTGTCCGACGTGTAGATACGACGTTACGAGACCCGCACGAAGGATTCTGGATGTTTACTGTATCAACTTCAGGATCGAGACCGAGTTTCGGACAAAGACCAATATCGCCAGGCAAGCATTCCCACTTTGATCATGCTGAAACCCATATGTTGGAAAATTAATTGTCTTGTTTGCAACCATGCATGCTATGTGAGTATCAACGTTATTCTATGCTAGACCTAGTTGTACCTAGTAGATGCATATACCTCAGGTCCGATGTATCCATCTTTCAAACCCTAGTATTAACGGCTGCTCATCGTACGTGCAGCAAAGTAATTAGGAGTATAGGCAATAGCCCTGCTTAGACCTGCTTAGAGAAAAAAAAGGTTTTCTATCGGTGTATACCGACTCCTTCAGACATGGGATAAAACCCTCGGTTGGGCATGTACCTCCCGAAGTGAGTGTTTGAAAAGAATGATATTGTTTTCAAAACCCCAAACAAAAGTGGAGAATGATTTTGATTCGGGTAGAATGCTAAGGGCAGTTTGGGGATGGTAGAGTAGCTGATAGCGATCTGGATGTCTGTGTGACTATGGAGTCTGTGAGACTATGGAGTCTTGCTCGAATCAACCAAGGACCGAACCTAATGTGCCGTCAGACCAGATTCCTTACCGTACGTCCACATGACCTTTATGGGAAGGTCTTGGCCTACTATCCCGGCATTTATTAGAGTTTGGACCCGTGGGTAGTAGGAAGAGTGTGCTAGGTAGATTGGCATCCCTAGATGATCTCCACGGGATTACGTGGGTAGAGTCTCTTAGTGAGCTCCACATAATACGTGGGTAGAAGTTCGATACAGAAATGAGTCCACTTCTTCGGGTTGTGGTGTTGGGCTGCCCGGGCACAAGCGAAGAAGTGGGTAGATCTTATCTGGCGGGTCCAACTCTAGTACGGAAGCGAGTGAAAAGCCTCGTTGCAATAACCCTGCCAGCACACCTCGCAAAATGTGCCCATCGGTACCTGGCAACAAGGGGGACTTGCATCTTGTGGGTAAAGCCGTACAACCTCTGCGGAGTGTTAAAAACTATTCGAATAGCCGCGTCCTCGGTCATGGATAAGAACTGGTTAGGCCACATACCGGTTAGACTGAGTTTTGTTTGCAAAAACTTGGGCAAGGGATTAAGGACGTGGGCATGACGTGTCCACAAGAGAGCAATTTAGGCCACGCTGCGGGTGGCAAGGAATTGCAGAAGAAAGAGGCTAGTCGTACTACCCGGGGTAGTGCGGGCTGGAGCCACGAGTTACGCAGTGATAGACGGAGCTATCACTCTGAGATGAGAAAAGGAAGTAGCGGAGTCTACCTCGAGTGAAGTTTTGTTACTTTGAATTGTCCTATTTTTCAAAACTGCTTTAGAATCTACTATTCTCGTACTTAAATTGAAAACTTACATTTCCGCACAACTGGCAACTTAGGACAGAGCGGTTCCCTTGACTCACACCCTGCATGCTATATTGCCATATATTTCCCCTGTGGAAATTGCTTGCGAGTACATTCCATATACTCACCAGGCTTGTTGAATTGGCCAGACGAAGGAGACATCAATTCCGAAGATACGATTACGATCACGAAAGCTAAGGCGTAACCCCAGTCAGTTGCCTATCGGGTATGACATATTGATGGGCCTCATCACCGCTTGGTTTCTGCTGCAAGTTTATAACCGTTGGGCTACAGGTATCAGACAATCGATCTTGACGGTCTACTTACATAGCGTATACTAATATTCATATGTATGACAATGATATACATGTTAACTTGTGTGTACCGGCTACTGATCCAGGGACCGATACAGTAATCACAAGGGAGTACCCGGCCTTAAAACTGGGTACGCCACAGAATCAAAGCTTGCAGCAGGTGCTTGAGAAGTTGGCACAACTTGTCACATAAAGGACGGGTGCAGCATCGTCTTCAAGCAGGGAAATTGTTCCTCATGCTGAGACAATATAGAAGATAGAATTGATGCCGAATGATGTTAAGTTGGAGGGTGTGAGAAATTATTTGAGTTGGTCACGGAGAGCATTGTTGATCCTCAAGACAAAAGGACTAGAGAGCTTTGTCGATGGAAAATCAATTTAGCCGGTGGATAAGACGAGTGCCAGTGGCATGGTTGTTGAGTTCGATGTCTCTGACTATTGCTGCAACTATTGAGACCATCCCAAATGCGGCTGAGGTATGGAAAACTTTGGCAAAGTTGTACTCAGGGGAACGCAATGTGATGCTAATGGCAAAGTTGTACTCAGGAGAACTTGAACTGCTAGGTCGGGGTTGGGCATCGACCTCCCGGCGAAATGGAAGGTCGCAAATTCTTGAGTACCGGCTTGGTAGACGTGTACGTCTGCCCAGTACACGTTGGCTGCGTTGGATGCCTCTTCCTGGTAGATGTCGTACTCTGGTCGCTGAGTGGCTCCGAGTGCTCGCAGAGCTACTGTCCATAGGATGTCTGTGAGTCCAGACGATCCTGCTGCAGTGGTTTCGTCATAGAGTACTCCGCGAGGCATTTCTTCTGGTGGTGCTCAATAAGGGAGGAGAAAAGCTATCTTGGGTTTGAGGATGGTAGGCAAGGAAGGAAAAGACTATGGAAGCTACTCTGGGTGTGAGCGAGGTGAGGGATGAAGGCTTGGGGGTCTTTATAGCCGGAGGGGTGTGGCCTCGATCGTAAGGAGAACAAGGTTTTCTCCTTAGATGCGACAGCTACCTGCCCTCATGAATGCGGGTCAATCGAGGGGTCGTGTCCCTACTTTGGAAATCGCGGTTTGAATGACAGGTGAGAGGGATTCGCGGGATAAGGGTAGAATAGTAAATACTTTTGTACATAACAGGCCGACAGGCCATTTTATTTAGAAGAGTAGTGTGTGTCACGGTACATCACCTACTGGCGAGTCGTGGCACACACGGCATACACAGTAGTACAATACATTACACATACACTCAGGACGGTCTACAGCTAGCATACCTAGTGCCTACTTATTTATATTACAGGGTTTCTGGCTCATGGTGCTATGCGACTATGAGCCTCAGCATCTAAGACACTATCTGAACATCCTCCTCGTCCTCAACAGGGATCACCTCTTCTGGATCTTCTTCCTCCTCCGAGTCTATGTGAGACGTCAGGCCATAATACGGTGTGGGTTCCGGTATGAGGGGTATGGCCTGAGTGGTTCCTACCACTGGGATGAACGGTCCTATATAAACTCCAGAATTTCCACGGCGTCGCTTCGGCGGGGGTGGCTGCGAACTTTCACCCACAACATGGACGTCGCGGGGCTCTGGGAGTGCTGCACTGGTGTTGACATTCTGCTGCTGGGTAGTTGCCTGCTTCAGAAGTTCTTGCACACGTTGTAGCTCATCACGGACTTTTTCCATTTCGACGAGTATTTCGTGGACCATGGAGTCTTGGGCTTCTACGTAATGTGCCAGGCTTACTACAACTGGGTCATCTTTGCCGTCAGGTGCAGTGTAGCATCGGACCTCCTCTCTGATTGGGTATCGAGGATAATATTTGGTGGCTCTGAAATTGTCCATTTCAGCGATCTCATGGCAGAGGTGAATCAGTGCCTTATAGGCTGCCAGATGGATGGCCTGAGTGTGAGACCAGCTTCAAAGTCCCATAAAATTATAAGCTCAGTTTTCTTCTCGCCTAGTTCCAAATATGAAGACTCTGGCCCAATACTCGGTTATCATTTCCGAAATCTTTTCCTGGAAAATGTGATATTCCGGTACGGCCATGCCTCCGTAGCATTCTATTGCCTCTTGAAGAAGTTGAGGAAATCCAGCGGTAGTGGCAGCACAAGTCTCTCCGAATTTCTCGATTGCCATCTGTGCAATTTTAAAACCAATACTGGGGTGAGTTTAGATGTTCAGAAGTTTTTGTCGAGGTAAGATGAATATTAGAGGGGAGGAGAATACCAGAACTTAAGTCTAGACAGTTTGTTTAATTTTTGGAAAATAATTTATATCCTAATTTTTGTCTAACGGCCATGCTAGCTAAGGTTTCCTACAGTCAGTATGGCTCTGATACCAAGTTTGTGGCACACCCAGTTTAGGGCCGAATACGTTCCTGTGATTACTGTACCGGTCCCTGGATCAGTAGCCGGTACACACAAGAACTTGATAACCACGCCATACATTACCGAATATTATACAATACAAGCCAATAAGGTCTTTTAACAGAACATGGCCTACTGGCCGAATCAAAGTCTTGCAACGGAATAACATAAGAAAACACGTAGGTAGACCCATCAATATGCCAAACCCTCAGGCAACTAACTGGAGAAATGCCCTAGCCCTCGTCGTCGGTGTCCTCCTCGTCAAAGCGAAACTCATCTTCTTCTTCTGGCCAAATCAACAAGCCAGGTGAGTACTTTGAATGTACTCACAAGCTATTCCCATAGGAGAAAGTATACGGCAATATTTCATGCAGGGAATAAATCAAGGAATAGCTCTACCCTAGGTTGGTGGTTGTGCGGAAAAGTAAGTTCTCAATTTAAATACAGGAATAGTAGATTCAAAAGCAGTTTGGTAAAACTTATTAAATCAAAGCGAAAAGAACTTCTCTTGAGGTAGACCAGGCTACCTCTTTTCTTTCAATCCTCGAGACAGCTCAGACCATACTACCCCGGGCAGTATGTCTAGCTTCTCTACCTAACGCTCAGCTTGCACTATCCCGGATAGTATAGCGAGCCTCATCATCTCCATGCCAGCCCGTGTTATCCCGGATAGCACGGTTAGGCTCCTCCTCTAGCAATTCCTTGCTACCAGCCGCGTAGCATGAATTGCTCTCTGTGGACACGTCATGCCCACGTCCTTAATCCCTTTTCCCCAAGTTTTCACAAGCAAAACTTAGTCTAACCAGTGTGTGGCCTTGCCAGTTTGTGTCCATGACCGAGGACGCGGCTATTCGAATAGTTTTTAACACTCTGCAGAGGTTGCACGGCTTTACCCACAAGATGTAAATTCACCCTTGTTGCCGAGCGCTAACGGATACACTTCACGAAGTGTATTGGCAAGGTGGTTACAACGAGGCCTTCGCCCGCTTCCATACTAGAGCTGGACCCGCTAGGTGGTTGACCCAACTCTTGCGTCCCGGACCAAAAGTGGGACTCCCCACCTTTGTGTCGCATCATCACCCAAACGCCCAGCGGTGGTGGATCTCTAGGACTTTAAACACCTAGCACATACTTCCTACTTCCCACGGGTCCATACCCTAATACTTGCCGGGGTACTAAGCCAAGTCCTTCCCATAAAGGACATGTGGACGTACGGTGAGGAACTGGTTTAGCGGCATTTAGGCTCGGTCCTTAACTGATTCGAGCAAGACTCTATTTTCCAACCCCATGTCGTCCCGGACAAACATGGCTCCATCCGATGCTCTACATCCCCGAACATCTCTTATCATTCTCACCCGAATCGAAATCATCTCCTCATTTATTTGGGGTTTTAACCAACTCTCCTTTCAAAAACCACCTCGGATAGCACGAGCTACCCGAGGGTTTTGTTTCCCGTATCCCACTGGAGTTTTGCAAAACCTGGAGCAAAACTTAGTTTTTATCTACGGTAGGGCTAAGCGTGGCTAATGCCTATAGCCCTAATAATCTTGTCAGTCGTGGAACAACCGACTATTTATACCTAGAGTTACAAAGGTCGGATATTCAGACTTAAGTATTGTGCAACTAATGGGTATAGCTACTTCTACATAAAATATCATTAATAACCACATAGCATGCAGAGTTTGCAAACAAAATAAATATGATTTCACACATATGGGATTCAAGTGGGAATGCTTGCCTGGCAATTCTGGTTCTTGCTCTGAAGGTGGGGGTGAATCCGGTTCCTCCTGGCGTACGTACGTCACTCCGTTAACTACACGTCGGGAAAATCGACGAATAAGAAGCAAATAAACAATTCCAACAAATTCAAATACTACGCATGCTTAAAGTGGGAATGATGATATTAAGGTTGGTAATACAGGTCTTGGTTGAATTAGGCTTTAAGATTTTGGAAGGCGAATTGTCGTTCCATCCGAGGAGTTGTCAAGACCAAGGGCAACCCCGGACGGAGAATGGGGAGTGTATAAGAGAGCTTAACTTTGTGGTAAGCTTCAAGATTTTAGGGCTTAAGTCTATGATCACATGACATGTCTTGGACAATGGGTATATGTGTATACTTCACATAAAATGATGGTGTATTGGTTAGAGGGAAGGGTATGAATTTAGATCGTAACTTCAAAATCATTTGCTTCCAGAGCCGTGGTGTATTACGAATAGTTTTGGTATACTGGATAGGCAGGAGAGACTTATTTTGGAGCCCTAGAATTTGGTATATACTCATGTGTTTAAATCCTAAGAAAAGAAATAACCCTATTTTAACTTGCACTGATTCCTTTTGAAAGGTTTTTGAATTTTTGAAGATGTATTTGAACCCGAAAGATTGGAATTATTCTAATGATTCTAGACCTAGTCTCAAAATGCTCAGAACCGGTCTAGATTGGAACGAACCGGTCGAACCAAATGCGGCCGGTTTAAAGGAAACAGAGTACCGGTTTTAATTGAGAAATACGCCTACTGCAGAGAAGGAAGTACGTCTCCTGGTGATGGAAACGAAAATGGCAAGGGTGCTGCCACTGGAGTCGGACGGGCCGAGCGGCTACTGGGCCTTTGCATCGGGCTTACCGAGTAGCAGCGTGCGGCCGCTTTACCTGGGGCGGTCGTTCCGACAGCCGCAATGGAGTCAGCGCCGGCGGCGGGCGGTTAGAGCGGTCGACGACCGGTGGGTTTTGGGTTCCAGCGAGCTCCTAGCTGCGGGCTCGGCTCAAGAAGATGGCTGCGTCTGGCCCGAAAGAACTAAGGCCAGCTATTGAGTTGAGAAGCTCGGGCGTTCGAGGCAGAGGTGGCGGAGCTTGTTCGGGTGAGGCGTGAGCTCGGGGTGGAGGTTAGGGGGAGCTTGATCTAAGGGACAGTGGCTGGAGACTTGAATGGGGTATAGAGCTTGGCTAGCTTCCTTTAAATAGGCCGGCGGCGAGGGAAGAGCTGGCCATGGCTGCTGTTGCTCTGTGTGCTCGAGGATGGGACTTGTCCGGAGCTTAGCTGTGGCCACAGGAGGAGTAAGGACAGCTGCAGCACAACGGCGAGGCGACCGGAGCTCCAAGCGACGCTCAGTGCGAAAGTCCAGAGAGGTGGCGCATTAATGCCAACGGCCGGCATGGGACTGAGCAGTGGGCACGCTCCGGCGCAGCATAGGCGTGCTTTGGCATGCCAGGAGCGGCATGGCCCCATTTTCTTGCGCCAGAAGAGAGAGAGAGAGAGAGCGAGGAATCCGAGAAATGCAGTGGGTTAGGCAGCCACAGGGACTTTTGTGTTTGCCTACACGCTACGCATTTCTAAGGGTAGAGATGAGTCTGACAGGTCGAAGGAGTGTCCTGGGGCTTGACATGTAGTACTTGCCACAGGGAAAACTAGAGAACGAGTCCACGGAAATAGGAATATTAGGCACCGAATAAGTTGGTATCAGCTTCAACTCCTTAAATGCCAGTACTTGACATGAGCTGAAATCTTACTGGAATTGATGGTGTACGAGCTGCCAGAGGAAATGTGTGGGCTTTAAGTTTGTCGGGGACACCGAGGGGAAACTTCACGGGTCAGTTGGTAGGTTTTGGTTGAGGGTCATCTATGACTTCATGTGTCAAAGCATTTTTGGCGAAGGTGTTCGGTATTGTTTATTCTAGATTTTTGAACTAGGCGTGCCCATGTTTTTATATATTTGGACACCTGGGAATATAATGATCATTTTGGGAATTTATGGAAATTTTTAGAAATTTATTCTTAGGGGTGGCAGTTGAATGCTCATTTTAATCCTAAGGTTTATTTATTTTGTATATGGATATTTTTGAATTGGGCACTATTATTTTATGTTATAAATGAGTTATGAATATTGGTAGGTTGACCCCCGATTTATTCTGAAATTTCGGGAAGAGCTGAGAGGTGGTAGATTTCGCGATTAGGGTTTTGGGAAGAACTGGGTTAAATAGGCCAGAGGGGAAATCAGAAGCTGGAACTAGGGTTCCGGGTGTGGCAAGGGGTGGAGAAGATATGGAAACTCGAGATAAATCGTTTACCTTGACTTTGGACCACTTGGTTGAAGGGTGCCGTCGACGCGGCGGCGTATACGGCGCGTGTGTTGCATTAGGGTTTGTGCACGTATATGGTGCGTGTGTGCATGTTTCACGGTATTGAGTCTATGGCTATTGAAAATGTCCTAGCTACATGCGATGATATGCTTGTAAGCAAATTTGGAAAAATCTGGGCGTGACACTAGATCCACGTGCAGTGAAATGCATCTTCGTGGGATATTCTTCTGGGCAGAAGGGCTACAAATGTTAGAGTCCTAGCGAGCGACGCACATTCATGAGCATGGATGTGACATTTAGAGAATCTGAGCCATTTTATGGAGAGAAGACTAACCTCAGCTCGTTATTTGATCTTGAAACTCCTAATACTGATAGTGATGGTCAAGAGGGGAAGGATGTATCAAGTATCAAGGAGGATGAGCAAGTAAGAAGGTCAAATGTGGTAATTGGTTCTATTCCGTGTCCTGTGAATGAACCAACACATGAGGAAAGGTGGAGAAGGGTAAATGAAGAAAAAAACGTACAAGTGTATACAAGGAGAAACTCAAGGATGGGGCTTATAGAGCAGCGACAGTCCTCAGAGGCTGCTGAGGTGCAGTCATTGGAGCAACAAGTGCTACCGGTGGAGCGGCAAGGAGGCCCACCAACCATCGAAATTGTTGATTCCTCTACATCATCTGACGATCAACCATGTATCACACCAACCCCATCTGGGACAAATGATTCTCTTGATTTACCAATTGCCTTGCGAAAGGAAGCTCAGGTTAAGGCTAGAAAGCCCCCATCAAGGTATGAGTTTGGGCATGATATAAGTAACTATGTCTCCTACACATCTCTATCTCCTGCATATAGAACCTTTGTTGCATCATTGCAATCAGTGGTAATTCCAAAAGACTAGAAAGTGGCAAAACAGGACCCTAAGTGGCATGATGCCATGATGGAGGAGTTGAATGCCCTTGAAAAGAATAAAACATGGGAACTTGTACACCTTCCAGTAGGGAAGGAAGCTGTTAGCTGCAAATGGGTCTACACTGTGAAGCAAAATCCTGAAGGGGAAATTAACAGGTATAAGGCAAGACTAGTTGCTCGAGGATATAGTCAGACATATGGGATTGACTATGATGAAACATTTGCACCAGTGGCAAAGATGAACACGGTGAGGATCCTAATCTCTTGTGCAACTAACTTTGGATGGCTACCGCATCAGCTGGATGTTAAGAATGCTTTCTTGCATGGTGACCTATAGGAGGAGGTGTACATGGAGATTCCACCTGATTTCTCTACTCCCAAAACAACAGGAAAGGTGTGCAAGTTGAGAAAGTCCTTGTATGGTATTAAGCAATCTCCCCGTGCATGGTTTGATAGGTTTAGACGTGTTGTATGTGATATGGGATATATGTAGTGCAATGGGGATTATACTGTATTCTACCGGCACTCAAAGTGTCAGATTACAATCCTTGCAATATACGTTGATGATATTATAATCACGGGAGATGATGATGTGGAGATATCACGACTGAAGGAGAACCCGAGCAAAGAATTTGAGGTCAAAGATCTTGGCCAACTTAAATACTTTCTTGGTATTGAAATTGCCAGATCCCTGAAAGGGATAGTTCTCTCACAGCAAAAGTATGCCCTGGACCTGCTTAGTGATACATATATGCTTCTGCTTAGTGACACAGGTATGCTTGGGTGTCGAGCTGCATCAACACCCATTGATCAAAATCACAAGCTATGTGCCCAGTCAGGAGATCCAGTGAACAGGGAGAACTACCAGAGACTGGTTGGGTGACTTCTATATCTATGCCATACAAGGCCTAACATTTCCTATGCAATCAGTGTGGTAATGCATGATCCTAGGAGTGGGCACTTGGATGCAGTTTACCGAATCTTGCGGTATTTAAAGGGCAATCCAGGGAAAGGGCTATGGTTCAAGAAGAATGGGCATCTGAGTGTAGATGGTTATAATGATGCTGATTGGGCTAGTTGCCTTGATGATAGAAGATCAACTTCTGGCTATTGTGTCTTTGTTGGAGGAAACTTGGTGTCCTGGAGAAGTAAGAAGCAACCAGTTGTGTCTAGATCAACAGCTGAAGCAGAGTACAGAGCTATGTCACTAGGACTTAGTGAGATGTTGTGGGTTAGAAATCTTCTATTAGAACTGAAAGTGCTGAGGAAAGGTCCCTTGAAGGTATGGTGTGACAACAAATCAGCTATCAACATAGCCAATAATCCAGTCTAGCACGATAGAACCAAGCATGTGGAGATAGATCGCTTCTTTATTCAGGAAAAACTAAATGAGGATGTAATACAGTTAAGTCATGTAAACTCAGGGGGCCAAATAGCAGATTGTCTAACTAAAGGTTTAGGAGTTAAGGAATATAATTTGGCCTTTAACAAGAAGGGAATGATGGATATCTATCATCCATCTTGAGAGGGAGTGTTGGGCTGAGTGTGTGTACATGTGTATTAAGCCCAAAGCCCATGTTTGTGTATATTGGTACCCATAGCAAGAAAGAAAATACGATTCCAGAAATTTCCCCAAACTTCAGGTTCCAACCAAAAGGAGAAACAAGCCAAGCTAGAGAACTATAGCAGCTTTAAGCCATGCTGAAGGTATAATCCAACCCCTTGCTTATCTAGCCAATATTTTAGCTACATGAGTTTCATCTAGTGAAAAGTGCTCCAATTTTTACCACACCTTCTATGGCACAGTAGGAAGTCCTCACAAAAATTTTAGATATTCCTGGGCAGTTTAACCCTAAAAAAAAACTCAAAATCTTTAAAGTCCATATTAAGTAGTATTGTAAATCACATAATTGGAGTATTATCTAGTACGATAAATTCCTGATTATTTATAATTAAGACTTATGTGCTATTTCTGACCTACTAGAATTTTTCTATATTTTTGTGATAAATTTATAACACACTTATTGTTCAAACCCAAATATAACCCAGAACTGAAACATTTTTATTATAAAATAAAGAATATATTAATATGGCATGAGAGATATTTTTATAAGGTTATAAACATCCCCAGTAAGCCATGTAAAAATTTACAAAATATTTTAAGCTCTTTTAAATAGTTTATAAAATTCAAACCTAAAAAGAAAAGAAAAATAGAAAATAAAATGAAAAAAATAAAAAGATAAAGCAACCTCCGGCCGGGTTGAAACTTGGCCTAGCCCATTAGCCGGCCCAGATGGGGGTGCACTAGCATACCCACGTGCCCGCACACATAAGGAGACGCTGACAGACGGGACCCACTTGTCAGGTCTGTCGTCTACCTCGAGCAGGTGTGTGGCGAGCGCGACAGCCGCCGCGCTACCTCATGCCACCGCCGTTTTAGACCATCTCGGCTTCCGCCACCTCACCATCGTGATTGCCACATCTTTAGAGCTCATGTCATAATCTCGTGGAGTTTGAAGTTTCACATTGCTGGTGTATAACTCCTAAAAGCCTTCTCTCCTGTGAAATCTTGAGATGATTTGAACTCGCTAAATTGAAGATAATCCTATTTTTAACACCACGTCATGCATATTGATGAGAAACATTAATTTATCTGTTTTATGTGGTAGCATGCCATGCACATGCTATTATGCTAGGTTTGTCACAATGGAATATACTAAACAGTCCACATATTGGATGGATCATGTGTTTCCATTCTACTTATGTATCATTTTCGTGTATTGCGCTTTCATTGCCGTATGCCTTATCATGACCATTTCTGATACGTGTTTGCAGCATAGTGGGTTTGGCATGTCTGATTGCTATGATCTGCTGATGGATCTTACTTTGTCCAGTATAAATCTTCACATGGTCATATGTTTAATTAGTCTATATCCTCCAGTGTTCTAGTGCTTGTTAGTAGCCACGCTTTTGTCTCTCTTGTGATAATTTTATGGGCTGGATGTTATTTTCTTGAGATCTATCATGTCAGTGCAGTTTTGCTTGGATAACGGTCTACTACGCGTGTTATTGACCTACGCAATGTGATACGACAAGACTAGATTATTGACTTAATTTGCTTTTCTGGTGAATACCCATGCAGAATTTTTCTTTCTGTTCTACGAGGGGCCTTTTGTGCAGGCTCGTAATATATCCTCTTCTAATGAAAATTTCATGTCTGGCTGCTTTCCCTTAGAAAAGAAACTTAATCATGTATACAAATGGCATGGTAGAAAGGTGCCCCACAAATCTCAAATGGTATGATGCAGAGGCATGCAATGGCGCGCTCGAGCATCTAGTTAGTGTTAATTTGTTCCTCTTTCCTCAGCCTAAGCCTCGATAAGTATCCGATGATCATGCAAGGCAAGACGAGCAATAGAGATGCGTGCTAGGGGTGCTTTGAAATAAGTGACAGAAAGGTTGGTGCAAACACTTTGACGGCAAGTAGTTTCTAACTTAATAATCGTGGTGATCCTTATACATCTCGGGCACTTGAATTGGACAATAGGCTCTATGACATGATTGATGTTGGCATAGGTATTATATGGACATGTCACCTGCATGAAACGCTTTATTATAATTATCTTATTTGCATGATATACTTACCGTCTTTTATGATCCAACAACAATTTGAAACTCATGCCTGATACCCATTTCCCATCGTACAAAGTTCTCGCAAAATTCCTTGATCTTTGCTTTTATTTTATTTCCTATCGTTTTAGTTAAGTTTTACTCTTTTGTAATCATTAATCCATTTTGCACAAATTAGTAAAGCTACGATTGACAACTGTAGTAATACCAGGCACTTGCAGAATTTATCACATTCACCATAAAAAATTGTTTGAGAGAAATTCTGAGATATCACTATCCCTGTGTTCGTAAAATATCTAACGGAAAAGTACCGTCTCAATTTAGTGCACTTACTAGGCTGGGATCACCTCATCGCAGCCTAGGTGGTAGTCCAGCCAGCCTCGCTGCTTATCATAAGCTACACTTGCACTGGTGAGCGTGCAAAACCAGAACTCACTTCTTGGGTTCTTGTTGCTTCATAAGAGGAAGAACTATTCTTGCTATGGGACTATTCCAAGTTTCTCCCATCCGCCTTTGGTTCTAGTCAAATTTGTTCTATTCCAGTTGTAACAGCACCACATTCGGATCTTTTCGAGGTGTGATTTCTTTCCCCAAACATTTCATCTTTTTTATAGGCACATATATATGGGCCTAATCACCACTAATTATGAGCCGTGAGCGTGACATTCTTTCCGTTGTGTACCGTACGTGTGTGATTTTGTTGGATTAGTAACACTCAGATTTTGTCTCTTTTTTTTTACCATTTGGTAGCTTCAGTAATCATAATCTAATTGAGAAAAATATCTCTTGAACCATTTTTGGGCCTTTTATGGTATGAAGAAATAAAAATGCTAATTGTATAATTTTCCTTTTTGTTATTTTTTGAATTTTCTTATTGTATTTTTTTACAATTTTAATATTTTATCATATTTTTCTTTAATTTTCTTATTGTTTTTGTGTTTTCTCTAATTTTTCTTGCTCTACATAAAGCTTCTATATTATCATGAGTTATTTAATAGAAATTTATCTTCATTGTATTCTTGTATGGGTATATATCGAGTCGTGCGATTTTTTTATCTTGATTGTCATGCGATGTTTAGAGGTGTAAGTTAGCTCGACCCAATCCAAAATCGCCTTAGACCACTTCCTAAATAATATGACGACCTAAACCAACCCACTTCTATAACTTGTAATCTGGGCAACCTACATGCAACCCATGCCAACACAACCCATCTTCCTTTAATGGGGTCAAACCATTTCGAGTTCAGGTTTTCTACTTATAAAATTTAATGGCATTTGCATCTTTTGACATATATCAAGATCTTAGCCATTTGAACAAAAATGTCTAAACATCCACATAACCGTTGGGAAATATCCACACGAAAAATATTCCCAACTTATTTAACTATCTATTCTATCTTCCTAGTAACTCCTGGTAATATCTGAAGCCTGGTAGAAATTTGCCTTGCTCCTTGTGAAAACACTGAATTTGATGTTCGATCAATGTTGCTGTGTTATTTAAGTTAAGCTCTTGTTATACACCATGTAATTAAACATTCAAACCAGATGCAATTGTTATTATATAAAACTAATATAGGTGAAAAGTAGACCCAAAAGAGTGAGCTAGATGATGCACGTACTTAAAATTAATTTTGGCACATGAAAGAATTTGACGTTTGATTTTTCGTAACTTTGAATATCCAGCCTCAGAATTCTAGCTCCACTGATTGCCACCAATGTCTCACTGTGTCCCAGGGCCACATGTCATTGAGACATGGAGTGGCAAAATCCGGTAATTGCCATTTTTTGGAGTGACAAATTTCTAAATTTTCACAAGAGACAAATGGTTGCCGTGGAAGAAAGCAAGGTTGCTTCTTTACTTTTATCGTGGGGACCTGGGCAATCCCTGACGCATGGGCCCCACAACCCTTCTGTTCCATCTGGCAACGAGAACTCGAGACATCGCGCGCGGTCCCTAGACTAGTTTCTCTCGTGTATTGCATCGTCGGAATCCAAATCCAGCTCTCGTACCCGTTTCTCTTTCTTCTCGCATTGATCCGACGCATGCATAAACATCCCTTAATCTTCAGTACTTACTCGAGTACTCCATACTGACCTGTACGTAGACTCTATTAAGCAGCTTTTCATCACCAATTCTTTGTCTCCTCTTCGACGACGAACTACTGTAGAACTGCATTGCATGATCGCATGCCATATGCACGTACGTACGTACCAGAGGGAGGTATCAGAGATTGGTTTTTGGGTTAAGACGCAGGAAGTTTCTGATGTCTTCCCTGCTGGTCCCCTCCCGTTTCTGCGCGACCCAGCCGCACGCAGCACAGCACCGCAGCAGCCTTTGTCACTTGATCGTGTTCGCGTTGATCTCCTCTTTTGCTCGATCAGAGCTCAGGCCACAGAGATTCGCTTGCTCGGCGACTAATTCCGTCTCTTAATTTGCACAATCATTTCTTGTTTTATACATAAGTACGTACGTATGTACCTAAATTGCCAAGGGTTGCCCGATGCGTATGAAACCAAAAGAGAAACAGAAAATATCCAGGATCAAAACTTAGTTACGGCGCGGCATGCGTATGTACTTGTGTACATGGATGTTTTGGAGGGAATAAATCGGACAAGTAGCAGTAGCTCATTGGCTTTCAGTAATCAAAAAATCATATGCCCAGACACATAGTACTACTAGTTGTTTGTTTGCATGCTCCCATTGCCCCGAGAAATCAAGGTCCATGTTGATTTCTTCCACTCCTAATAGAAGTTTACGTGGATGAGGTTGCACGCCAATTCGAAATCAATAAGAAATTTTTTAAATCATGAGATAAGATAACCATCGACATTACTAAAAGGTTTAGCATACCATCATCTTACAGACAAAATTACTAGCACTGTAACAAGTACGAACTCGACAGAAATAGAATTAACCGAACCAAAAAACCACTTAGGCATAGCGTAGCAGCATACTGATCTCATCTCCAGAAAGTTTCGCAGGTTGGCAGCAAAAGGACAGCTTGAACTAAGCATCAAATGCCCCAAGAACCCGTTGATGCATGGTTGATCGATCTAGGACTAAGAGCAGAAGCTAAAGCCCTCTCTGCGCGCACGATCAAACTCGATCGATCTACAGCTTCAGCGACAGGTCCAGCGGCGGTGCGCAGCCACCGCCGGACGAGGAGGAGAAGGGCGCCGTCCAACGGATCGTCGCGAACTCGGATTCGTCGGCGCCTACGCCGTCGGCGTTGTTGGTGCTCGTCGGGAAGAACTCGATCTCTCTCACCTCCTTCTTCCCCTCCCGTGCCAAGAACACTTCTCCCTTCTCCTGCATCCGTTGCAACACCGTGGTGAGTCACACTTAACAAGATGATTGCAAGCACCAATCTTGTAAATGTGTATGCATGTGTGCACTTGCATGTATATACCTTTCGAGCGCTGGCCATGGCTGCAGCAAGGTCGTAGATGGAGTAGTCTGGCATGGTGGTGTGTGGCGGCGGCGGCGGCGGCGGCGGCGGCAGCGGCGGCAGGGGTCCGTGATCCTCTCTCTGTGAAGGCCCTCCCCGTCTTTGGAAGCGTATGTCCAGAAATGCACGCGGGCGCGCAGGAAGGAAGACAAGATGAGCACAATTACAGCACAAGAAAATGGACCAGAGAGAGAATCTGTCGTAGAAGATTCTAGAATGTTAGTGGCCTACCTTGGAGCAGAGGTCGCAGCGGTGGCCTGTGTGGAGGCAGGAGGCGGAGGATGCCACCGGACGCCAGATGGTGCTTTGGCTTGAAGGGTGCTCTGGCGCCGGCGCCGGCAGCCGGGGCTGGTGGCCGGAGACGGCACTGGCCACCGGGACGAAGCCCCCCATGCGGCCCCAACGATCCATGAAGTACTGCTGCTCCGGCGCCACCACGCTCTGGCCGCCGGTCGAGGGCGAGTTGACGTAGCAGACGGGAGCCGGCGGCGCCGGAGTGGCAGGCGGGGACGACTGGACCAGGAAAGGCGAGTAGTAGCGCGAGCTGGTGGTGGTGTCGAAGACCGGCAGGTGGTGGTCGTCGTGGTGGTGGTGCAGGAGGACAGAGTTCCCCTGCACGTTGGTGGCGTCGACCCCCATGGCAGCCGCGGCAGCGGCGTTGAGGTCCCGCAGCGGATCCCCGCCGCAGCGCAGGCGCTCGAGCTCCGCCACGCCGAGGCCGCGCTGTGGGGGCTTCTTGGCCCCGCCGCCCGCCTGCTGCTGCTTCCCAGACCCGGAGCCGGACGTCTGCCGACGCAGCCGCGGCCGCGCCACCGCCTCGGAGAGCTCCGTCGCCGTCTCCTCCGGAGAGCCGAAGCCGAAGCCGGCGATGTCGGAGCCGGAGGACGCCTGCGCGGGCCAGAGGAAGTAGGGCGTGGTCGCCATGAGAGGAGGGTGGCAAGCAGTGCGGCGCACAAGTGGCGAGCTCGATCTGATCGTGACTGTGTGTGTGGCAAGCGGTTGTCTCCTCCCGGGGCGCTGGTTTTATCGCGCTGCAAGGAAGAAGGAGATCGAGCGAAGAGGAGACAAGCGCATCTCCATTCTCGCGTGGTCACTCACTCGTCAGACAGGTGGGGCCCCCGTATTTTGTACGTACGTGTCTATGTACTGTTTGCGCCGTGCTGTAGCTTTACGTGTCCGAAACTCCGAATACGTACTCGTACAGGGGAGCAAACGGGGAGCATGCTGGTGGGGCCGGTGACAGTGGGGCCAGCGCGGCTGCCAGATGGGCCCAGACTGTCTGCTCTCTCCGCCTCCATTTCTGTCGTGTAGCAGCACTCCACCGGATTCAATCTTAGCCGTCCTTTTGATCTTCAGCTTTTTAAAAAAATCTGGTATTAGAGCTCTCTAGAACCTTGGTAATTAGATATGAGAAAGATTTTGTCCACTTCTGAATAATTGAAGACAAGAAACAATTCATACTACAGTCTCTTTGGTGACTAAACCTCGCGCTAAAATAACTCCGTTTTAGTTGCAAAAAGAGAAGTGAAATTATAAAGGTATGTCCAAATCCATAGCTGCAGTGCAATGCAGTGCAATACCTTTGACCTGAAGGCTGAAGCGAGCAGGTGATGCGGCATGCTGTGCACCATGTGTAGATCACGACAAAGGTGCAGGGGACTAGCTAGTCAGTGTCCTGTACATGTAGGTACACACCATCAAAGTTTTGATGAGACATCATGCTTGGCACAGATGAATCACATCTTGATGTGATAGTTTTGCTTTGTGAAACTTGTATGTAGATCATGCCGTCACATTTATGATAGATTTATTTTCCAAAAAAAATTTATGGTAGATTTGTGTTGTGCAGTTTCCACTCTTTTTTCTTTTGAAAAACTAGAAAGAGCATGGATCCCTTCTTTTTTGTCCAGAAAAGAGAGTAAAAAGAAGGAAATGTATTGCTTACTTTGGCCTGTCAGAAACAGTAGACCAGCAGTTCATTTAAGAGGGATGATCTGTTTCAGTGACCGCTTGATGCTTTGTTCCTGCATGAAGCCATGCATACATTGTACTTCATGGTCTGCCCGTTTGGATCCTACCTTGCAGAAAATTGATTGGGTCTATAAACATTTGTAATTGTGTATATGTTATGAGAGAGAGAGAGATGTGTCATGGCTCACAACCTTGCAGCCTTCTTCTAGTACGAAGATGCCTCCAGCATTTGTGTGGGGGCATACAGCAGTGAGACGTCCAAGATGCCTCATCCTCTTCAGATCAATGCTGCAGATTCAGGTTGTAATGCTATATACATATCAGATTTCCCTACCCTTTCCTGTTGTTTAGCTCATCCATCTGCTTTACAGTTTCATTTGCACACTAGTACAAATGTAATCTTATAAGCGAAAAACATCGCAGAAGGATGGGACAGTTAAGCCACAAGTTCAGGCCTAAGAAAAATTTGCCAGAAATGTAGGTACACAAAGAATCGATACACATAATGAGTAGTAGAACTAAAAACTTGCACTCAAGTTTTCACACCTTTACAAAGATCAACTGCAGTGCAGTATTAGCCTTTTCGGAAGCCCTAGGCGATAGGAGGGCAAAGAGGAGCTAAAGCTACTTTTGCACTGGCCAGCTTCCTCTCCGAGTCCCTCCTGACTATTGAGCCTGCATTTATCGCAGCTAGCAAAAACAGAGACCAGAAGAGAGGTACAAGAGAGGATTAAAAGCACTGGACGCCATTGGTGAGAACTGGCACTGGCACTGCTTTGTATGCAGCCAGCAGCCCAGCACAGGCTGATCCACTGCCACAGATTTGCCAGCCTCTCTCTCCTGCCATGATCAGTTGCAGTTTGCAGGTTGCGATCTCCCTGGAGGACCACGCATGCATGTCCACACAGAATTTGGAAATCCTACTGCTGTAGTAGCTAAGAGTAATCACCAAGGCTATTGCTGTCCACCAATGCATCCATTAGCTCCATGGAAAAGAGCGAGAGAGAGAGAGAGAGAGGGAGCCCAAAAGGAGGCATCTATGAAATGAGGAGGGAGCAGGACAGGCTTTAGGCGGAGGCCACGTACCCAGGTGCAGGAGTAGTACTTGTACTGGGCACAGTATCACACACATATCAGCGTATATATGGAGGCGGGTACGGAAGAGGAAGATCGGATGTATCTGAGCTGGGATTCGCTTCGCATCCAGCCCCTGCCGCGCACTATTATTTCACCCCTGCCGGCCGCGGCAGCATGCCGGCCGCTTGCGGCAGCAGCAGCGTGCCGCGCCCTGTGCGCCTGTGCGTTGCAGTGGCATTGGTCATACGACCCGGAGATGCTCCCTCTCCTCCTAGCTGCTGCGTGGTGTGCGCTTTAGCTTGGTCCCCCTAGCTAGCTGCTACGGCAAAGGGGAGACGGAAAGAAAGTTTGCTTCTGTCCCTGCAGAGGTCGAAAGGGTTGGTTAATTGCAGAGAGAAACATGTGGCTAGCTGTTGCAACCTTCGAGTTCTTACTGTTCACCTACAGTTGTTCAGCTTTTTTGTAAGTGGTAACGCGTTAATCAAAGGATCGGGTGTTGAGTAACCTTGATTGATTTTAGCATTCAGGACAGGCATGCATGCAGAAAATATTTGGGCAGCAAAAATAAAGAGAAGACAAGCAAAGAGTAGAAAGGATCGATTAATGTGAGACCGAAATGTAGATGCAGCTAGCATCCGGCGTGCCAGTACGGGACGAGCCGCTGAACTAAATATGGTTCCTGGTGTTTACATGCATATCATGCATGATCGATGCATGCCTGTCAAGAGAGACATAGGACGTACCCTACTCGAATTATGGCACTGTTCCTGGTGTGAATGTGATAGTTACTGGCCGAGTTGAGACAGTGACGAGGCTCGATCGGCGCACTGGAGAAGTACTCGAGAGAGATCTGCAGAAAAATCTTCGCCCAAAGAAGAAACCGCATCCATCACATTGATCAGGCGCTGGACTCGATCGCAGGGAGCCAATATGATAGCGGTGCAATGCACGCATCATCACCGTTTATTGTACAGGATGTTACACCTGCCGGATCGGCACGTACGGACGCACGCACGAACGCTTTTCCGCTGCCACAATCTTTCATGGGCTGAATCTCGTGGATAGAACGGTAGAACCTGCTCGTAGGCCGAATTACAGGCCCAGAAAGGTTGGGCCGGGATACCTGAATGCAATAATACTGCAGAAGAAGCTGCAAGCCTGCAAGCACTCGTGCCGAGTTGTGCGTTGCGCTCGCCGCGTTGAATGCTCGCTGTTTCACGGCCGATATGTCGAAACCAACGGAGTAGTAACTCGTCAGTAATTGACTGTGCCTCTCTTCAGTTCAGCATGAGGTCCCTTATAACAATTGCGTTCGCTCTCGATCGTGATCCGTACGTGCATCGATCCTCGCCATCTCAAATCCAAGAAGCGCGCATCGTTTGATTGGTCGGTGACTCCGCGCGCGCAATGGCAACAAACCTCGCCGTCGACGGCGCTTCTGATCATGGTGGCGGCGTCGGCCTTCGCGGAGGCATCTGCGGCGGCCGCGGCCGCGCCGCGGCGCACCATGGCCTGACGCGGACGGGTGCCGTGCCGCTGGCCGTGAGGGTGCGCTGCACGGAGGCGCACGGCGTGGAGGCCGGGGAGACGTGCGCCTCGGTGGCGCGGAGCTCTACGCGTGGTTCCAGACCCTGAACCCCAACATGACCTGCCCTCTCTTCTCCGGCCAGTGGGTCTGCGTCGGCGGCACCGTCGTCGGTTGAGCCGCATGCATAATGCATTCTTCGATCAACCGATCCATCGTTCATCGAGGAGGCCACGTGTGTGCATGAGTCGTCTACGGTCAGAAGAACACGTACGCACGCATGCCGTACGTTACAACTTAATTAATTGAACGGTGTGAGATCGGATTTGATCGATCAATCAATGATAAGAGGATGAATTATTATGTCAAATCGAGATCGAGATCGTGATGTGGTTCTACAGATTCTTTTTCCATCGCGGAACACAACGCGATCGATGCCGTATGGCATTTTTGTCCGTACAAGAGCCGTGCGTGTCTTTCGACAAGAAGGCGATGGGCATAACACGAGAGGACGGGTGCGATCGAGTAGTAACGGTAGCTAGCCTCCACATGAATGCCAACAGGATGCAGGAAGTCGCGTCGAATTTTCTTTCCGTTTCTCTCCTAGCTATCCATTCATCCGACTCCGACCAATAGTATCGTCGAAAAACCAGTAATGGTCACTAGGTGCATGTACTTACAGACATAATTGTGTAAATGTTCGAAAAAATCATTCAGTAAACGTGCATATATGTCTTCCCTTACCGACAGGTCACAGAAGTAAAAGCCAAATGCTCATCTCCACATTAAGCTATACCCATAGCATCAGTACAGACACATAGATCTCGTACGTGCAATAGCTCTGTTTTTATTTTATGGTGAGCTAATGTCCCATCTTCTAGTAGTACTCCTTTCTGGTATGTATTTGATATCGCTTCTAGTGGCATCTATCTCCTTTTTATATTGCTGGTAGGATCTCTTATTAAAAAAATCTATCGAATCCAAGTGTCACTGTCTTTATGAATATAAAGCTTCAAAAATTTTGAGTTAGGCTCCACTTTTATAGGTTAACAAATCTTCCGGTGCCACCTAAATTCAATTTTGTTCTCCGAAAATTGATAAAGAACAAGTTAGATAAGTTTTCTCTATGATCTAGGAAAAGTACACCATCACTCGTTTGCCAGTAATAGCTAGTCGGTTCCAGTTCACCTACATAACATTTATTTATGGTCTAGGAAAATCTCAGCCAACTTTTATATGTTTTACCGTTATAGTAGATTCGCGTTTAGGCAATAAATTTATACTCGATTTGGCTACAGAGACCTACGAATGTGCGGGGTACAAACGGACCAGAGGATAAGTAGGAGTAACCAACACCAACACTTAGGCCCTGTTTGGAAGGCCAGTTTTAAGGTCCAAACCGGTGTAATTCACGGTCCTGTAAAAAATTTCGTGCTAGACCGGATTAGGCTGTTTGGATGGGCAGTTTTCGTTTAGAATTCGGTCTGGTTTACACAGTTACACCCGAAAATTAAAACACTGCTCTGTGGTAGTGTTTTATTTTCCGACGGCGTCTCGTGCTTCCTCTGCTCCTCTGTGCTCAACTGTGAGAAGAGGCGGGCCGCCGGCTCCTCCGTGCGGCTTCAACGGTGTCACCTCCATGCCCGCGGTTCCACGCGAGTCCTCCGCGCGACGGCCACCAAGGCCGAGCTCCCCCGACGGTGGCACCTTCTCCCCTACTTCTCTCAGATCCGCCGCCGCCTGCTCCACCGCTCAGATCCGCCGCCTCCACCTCCTCCTGTCGCTGACCCGAGCCGATACCGACCTGCTCTCGCCTCCCCCCGCCGAGATCCGGCTCATCCCACCGCTCCACCTCTCGCCATCGAAGCGGGATCTCCACCTCTCACCACCCACCGCGAGCGGTCATCGGCGACGGGAAGTCAGAGAAGCCCATGGCCGCCTCTCCTCGCTCTGCCCACGATCGCGATGGTGGCCACGACTGGGGAGGCCGCGGGACGCCGCCACGGCTCTCCTCACTACTAGGACCATAGCGCGGAGGTGGGACGGGGTGGCGAGGCGGCGGGAGGCGAAGGAGAGCGAAGGGGAGGAGAGGACGAAACGCTTGCCGCGGCGGCAGCAGCGGCTGAGGAGAGGGTGGAGAGGGATGCGGCGGTGGCGGCCGAGGAGAGGGTGGAGAAGGATTTGGTTTTGGCTTGCCGAGACCATCGCCGTGTGCACCAACCGGGGCATTGCGCTCCATGTAGAGGCTGCACCGGAACAAGCCCGGGTGGTTCGTCGGCGAGCACATGCAAGACCGCCGGCTGCTTGCCCCGCCGCCAGCAAAGGAGGACGGCGACGAGACGCTGACGGAGGTGCCCGGCGCGCGCTCGTCTCCCTCTTGTGCAGCTGCAGTTCACGGACATTGATCCAGTGCAATACGCGTGTAAGATTTCCTCCTCATCCAAACATCAGTTTACAACCTGAACCGCCTGTATTCACTGGTTTCCTCGGTACTTAGTAAAATACCCTGGTATGTTATTTACAAGTGTAAAATTTTACTAAACTCTCAAACGGGACCTTAGGGGAAATTTTTGTGTTGCAAACGGAGAATTCAGCTTACAAATTTTTGTGTTGCATATTTATGGGGGGCTATGATCCTGCCTCTAGTACAGTTAAGTGTATTTGATCATTTCCCTTCTACTGCTAAGAGAATCTATAATATAGAAATGTGCTAGGGTTTTACACAAAATAGCATGCCACAAATTTATAGATATATGATGCATTTACTGTCGTCCAATCTTAGTGTTAGATCACAGGAACAGTCAGATCATTCTTGAGAAAAATATCATCCAAGTTTAGTTCTTACCCTAAAAACCAACCCTGAAAACAAAAACGAAAAAGCCTTTACTGGGGATCGAGCTCAGGAGACAGGCGGGAATACTTACCACTATACTGCAATAAATTTGTTAATCTCTTCCTCCTTACTAAGCTATATGACCAATAAATTAGTGATACAAAGTTCTAAAAGTAATATCTAGTCTCTACATATGTACTAAATATAATACACAAGATGGGTTACGTTATGTCGTGCTATCGCGCGGATCTTCAGCTAGTATTCTGAAGAATCTTGGGAGCATCTTCAGATACCCCACCTGTTAGTGGAGGTTGCACGTACCCTGCACGTGAACAAAGTCTAGACAGACCAAGCGCGGGGACAGATACTGCATGGACCCGACGCGGAGATGGAGGGCCTTGCACGTACTCAACATGGGGTGTTTTGTTCTCCGTAGTAGTGTCTTGGGGCATTAGTTTTACCAGATTCAGGGTAACATGTGCACCTCTCCTATAACAGTCTTGATTCCAAATTCAAATTTCAGATTCACGTTTTTGGATGGTTTTACGCCTAGACATAGATTGGCTTTAGGACCGGTTCTTGTTCATGAAACCATGGCCCATTTAAGAGTAACCACATCTTTAATAGCTTGTTACTAAGAGGAGATAACATATCCAAACTCATCAATAGTTCCAGACTCTACAGTAACTTGGCAGTGAGATTTGTTACTAAGAAAAAAGCTATATATTGGTGTATGAGGGTGGAGCCTAGAAAAAGTAGTTATTTTAGAAATAAAATATCTCTCTAAAAGAATATTTATTTGTTACTAGCGTTTTCGTACAAGAGCCAGTCTTGTTACTCTATGTAGTAACAACGACAATCTCTTTCTTCTCTCTGTCTCTGTCTCTCTCTCTCTCTCTCCCTTCCACATCACCTAAAAGCTAGAATTCATTTGTCCACAAATTTAGGTTGTTTATGATCCGGACATTCAATCTTTTAAAACTTTGCCCATTGGTATACATGAAAGTATATAGATGGACTTATGATGTATTTTTATTTTCCTTTCTAGCTTATGATTGAGACCGTAATGACATTTCCAATAGTCCATGTAAAGAGTGCATCCATAGCTTGCCAATTAGGATATCAATCGAGAAGCAGGGACAAGACCGAGAGGGATTTAAAGAAGAGAAAAATAGAAGTTGTATCTCATGCAAGATATCACAAGATTGAGTAAATAAATGGTGATTTTATTGCTTTCGTGGATTCTCTACCTCTCTTAACATGCTAAACCGCGGAATAAAAACAATTTTGATACTCTCCATTGATACCACACAGAGACAGTATGAGATGAGTTGGGCGTGCACACATGCACGCCCGTAGCCAACCGAGCAACCCTCGGTTCTTCTTCGGAGGCAGTACTATTTTTCATGACTTCGTTTTCTCTCCGCCAATTTTTGGAACTTTCCATCATTAACCGCCCAACACCTAGCTACCAGCTGGGCCATGAAGTGACTAATTTCAATCATTTCAACAAATAGTATATATAGACAGGATTATTTTAAAGGAAAATTAGCACAACCACCATAGCGATTTAACAGTACTCCTACTCCTGTTTGCATCACTGCATTCATGAGACTCAATAATTGACTAATCATAAATTGGGTATAGCTCGATCCTCTCCGCCACAGCCGTCCACTGGCATGCGAGCCGATGGGCATGATTGCATGAACGCATGGTTTCAGTCAGGGGTGAAAACGAGCCGAGACGAGCCGCTCGTGCTCGTCCTTGTAGGCTTGCTCAGCTTAATTTGGTTGGACAAACGAGCTAACAGAGTAACTTGGCTCAATGGCTCGGCTCGTTCTCGAGCTCGATCTGGCTCACGAGCCAAGTCAGAAGACTGGTAACAACACTGCTTTTGTTCGTTCAGTTCAGAAACTACATACACATTGATTGCAATTGGATACACTGAAAGTGCATATACTACATGCAAGTATGCAACTTGTTTCATTGCACAAAGTAACGAGGTCGATCTCAGAATAAACAGACAATTAATAAGCTCAATAATAAAGTAAAGCAATAAGTTCGGGTGTTAGGGATCAGGGGGAAGATAGGATTAAGGCAATGGGAGGTCGCGTACTCGCGTGACCTCCAGGCTCGATCGTGCGATGCTGGTTGGATGTGATTCCAGCGAGGAAAAACTTCCACGAAGTAGCTGACAGATGTGGGCTGTAGGTGGGGCTCGTTTAATTCATCTCATGGTTGTGGTTGAGTCTCCGGTAGATCTGACGGCTTGCGCGTGAAAAAAACAAGCCACGTCCCTCAAGCCCCATTTGTTTGTTTGCATGAGCCCGCTTGTCTTCATCGATCTTTCATTTATTCCTGCAGCTAAGATCATTTTCACGAAGGATCTCACATAGTACTACCTCAGTTTGTACAAGATCTATCTCACTAGCTAGTCGATAGAGAGAGATGAGCAATCGATCACCAAGATACCATCTAGATGGACGCGGCGATTTCTGACTAGACGTGCAAAATATTCAAGGAGGAAAATAGACGAGTAGGTGTAACGGATAGGGTATTAGGGTGGCCGGCCGCGCCCGGCCGGGACCAACCCCTGCCAGTGCCAGTCTTGCTTGCCATGTACACTTCGCATGGACGCTGTCGTCGTCGACCCCGTCATTCATTTCCACAGCGCCATCAACACGGAACAATCATGCGAGGCCCGGATCGATCGATCGAATCATTCTTCGACTCGATCTCTTTTGGTTTCCCATGAGAAAGAAGGACAATACTTCAGACGAATAAAACCTTTCAGGTTCTGAAAAGCTACTTCAGGATATAGCACATAAACTTCGATATGTACTAATCCTCATTAAACATTAGTTCCACATATTTAAAATGGACCCGATTCAGAGTTCACTATCCCTCTAGTTGCAAATATAAGTCGTATTGACGTTGATACGATTTCTGAGGTATCACTTTCACCGACAAATTCTTTCATTTTTAGATAATGGAAGAGTTTTATGTATCCCGGCCTCCGATCATAATACATATACGATATAAGTATGCTAAGACGGATCGTTCTCTGATCCATGCACAAAGTGAAGCAGTATATATATATATACGTGGAGCGAGAGGGGTTAGTGTGGTAATTTCAGCACAGCACACTGTGTGTGTGCACGCACCGGTGTCATATATGTACGGAGAGCTACCCAGTTAGCTGTAAGCTATCCTCCATCCACTGTCAGACGACCTCTTCGCTTCCACAAGCTGATGCCCACTGCCGCGCTATCCACGGTCTCGCCGGCGCCGCAGCTGCACCTCCGCCATGTCAAGTGAGATCTCCACGCGCTCCTCGCCTTCGTTGTTCTCCGCCTCGCCTTCCGGCGACACGCGGAGGGTAGACCATGGAGAGTCGACGCCGCCACGGAGCGAGGCCGTCGAGAGCAGGGCCAGCGGCGGTGGCCACGGCGTCAGGCTCCGGCGCCGGTGGCAGCGGCGACGGCAGGGGCTGGGGCTCGGGCCGTGGCGCCTCGGGGACACGTGGGCGCTGGACCCGCGCGCGAGGTGGCTCCGGGAGTGGAGCCGCGCCTACCTCCTGGCCTGCGCGGCGGGGCTCGTGGTGGACCCACTCTTCCTCTACGCCGTGTCCGTGAGCGGGCCGCTCATGTGCGTCTTCCTCGACGGCTGGCTCGCCGCGGCGGTCACTGCGCTCCGATGCATGGTGGACGCCATGCACGCGTGGAACATTGTGACGCAGCTCCGCGTCGCACGCGCGGCGAGAAGGCGAGGCGTCGTCGCGGACGAGGAGCAAGCCGCGGCGGAGGCGGAGGCTGAGGCGGACGCCACAGCGCGGAAGCTCCCGGCGTACGCGAGGTCCAGGAAAGGGATGGTGCTGGACTTCTTCGTCATCCTCCCCGTGATGCAGGTGCACAACTAGTATATACTACGTGGCAGTGGCACCGATTTTATGCATATTCCGTTGTTGTTTTAATCTAATCATGGCTATCATATTGAACTGCTAAGAATCAGCTGTGCCTGTTCTGATCCGTTAAAATGGAATTTGATCAAGTTTTCTTGAAAACTAGAGACGGTTTTTGCTGGTTAATCAAAGAAATATGATGCAATGAATTTTCCGTTCCGCTTTAATTTTAGTTCCTTGGTTTAGTTTTGCTAGCAAGGTAATTACCTTCACTTAGTTGAGGCAAAATTACATAAGTTCCATCTCTTTCTTGTTCAAATCTTTGTTATTACGTGTGCTGATCTTGATGATTGACTTAGTTTGTTGGTTTATATAAATATATGTATAAGGAATATGCATTAACTTGAAGGTGATTGTTTTATTCTCCCAACAATAACAAGGTATGGTTTCTGTCTGATAGCATGCGCAGATTAATTAGTGTTTGCTTTGTTCAAACAAGGGGACAGTTCTCACATAAAAAGAATGATTCAAAGGAAATCAACGTATATATATAGTTGAGTGCTGTCTCTATCAGCTGATCAGCTGGTAACGCCCCGTTTACGTGCCAGATCGGCATGTACATCCAAGTAATTGGCACAGGCCACAGTTTGGAGTTCTCCGAACTGTTCTGTCTTCTCATTGGCCGGCAGTACTGACCGGTGCACGATACTATGATCGCATATTCGCATTATTCTGTCAGAACACAAACATGCGGTTCTGTGTCCCAATCACATAATACTGCCATTTTTCACGTGTTGCGCATACTTAGGACGATCAATGTGCAGTGCAATCTTGGCCGGTTGCACTGACAAGCAGAGGTACGTACGGCATGGGCGCCCTTCTGTTTCTGCTTGTCCAAACGCACTTTATTTGGCCGGTTATCTGCTACTGCACGTGGCCTGAACGTCGAAATAATCTGCACCCCTAACCCCTTGATACGTACGAGTAGCACGAGTCACCGTTTTCCATCAATCCATTAACACAGATTAAGCTCGTTGTTATGCCGCGAAAACCGCACACCAACCAATTCTCATCTTATTTTTGTTTTGTTTTGTTATTCATCGCGTCAGTTGGTTTTGTGTTGTGTCATACGCTACAATTAATTTGGTAGCTGCAGTGACGGACCATGTTATCGTGCAGGTGGTGGTCTGGGTGGCCGCGCCGGCGATGATACGGGCGGGATCGACGACGGCGGTGATGACGGTGCTGCTGGTGTCCTTCCTGTTCGAGTACCTGCCCAAGATCTACCACTCGGTCGTCTTCCTCCGGCGGATGCAGTACCAGTCCGGCCACATCTTCGGCACCATCTGGTGGGGCATCGCGCTCAACCTCATGGCGTACTTCGTCGCCGCTCACGTCAGCCCTCCCTCTCATCCCTTTCTCAGAACGTACATGCATGCAGCTAGCATTGGATGCCATGCATTGTTGTGGCTAGTGATCGAGAAACAGTCTGATTTGCTATCTGCGTTGTATTTGCAGGCGGTGGGTGCGTGCTGGTACTTGTTGGGGGTGCAGAGGGCCACCAAGTGCCTGAAGGAGCAGTGCTTCCTGTCCGGGCCGCCGGGGTGCGCGTCCGGGCCGGTGGCTTGCGCCGAGCCGCTGTATTACGGCGGCACCGTGGCGTCCGTCGTCGGCGACAGCCTCGCCTGGGCCAACGACGCCAAGGCCAGGATCGTGTGCCTCAGCAGCGGAGAGAACTACCAGTATGGCGCGTACAAGTGGACCGTCATGCTCGTGGCCAACACGAGCAGGCTCGAGAAGATTCTGCTCCCCATCTTCTGGGGCCTCATGACACTCAGGTAAGAACCAAAGAAGGTTCTTTGGCAGTGTTAATTATCAGGAAAAATGTGGTGTGTCCGTTGTCACTGATCGTTTCGTTTCTTGACGTGAATTCTTGCAGCACCTTCGGGAATTTGGAGAGCACGACGGAGTGGCTGGAGATCGTGTTCAACATCATCACCATCACCGGGGGACTGGTACTTGTCACCATGCTCATCGGAAACATCAAGGTGAATCAAGCAGTTTTTTCTTGAAACAAAAGTTTCAGAGTTTGCAAGTGAACAGTTCCAGTTTGTCGTACGTGTTGCTGATGTCTGGTCTGCGCAATGCGCTCGATCGCTTACGTACGTGCGTGCATGGCAGGTATTCCTGAACGCGACGACGTCCAAGAAGCAGGCGATGCACACGCGGCTGCGGAGCGTGGAGTGGTGGATGAAGCGCAAGAACCTGCCGCAGAGCTTCCGCCACCGGGTGCGGCAGTTGGAGCGGCAGCGGTGGGCGGCCACCCGCGGCGTCGACGAGTGCCAGATCATCCGCGACCTCCCCGAGGGGCTCCGCCGGGACATCAAGTACCACCTCTGCCTCGACCTCGTCCGCCAGGTTCCCCTGTTCCAGCACATGGACGACCTCGTCCTCGAGAACATGTGCGACAGGGTCAAGTCCCTCATCTTCCCCAAAGGAGAAACCGTAAGTTTCGGTAAATGGGAAATCAATGTTGTGTACAACACGCTCGATCGATCTGAATTATGAAGCTGTTGTTTGTGCTGTGGCATTTGTGTTTGTTCAGATCGTGATAGAAGGGGACCCGGTGCAGAGGATGCTGTTCATCGTGCGGGGGCACCTGCAGTGCAGCCAGGTGCTGCGGAACGGCGCGACAAGCTGCTGCATGCTGGGGCCGGGCAACTTCAGCGGCGACGAGCTACTGTCGTGGTGCCTTCGGCGGCCGTTCCTGGAGCGGCTGCCGGCGTCATCGTCGACGCTGGTGACGCTGGAGAGCACGGAGGTGTTCGGGCTGGAGGCGGCCGACGTCAAGTACGTGACGCAGCACTTCCGGTACACCTTCACCAACGAGAAGGTGCGGCGGAGCGCGCGGTACTACTCCCCCGGATGGCGCACGTGGGCGGCCGTGGCCGTGCAGCTGGCGTGGCGCCGGTACAAGCACCGCAAGACGCTCGCGTCGCTCTCCTTCATCCGGCCGCGCCGGCCAGTGTCGCGGTGCTCGTCGCTCGGCGAGGAGAAGCTCCGACTGTACACAGCTATCCTCACCTCGCCCAAGCCCAACCAGGACGACGACTTCTAGCTGTAAACTGCACGTAGCCACGTACATGATCGGAGCTCTCGCCACTCTTAAGGCTGCCGTGCACAAGACATGGATGACGCCCCTGCTGCTGGCTTGGTTCTACAGAGAAGAAGTGAGTTGCAGCCCGGAATGGGCGAACTGGTGGATCTCGTGTCTACCTGCAGCACGGAAATTTGTAAACGTTGAATAGTTGTTTTGACATGGCCACATGGGGATATCAATTATGAATCTTATTTGGTACCGTTCATAATATTATAGTAATTTGTGTGGACTTGTACACAACCGAAGTCGTTGTAGTATAGTGGTAAGTATTCCCGCCTGTCACGCGGGTGACCCGGGTTCGATCCCCGGCAACGGCGGTTCTTTTTTTCTCTGCCTTAGAATCACATATAACGGCGCACGGCGTTACACTCGCCGCCATTTTGTTTTACAAATCTATTAGATACGTGTCCACTTTTATCTTTCCATGCGGTGCATTTTATACCATTTTGATAAAACTTTATTTTCCTCGGCCTTATACATAATTAGATTATATTCATTGAAATCACATTGATGTTTTTTGATGCACTCGTTTGTGCCGTGCACGCGCGGCCGGCACACAACACCGCAAAAGACACTCTTCATGATTTTGTCCATAAATCTATTGGGAAACGTGTTCACCCCTGTATTTCTATGGGGCTCATTCCGTACCATCAAATGTTAAAAGGAGCCAGCGTGATATTTAGTTGGCACGGGGTTCAACGAATCGTTCACCATGTGCCCAACCTTAGAGAAAAAAAAAGGAACTACTGACACCAGCCGCTTTAAATGTTAAATTTAAAAATTAAAAATAATTTACCTCCTAGACCGTTAATTCGTTTGATGATACGTTTTTACAATTGTGTTCATTATGATAAAGGCTTAAAACTAGATTTCAAATTGATATGTCCTAACAGTCTTTTTTCAGTGTTAATAGTTATTAGGTAGTAGTGAATGAATTATCATGATGTTAATGATGAGCTATTAGGATGTAATTAATTTAGGCTATTGAAAGTAGTTCTTATACCCATAGGGCTTACATAACAGTACTTAGATGATCTGATATCATCAATTGCTGCTTGATAATACTATATTATTTTCTCTCTAGACTTACATAATAGTACGATAACACTTAATAACAAATCGTATTCACCACTAACCGGATAATTATTGGCTAGTAACCTGGTAACTGTTGACGCTAAAATAAACAAATCATCTAAATATATTTAAGTAAGATCTAGTTTAGAGCCCTCGTCATAGTGAACTCGAGGATAAAAATGAATCACAAATCAGGTAAAAAGATTTGAGCTATTGAATTTTCTAGATTAGAGAGAATCTTGATATCTCAGCAATTATGTGTTTGGTAGAGTGCATCCCCTCATCTATTCTCTTCTCAACCCACTTTTCAGTGTTTGTTAAGATGTATGAGTTCTTTCAGCCATGCCCATCTCAACCCACCAAAGCCTCTCAGCCATGCCCAGGAGAGAACCCACAAGTGGAGGTTCCCTGGTCAGTACGGCTGACCTCAACCCACCAAAACCTCTCAGCAAAGTCTCTCAGCCATGTCTAGACCACAGATACAGCCCACCAAACAAGATCTCAACTCAGCATGTCTCAGCATATACAGGCTACCAAACACTGTGCAGTTGTATGCACTCAGCATGTCTAGACTCAGCATGTCTTAGGAGAGAACAGCCATGCCAGGGTGAGACTGATACCAAACACACCCTATGTTCTCACATGCATGCATCCTGGCACTGCACCAAGCTTTTTGCGACAGTGACGCGGTGCAGCGGAAGTTTGGTCCGGAGATCGCTGATTTAGAGTAGCAAGCGACGCCGTTCTATAGTTTCATCCTTCTTTTCTTTCTCTGCCTTGTACATCTCATCAGAGTACGTTCATTAGAATCACACATATTTTCCGGCGCACTCGTTTGTGCCACGGGCGCTCGGCCGGCAGGCACACAGCACCGCAAAGACACTCGCCGTGCCTCGTCTCGTTCCGTTCCAGAGACAAGAGATGCTGGGCCAGCCGGAGCTGTACGCGCAGGTGCGCTGCGGACGGTGCTGATGGACGAACGCCGAGCACGGCGAGTTGGCAGTGGGCAGGCGCCCGGCAGGCGCCTGTTGCTTTCCTCGTTCCAATCACGTGTCCCTCCAGCCCCATCCACCACCCTTCCAATACACTCACGCCCCCCACACACACCCAATCCACACTCGCTTTCCTCCCCACCCCACAACCCAACCCCGTCCGAATCGCCGACCACTCGCTCCGTCCGCGCCCGCCGCAGCCGCCGCCTCTCCCCCTCTCCGGTACTTCCCTCCTCTCCACCTCACTTCCCGCCCTCTCCGATTCCCCGATCCGCTGGATCTCTGCAACCTAGTGCTACTACCTTGCGAGATGGTAGCTTCTTTTTCTTCCCTCTTTCTGTGCGATGATAAGTAGCAGTAGCATTTTCCGTCGCGTTAATCTAGGGGCTAATGCCAGGTTACTGAGATGACTGCTCGCCTTGCGGTTTGAGGAAGGATTGGATCGTAGAATGGTTAAGCCCAGCTCCCGGACGGCTGGCCAGTGTGTTCGGTAGATGAGCTTTACGTGCAGATGCAGTTTGGTTTGTTGGTTTGTTGCCACCATTGGGATCTGACGAGGCGGTGCGAAGCGTACTTCTGGAGTTTGTTGGTAGCATTTATCAGTGTGTCCTTGCACAGTTGTGCCAGTAGGGGGGCAACAAGGGGAAAGCTTAGGTTGTATGTGATACTACTTCATGTTGGGTTGGATATATTGTGGGAGATTTCACTTTAGGTGCTTGGAGTAATTGAGTTTTTGGTTAGAGTTAGAGTTTGAGCTTGCGTGACGAGTGATTGTGACATACTGACATGGACGGGCAGGATGGCGAGTTCCGAGATAGCGTCCGGTTTGGCATTTGATATATCGTGGACGACCCTTTTCTTTTCAGATTTGATTACTGATGTAGTTGAAACTTGAAAGGCATTTGTTGATCTCTGGCACCAGATATCAGTTAAGCCTGTGAGACCTTTCCGGATTTTATTTATTTATTACCAGAGTTGAAGGGCTTTTATCATTTGCCATCGCAGGTAGCTACATACATGTACGCAAGCATGCATTCTTGTCTTTTTTTTACTACACTGGCAGATGTTCAGGGTGGTGGTGTCACTCCGAACTGCAAAGTGGAAGTGCTAATTTATCTTCTTATAGTTACTGTTAGTTGATGCTACCATTTAGTAACACCTTTGTCTTGGGCCAAGGGTTTAGGATACATTATAGACACTGACATATGTTCCAAAATTCGCGCATAAGTGTCAGGCTTTTAGCAGACCTAGTTTTTGTTATCTTTGCTTATTTCTTGTTATATATTTGCATGAAGCTGCAAAAGATAGGTTTACCTAGAGTAAATTGTGCAAACCCCCCAAGTGATATTGGGGCGCTTATGTTTGATCTCAATTAACTCTCTGCAGCTCTCATTTCTCCTGTGACAAGTGATGCGTACATGGCCCCATTGGTGCTGGGGATGTGAATTTCAGTAAGGCATAGAAGTTCACATTTTAGTTCTACATGATGGATGGTTCAACTGGTTCCCGTGGGAATCATGTGAATGGAAAGCAAGTGCAAAGTGTTGATCCTCCCAGTCCTTCCATTCTGAACAATGGACCAAGACACCGTCCATTGACTCCAATGAGACGATTCCGTGGTGTATTATGTTTGGTGATTATGCTGTTGACAGCATTTATGATGATGGTTTACCTAGCCCCTGTAACTACTTTTGTTATACGGTTGTTCAGTCTGCATTATAGCAGAAAGTCGACGTGCTTTCTGTTCGGGATGTGGTTAGCCATGTGGCCTTTTTTGTTTGAGAAAATTAACAAGACCAGGTTTGTTTTCTCTGGTGAAACTGTTCCCCCAAAAGAATGTGTCTTGTTGTTTGCTAACCACAGAACTGAGGTTGACTGGATGTACTTGTGGGATCTTGCATTGAGGAAAGGCCGTTTGCAGAGTATCAAGTACATCCTCAAGAAAAGCCTGATGAAGTTGCCTGTTTTTAACTGGGCATTTCACATTATTGAGTTTATCCCAGTAGAGCGGAATTGGGAGGTTGATGAACCATTAATCCGAAGCAGGCTTTCAGAATTGAAGAATCCCAAGGATCCCCTTTGGCTGGCAGTTTTTCCTGAAGGCACTGATTATACGTAAGATCTATTCCCATTCAGTTTATTACTAAATGTTTGTACAACCCACCTGCATTATTTGGGTGTGCATTCCAGCTTCTGAAAGCATTTTTGAATATTCACCTTCCATTCTTCCATAAGTTGGATCTTTTGGGTAACACAATGATCCAGGCTCCAGAGTTTGCATTATTTTAAAACGAATTTTCATATTGAACATACTTATTGCTTGTGCAATAGTATTCTGCATCTGGAAAATTTGTGCTTTACTCTTTACTTTTTCTTGACATTTGTGCTGATTCATGCTAATATCTCAGTGAAAAGAAATGTATCAAAAGTCAAGAGTATGCAGCAGAGCATGGTTTGCCTATTCTGAAAAATGTCCTTCTTCCCAAGATAAAGGGTTTTAATTGCTGCCTGCAAGAGCTGAGGAGTTCCTTAGATGCTGGTAACTCTCAGTCTCACCCCTTCATACTGTCCCTTAGAATTTTTTCACTTCACTTCTTCACTGTTGCAGTTTAAGCAATCATTTCTATCAGCCATTTTCTGGATGTTAGGATTTGTGCATTTATCAGAAGTTAACACCTTACACTGGACTCCTTTGGTCTGTTAAAATTATTACTAGTCAGACCGACCTGTCTGCTTTACCCAAAGCTCTGTTACTATTTGTCAAACAACACTCCAAGTATGTTCAGCATTCCATGTATTCTGGAAATTTTACTGTAGTAGATGGGGCTAAGATCACATATGTGATTGAACTGTACTGTACTCAAACATAGGCCTAATGACTTCTGGACCATTGATAGTGTGACTTACTTGAATTAGCTATTTTCTAACATTTGTTGACTATGAACAGTTTGCAACATTATGACTTATAGCTTTCTGATTAATGCAGTTTATGATATCACAATCGCATATAAACATCGGCTACCACTTTTCTGGATAACGTATATGGTATTGATCCTTCTGAAGTCCACATCCATTGTGAAATCATTCAAGTCTCTGACATACCCACGTCAGAAGATGAAGTATCTGATTGGCTCATAGAGAGGTTTAGACTGAAGGACGAACTTCTGTCAGACTTTTTGATACTAGGCTACTTCCCTAATGAGGGAACTGAAGGAGATCTGTCCACACTTAAGTGCCTTGCGAATTTTTTTGCAGTGATTAGCACAACTGGCATCCTCATGTACTTAACCCTGTTTTCGTCCATAGGGTTCAAGATTTTTGTAGCGTGTAGCAGTACTTTACTTACAATTGCCACCTTGTACTCTATACATTTGCCCCAGCTAATATGTCTCCCGGAGGCTTGCACCCATGCCAAGAAATCTTGAACGTGTTGTTGTAACCTGTAAGTTGTAACTGAAAGCTGTGTATCAGCATGCAGAAGAAAGACATTCACCATCTATTATAAGCTCGTGCTATCATTATTTTTCTATGTATATATGCTCAGTGGAGTATATCATTGGAAACTTCATCTGGTTCAACAGCTCAGTAGGACTCTTATCTGACTCTCGAGGCAGCATGGCGTTGCCGCAGCATTGCAATGTGCTACTGCTATGAGCTATCGATTGCCATGCTTCTGGTTGGCTTGTTGCTTAGGAAAGCGTTGGATTGATGTGGTGCTGATCTTGTATGCATTATGAGCTGATTGTGCGTCGGTTGGCATCAGGCATCAGGAACTGACACGTCCTCGGGTGATGGTTACAAGTTGCAGCAAACACCGATAGCTAGAATCACCATACACAGGGATGCCACGGGGAGCAATGTGGGGCTGGTATGGGAGCACCACAAGAATACTCAAGACACTGGATCCGGCTGTCATGGACGTCGTGTTAGCAACGGGAGCATCGACAAAAAAGTTTGATTATGTTGAAAAGCGCAAAAGAACATGCTAGTCGTTGTAGTATAGTGGTAAGTATTCCCGCCTGTCACGCGGGTGACCCGGGTTCGATCCCCGGCAACGGCGTGACTCTTTTTTTTGCACCTCGTCGACCCGGCGGCCAGAGCGTCACCATCTCCGTGAAGACCGCCGGCCAGAAGCTCGATCATGCTCGGACGGCTGTCGCCGGAGAAGCCCGGCCCCGCGGTGACTCTTTTTTTTGCACCTCGTCGACCCGGCGGCCAGAGCTTCACCATCTCCGTGAAGACCGCCGGCCAGAAGCTCGATCATGCTCGGACGGCTGTCGCCGGAGAAGCCCGGCCCCGCGGTGACTCTTTTTTTTGCACCTCGTCGACCCGGCGGCCAGAGCTTCACCATCTCCGTGAAGACCGCCGACCAGAAGCTCGATCATGCTCGGACGGCTGTCGCCGGAGAAGCCCGGCCCCGCGGTGACTCTTTTTTTTGCACCTCGTCGACCCGGCGGCCAGAGCTTCACCATCTCCGTGAAGACCGCCGGCCAGAAGCTCGATCATGCTCGGACGGCTGTCGCCGGAGAAGCCCGGCCCCGCGGTGACTCTTTTTTTTGCACCTCGTCGACCCGGCGGCCAGAGCTTCACCATCTCCGTGAAGACCGCCGACCAGAAGCTCGATCATGCTCGGACCGCTGTCGCCGGAGAAGCCCGGCCCCGCGGTGATGGACAAGGAAGCGCGACGACTCCACCGCCGAAGCAGTTGTCGGCCGGTCTCAGGGCTACGTTCTTGCGCTGCCTTCGGATTCGGTGGACAACAAAGAAGAGGTGGTGGCTCCGAGGATGACGATGACGCTGCGCCGTCGACGTGCTCGTGCGAGCGGTGCCGCGAGGCGCTGCTATCGGATGGAGAGGAGGCGGAGTTCCAGGAAGAGGAAAGCGGCGTGGTGTTCTACGACAGCGACGGCAGCGAGGACGAGGAGAACGCCGGCAAGCACATGCAACAAATTTTTTATATGTATACAACGAATCAAACTCTAATGCAACAAATCATGATAAAACAATTGTAATATCAGGAAATCTAATTGGCACACGTGTGCCAGTTAGTCCTCCGATACGACCGAAATTGATTTGAGAAAATTTAACTATTTTGACGATGTAGTCTGTATGCAAATGGTAAAAAGACAAAATTGCTGACCTCAGTAAGATTCTCTCAATTTTAGAATTTTAAAATGGTTTTTCTCTCAAACCGTTTATCCGATTGATAATCTATTTTCACCATTGGGTTAATTGTGACGAGAGCTTCAAAACTAGATCCCATCTTGATATGTTCCGACGAATTTTTTTTCCACGTTAGTAGTTACCAAATCGTAATGAATGAGTTATCACGATGTTAATAATGAGTTATCAAGTTATAGCCAATGTATTACTAGGTTGTTGAACATCACTCTCACACCTCTAGACTTATATAACAGTGCTCCAATGGTCTGGCGCCATGAATTAAAAGTGATTGCTTGCAGCCTCCTACTTCTCCTTCTCCCCCCACTACTCTCTCTTGATCCATATCCTTATAGTTCAGATCTACTTAGCGATTTATTACCTAATAACCATTTGCTAATAGGCTGGTAACCAGCATATTACCACCTGATAACTGGCATATTACGGCCAGGTAACTGGTAACGCGGAAAAATTTTGACCAAAACATAACTAAGTGAGATTTAGTTTTAAAGTCCTTGTCGAGACGAACCTGATAGTGCAAACGGATTGTGAATCAGGTCAACAGTTTGAGCTATAGAACATTTTAAATTTTCAAAATTAGCATTTACTTATGTTGAGATTATCATTTGCATACAAGTGAGAGGCAACCAAAAGATATAAGAGAAAAAAGTGATGATGATGTCATCATTTGCATGCATTGGAATTGATTTCCATCAACCGTGCAATTGACTTGTTGTGCATATATATATATATATATATATATATATATATGCATAAAAATGAATTTTTGCATCACTTGTATAGAATTTCTTGTTGTATGAAGTTTCTTGCTGATGGGATGCTGCATGCTAGGACAAACGAGAGCTGACGAGACGCCATACGGGAGGACTACTGGGTGCACGGCCGCCGGCTAGTAATGTCCCTGTAATATATGCAATATCAAAAAATAACTTAGACAACATATATATATATATAAATAAAATTCACGTGTGCAATATGTAAATTACTCCTGACGTTCACAAATCTAAGACGTGCACGGAATTTAAAGTCTAACTTTGACCAACAATTAAACCAATACTATTGAATTATATAATATAGTAGTGGTACCATTGGATTCATATTCAAACGTATTTTAAATGGTATCACTTTTGTATTATATAATTCAATATTATTGACTTAATTATTGGTCAAAGTTGAACCTAAAATTCTGTGCACGCCTTACATTTGTGGACGAAGGGAGTAATATGCAACGAAAGTTTAAAAATATTGTAATAAATTGTCTAGTAGTACATAAAAAAAATCCGTAACAGAAAAACAGCTACTGCAACATCGAATCCCTAAACCGCACTTACCATATGGATCACTGGTCTTACCGCTTTGGCCCTGTTAGCGACGAATTCAACAGGCCGGAGCCCCGGCGTCTCTAGATCCAGACGGCTCGAGCTCACCCGTTACTCTAGGCCGTCCTCCCCAAGCTTGGTGATGCGACGAATGGCTCTTTTGTTCCTCCTTTCCTCTCTCCAACTTAGTATACAACGTATCTCATCTTCCCATTTTTTAATTTCTCTAATTAAATCTCTAGCAGCACCACCACTAGGTTCAGAACACGTGGCGTCGCACGAGTTCCATTTGAGAATAACATATAGCAAGATCGAAGCGTTTTTTTCCACATGTAGTTGAAGCTCTCCAGCTATCTACGTGGTCCGTCTTGCTTTGAGATTTGTGCTATTCACTTTAGACTGTTTTGCACTTACGACCTCTTCTTTGCACACTTTAGCATCACCTATGAAGCCAGATGTACCAGGTACATTTTGCAACCTCTCGCCCCTATTCGGTCTCTCCCTCAGTACCTCTCTCGCGCATATCTCTTTCCCCTGTTCTCATCCCCACCGCCAACCCTGCCACCATCTCTGTTCTCCGTGACCCTAGACACCACCATCTTTGGCCCTATATCTCGTTGCTGCTGGATCTGGCAAAGCTCAACGTGTCCACGGTGAGGTGCTCGAGGCACGTGTCACTCACCCACGCAGTGGTGGTGGCGGCCACTCCGAGCTTGCCATCTGCCAACGACTCCCTCCCAACCTTCACGTCCGCTGGCGCCTCCCTCCCCAACCTTCCTGCCAGTCGGCACCTCCCTCCCCGTAACTCCTAACTGGAGCCGTCTCCATCCCCGACTGGCATCTTCGTCACACGCCATCAGCACCGCTGCCACCACAAACCAGAGCTCCTTTATCTCCGATAGTTGCCGTCACGGGCCAGAGCTCCTCCGTCACCATCCATCTCCTTCTCGTGCTCTGTTACATCGTTGCCAACGTCGCTTGCTTCCTGACCAGATCTGGCCGTTGCACGAGCGTGAAGATGGTTGGAGCCATCTTCTTGCACCAACAGCCGCTGCCATGCCAGAATCCATCGTGCCCCAGCCTTTTTGGGTCCGCCACGGAACGAGGCCGACGGAGACAACGACCCCTCTCTCTCTCCTCTCTAGTTTTGTTGCTTTTTTTTTCTTGAGGGTTTGTTGCTTCATTCTCGGTTCATGTTCCAGTCCAAACATTTTGAATGGTGGAAGAGATTTGTTTGCTGGATGGTGGTTTTTTCTGCGGTTTATGTTCTTCCACCATTCCAACAAAAGAACCAAAAATCGTGGAATTTGTGCTTCCTACTTCATTCCACGGTTTCTTCATGATCTGATGCTAATGCAATCGAGATGGTTCAAGATCTGTACAATTTTTGAGTTCATCCACATTTATGTATTTGTACCTTGCACGGTGGATGAGAAAATGTGAGGTTGTGTTTGAAAATGAGATAAGGAAAAAATGTGGGGTATGTTTCGTAAAATAGGAGGGACTAAATGTTAAGAAATAAATGTAGTTGGTGGTGTCTTTTGCAAAACTTCAATACCTCTTAAAGTGAACGGAGGGGTGTGATAAGCCCGAGACCTTTAAGTACTCGTGGGATTGTATTTTGAGTGAGGTCAAGCAGGACGGGAAGACAAGGAGGAAGAGCAGGTGGCAGAGCACACGCGGGAAGAGAACGCAGTGGAGAGACGATGCTCGAGGTGGAAGCAGGTCCGCACGAGCAGGATCTTTGGAGATGGCTGGTGGGGAATGAAGAGACGATGCTCGAGGTGGAAGCAGGTCCGCACGAGCAGGATCTTTGGAGATGGCTGGTGGGGAATGAATAAGGGAGAGAGAAGTATGGATATATTTTGCTGCGAGAGGGCCGATCGAAGAAACAATCGGCCGGTTGGATGTGTTTCCCAAAAAGTAGCTCCACCTGGATGAACAAACCCTAGACACTAAATGAGCATCCCGGTTTGCCACATACACACAATACACAGCCCTGGGTATATTTGGAGACCATGTTCAGGTCGGTGGCAATATACAAATGAAGTAATGTAAATATTCACAACCCTGTTAATCTGTAATGTGCGGCTTCGATCTGTATCCGCCAACTGCCAAAATATGCAGTCAGTCTCTACTCCTCTCGACATTTTAAGCTCCAAAACTCGCTTGAAACTAGACTACATTCCTATTTCCTGGAACATGTGCATGAGAGTGCGACCAGCTTATACAGCCTTTGGGAAAACTGGCCTTAAACAGCAGCAAAACTGATACTGATGATGCTGAATGCTGTCCTGCAGAAATATCACTCGACGTCCTTGACTTCAGCCTGAATGCTGTCCTGCAGAAATATCACTCGACGTCCTTGACTTCAGCCTCGATGTCTACAACTGTTCCAGAACCAGAAGGCGACTTTCCTGCATACAGAAGGGAATGGTGTGATTATTAGTTAACTAGGTTCCAAGGAAAAATTCAACAAGAGGTGGCGAAGAACAATATGCGTGGACTCTAATTTTAAATTTAATAACAGGTTAAACCTAAATCATCTATACCTATGTTAGGTACATCACATCATATGCACCATGCGGAGAAGCATACAGTTCACAGAATATGATTGTACACAATAGCAGAATGATACAACTTGGATTAACTCAGTGATGATATGTGGTCGACATCAGCCTTAGCAAACATTTTTGACATGTGCCATGTCGCAAAAGGTATTTAACACAGCCATGCCATCTCATATCAGACCTAAATCATTCGGATTTAGCCGTGAATATACGCCATCTATATATTGATTTTTCAATGTCCCACCCAACTTCATCTAGAATTTCTTGCGTATGGCATATGGGTTCCCTTGTTCAGTAATTCATATGGTCTCATATATTAAATGGGCAAAAGAAATCCATACACTAGAAAAATTGTAGATTTCTTATTAAATTAGCATCCATGGTGTATTCCCCTGATTAGTGGGAAGTCTAAACAATTTACCAGTCCAATGAATTCCATTTCATGCTTGCTTTTAGTAATTTATGTATAAATGTTTACTAAGAACATGGAATACTATCAAGCAATACAATAAAGAACATAGCATGATTTTAGGGCCTTCTGGACCTTTTGAGCCACGGTTGAATAACTCGTTGAAGACTTGTGCATTCGTAGCGGCCCTTCCAGATGAAAAGCTAGCAGATTCTCTGACAAATTTGTTACCCTGAACTGCAGCATGTGGGATGATGATTTAGCTCCAACAAAAATCTCATCTAGACAAACACAGGAGAGATGCTAAACAAAGGATGAAAGGAATGAGAAAAGTAAAAGAATAAAGATAACTATGTCCTATTGGAACATTTAGGCCATGTTAAAATTCTGCAGAGGATTATGCCATCACCAAAGCTCATGGTTTTCTTTTCAACGGAAAAATTGCAATGCACAGATAAGTAATGCCTAAGAAGGATTCGACCATAAATTCAGGAAAACTCTGTTTTGATACCAGAACTATTAACAGATGTGCAAGTTCTAATTCACTCAACATAAGCTCAACTCTTTGCTCAAAAAAAAAGAAAAGGAAGAAGAGTAAGAAGCTCAACTCTATACCTATTCCCAGCACAACGAAATCAGAAGCATGCAAGTGCATAAAAGGTAGCATAAGGCAATCAGGAATTAACATTAAGCAAAACAGTAATTTGGCTGTACAACTTTCTAGATGAACAGCAGTGCATGCATATCTTAACGTCTGGAAGTACCAAATTTCATGAAACATTAAATATCTACGGCCCACCAACTAAAATTTTCCAGTAGCAGAAATTTTAATATGGTGAGACCAAGACATGCGCATCTAGGAGATAGTTATTCTAAGACCATTACTCTGTTAGCAAACTGGATACAGGAAACATAAATTGTGCTTACCAGAGAAAGGTTGAGTGCAATAAGGACAGAATTGTGGACCATCCTTCAAAGATGACCTATTAAATAATCAAACTGATCAAAGTTCACCTTGGTTACAAATCTATGCAATTGGAGAAGTTTAACATAATTCTCCTTAAGCTTACTTCAGTATCTGGAAGCTTTTTCCACAGTTGGGACACTGCCAACAAAAGAAACATGGTGGACAATAGAACATGGAGTGAGAGAATATTAGCAAAATTGTGCAGACAAACCACAAAGTTTTTGCCTTCGATTTTAGGTAGGAAGAAAACCGATTAACCATAGTAAATCTAACAGAATTTACCCTCATCATATATCCATAAGTATCTAAAAGAAACAATTTCTCAGAAGTAGTGGGAAGTAAATGGCAAACCTTATTCACAGATATAGTCATATTGATCAATCGTTACAAAGTATAAGATGACTGAACACTACATTTATGCGGAGACTTACATTGCTCTGAAGGATATTTTGTCCTGCAAAGAAGAGAAGTGCACCCAGACCCAAAATAGGTAGAAGTATCGTGAGGAGCTGTTATCACAACAGATGTAAAAAGCTAAAGTTAAATTACCAATACAAGTAATAAATCTCTCGATTAAACTTGAAAGAAAAGACAAGATTGGATATCCCTTTTTCCTAGTATGTAAAACACAAAATCTTAATCACAGAAGCTTATCAATGCTATTAGCACCACAGAATGTACTAACAAGGTTGCTAATTTCCAATTTACAGGTTACTGTGGAATCACATGCTCAATTTCTTTCAGCGAATTCAACTGTTCATGTTGCAGCAACATACACAAATGAGTGAATGAAGTAGCATGCAGTTGACGACCAGGGAAGCAATGGTAGTACACCTAGCTTACTAAGTAATTATAATAGGTGAAAAATGCAAGCCGTCTGGAAAATAGAGGTCAGCTAAGAAGCTAGTACGGCATAAATTACAAAGTCATATTGAATATTCAGGGATTAAGCCACCTAGTTCACCACAGGTGATTGCAGTTTTAGTTGGGAGCTAACATTTGTTTTCTGAACCTTGTCTAGTTTCTCTATTCAGATATCAACAAGGAAACTAACACAATCTAGTCCACTAATACGAAAAATGTTTTCATCGAGATAAGCAGACTACTAAAACAAATTCCACTATAGCTAAATTTTAGCAGCAAGAAGCCTCGTACCCAGAGAGAGACGATGGCGTCAAGAACCCACCGGAACTGGCCGGTCACAGCGAGGTACGTCAGGAGGGCGGCGAAGGCAAGGTTCCCCACAACCCGGCTGGTTGAACCCCGCCGCCGCCCGCCGCCAAAGAAGGGGCCTTTCCCCGCTCCGGCCACGCCAAGGCGCCGTCTTCCCGCCATTCTCCACTCCAAAGCCCCGCCTTTATCCAAGAACTCGCTACGGAAGAAAGGTTTCGCCATGGAGAAGGTCCCATTTGAGAATCTTGGAGATATTTTCCTGGTCCTCGGGTCAAGAAGAGGAAACGAACAGCAGCAGAGTCGGGGAGGAGCGAGGAGAGTATGTTGGAGCAAGGCCATGGAGGGGAAGGGAGGATTGGAGAGGAGTCTTCCAGAAATCTTTGGGTTCTACTAGTTGCTCTTGTAATTTCGATAACTTTTTGGATTTTTTTCCCCTTTGGATTTTGATCTTTCCACAATTTTTGTGGTGAAACCGCAGGGGTTTGGAGGAGGCATGGATGAGTCCGAACCGAGAAGCAACCAAAAAGAGATGTCTCTGAACCCGCAGTAATTTTCCACATACGACAATCCGAAAAATACAACTTGAACTGAACAGATTTGCGGTGAATCTGCAGCTAGCAGTTACCAGTTAGCACTATAATTTGGATTATTGATCATATATGCTTAGCACAATAATGATAGTGACGATCCAACTAGATCTAAATTTGCGGCTATGAAATTTAGGAAGCAGTGGGATATCCATAGTCTATCTATTATTTTGAATATTAAAAATACACGATAAAAAAAATTTAAAATATGCCAAAAAAATCTAGAAAAGCGGATCCTCTTTTCAACAGTAAATCACAATCAATAGATATTCATAATCGTATCTAAAAAGATTATAACCCATAAACCTTCATAATTTTACGTAAACATATAACGACCGATAGATCTTCATAATTATACCTAAATAGAGTAATCGATAAATTTTTTATAACTACACCTAAACATTATTCAACCATTGATCTGGTATATCTTTATTATTAATGGACTGCAATCGATAGATCTTCGTAACTGTATAGAAACATTATCCGGCTATTGATTGAACGTACATTAATTATTAATTATCAACCGATAAATATTTATAATTTTATACCTCCTACAAAAACTACCCGAGCTTTTAAGTCATATCAACAATGGGCGATATGAAATTTAACTTTGCATATTGATCTAATATCACTTACAAGCGATCGGCTAGATCACTATCCAAACTTTAATTCCGTCTGATCTAATCTTCTATACAAACAACCTAATGACTCAATACGATGAGTGCTTGGTGAGCCAGCTCGCCATCCATTTAATTTCACGTACTGATCTAATATCATGTACAAACGATCGGCTAAATCGTGATTCCAACTTAAATTTCATGTGATCTAATATCCTATACAAACAACCTACTAGCTCAATACAAGGACAACCTGGCCGGCCGGCTCGCTATCCAAACTTTAATTTTACGTACTGATCTTATATCACGTACAAACGATTAGCCATCTAACACACAAACCAAATTCTAATATCACGTACAAACGACACATTTGGCCGTAATACGATGTCCTTGCAAATAATATAATAATACATATCTACGTAAGTAATAAAAAGTTAAAGATGATAAAAGATGTTTTTTGTGCAATTTGCTTGGACACCGAGCTAGTTGATTTAAAAACCAATTTTTTAAACAGATATGTTAATTCTCAATCACATGAAAATTTACTAAATCTCGGTCTATTTTCTCACAATTGGATCATGGAAATTCATCAGAATCTTCATTAGTGTCCACAGCACCATGGTGATAAGTAGGGTTTGTGAATTCACATGCCACCAGATTATAGAGGGGGGAGGGGGGAGACAATGCGCAGGTGGTATTGAGAAGGAGCCAAAGACACTACCAGAATGTGTAAATGTATCTAGTGTCCGAAACTGTCCCGGGTGTAAAACATCAGACACTCGGGACACTAACGATTGTACCTAGTGTCTGGTTATGCACTTGGTACAAAATCTGAACACTCGGCACAAAAGTATTGTACCAAGTGTCCAGACTTTAACACTCGGCACAATAGTAGACACTCGGCACAAAAATTAGGATCAACCAAAGCGGCAAGTTTTTGGGCCAGGCGGGAGACAGCTACACGCGGTAAACCTTTTCAGCCAAAAAAAAGAAGAAAACGAGTCGAGCGCGTGGCTAAGTGGCCTCCGCCTTCCCCGGAAACAACACCGCCCCCCAAAATCGCTGCCACCACGCCACCACTCCTCCTCACAAATCCGCCCGTCCCCCATGTCTCCGTCACCTCCCCAGAGCCCTCCTTCTTCCCTCGCGGGCGCTGCGTAGCCAACATTCCCCAAATCAGCTCGCCGCCATCTCAAGCAGTCCCTAAAGGCGCCCTCCTCCATCGATGTCGGCTTCTTCCAAATCCTCGCCGCCGGTGAAGTAGCAAAGGATTCATCATCCCTGAGGACCAGCAGCCACCGCTACTTCCCCTTCCCCAACTCCAACTGTCGCTATCCACGCCGGTCTTCTTCCGCACCCGACGCCGTCGTACATCTTCTTCCGCAACGGACGCCAGCGCACGTCTTCTTCTATAGCTCGTTGTAGTAATCCTCATCCAGGTACAATACATGGAACCCTTTTCCCTTCCCTTCCCAATCTTTTTTATTTGTGGTAAATGCTGCCGTCAGTGGCGAATCTTGGACGGAAGTGAAGGGTGGGCTCAACCGCTCAAAGAATAAGTCAATTAGCCAAATTGAGACAAATATAGCGAATAAAGTACCGTTCAATTTAGGTTTATACTTGAATGGTACTTTATTCGCTGATTGAGAAGACATAAGATGCACAACAAACCTCACAATTATTGGCATTTGTTCTTTTATAGATGAATCTCTAGCCTCATTAATAAGAACTGAGAAATTCCTATCTCCAATCTCACCCATTATCACAGCCGTGACCTCTTCCACGCAACGTTGTTCAAGCACTTTTTGAATATATGGACAAATCATAAGTGCATTGCCAGGACCTTTTTGAAAGGCATCCTTCACAACATCATTCTTATCTTTGTACCAATCCAATAACTCTCTAAATTTTACCTTGTTCTATACTACTTATTTTTTGCTATTCTAAATGGAGTTCTTCTATGTGCTGAATGCATAAAGATTTAGTTTTACTGCATTGGTTAACTGCAACTCAAATTTGATAACTGCATTGGTACGGTAGTAGCTTAACACGCTTAAAACCTAGAGTAGGACTTCATGAAAACAACAAGCTAACTTCACATGTTAATTCATTAACTATTTACTGTTATCTACACATTAGGATGAATGAAGATCGCGGTTGGATGTACACTAGGCTGCCACTTCCGAGGATTGTTGGCTTCAAATTGTGCGACAAACATGGTGCAATGAAGAATGGTTGCAGAATTCTGAGAATTGTAGAGACCGTAGGCTGTTGATGACTGGGCCAGCACACCGTCAAGGCAGCTCCTCCTTTAATCGTTATAAGAAAATTATGGTATGCCCATAAGACAATAAGTTCATATTTATTAGTTGTACATTGTGCAGAATGGTTAATTTCACTTGCTGTTCTATTTTCTGTTGTAGGAGGTGAAACAAAAAAAAACCTATGTCTGATTTGGCTGTTGTCGGCGGTACGAGAACTAGGGTTCCCTTAGCCGTCGGCAGAGGCCCAAACCTGATGCCACGTCACCCAAAGGACGTGGGGATCGGGAGTATGCACTCGGGGGCTTGCCCCCCGAGCACTGTGCCCGCTTGGCCCCTACGGGTTTAGCCAAGTGGCCCACGTGCGGCAAGTGGTCGAGGATGCGTGCTCGGGGGTTCCCGAGCACCTTTAGGTTCCTCGACCGTGCCACGTGGCAAGGTGCCCCGAGAGCCCCTCGGGGGCTCCATCCCGAGTACTGCTCGGGGGCTTTGACCCTATAACACCCTAATTTTCTGAAACCCAAAAATTAGGGCCAACAAAAACTTTTTGATAATAATGCTGATTAAAATACACCAAATCAAAACTTTTATTCCAAATCATGTTCCTGTTAAACCCTAAAGCAAAGCAACCAAAATCATCCCCTCTGTTCCTGCTCCCTTGACTTCTGCCTTGTCGAAACCCTGTCCAGCAAGGGATACGAACTCTGCCCTATCCTTGGTCTCCATGCGGGACCGTTCGCCCTTGCGTCCCTGCCACGACAGCCTGAGGCAGCTGCCACAGTCAACTTGCCCTACCGCGACAGCCCATGGCAACCGTTGCCGCTGCCACGCTCTTACCACGGCAGCCGCCGTTACCCATTTCCTCTACCGCGGCAAGGCCTCTGCCACCGCCTTCGCTATCCTTCTCTGCCGCAGCAAGCCGCTCCTGCCGCGGCAAGCTTCTGCCGCGCCACCGATTCTCTGCCACGGCAACTCCGTCCCTGCCGCGGCAACGTCACGCCGCTGTTCCTTCCCGCCGCGATAGCCGATTTCCACCGCGGCAATTCTTTTCCAATACCGCGGCAACGTTTTCTCCACCGCGACAGCCCTTCTCCCTGCCATAAACATACTTTCGGCATTCCCCTCCCCCTCTAACTAACCAGTGCCACCCAAACCCACATCTGCCGCAAAGTGCCCTCGCAGTACTTCTACGAAATCGGAGCATATACCCATCCCGAATCTCTTCCGAATGACCTGAAATTTTACCACCAACCTCGCCAGGCCATATCGTGAATATATGCACATATATACTGCTTTTGGTTTAAGCGCTAAAACCCTACCGCAATAATACCCTAGTTCAACACCTGCGCCGTATACGTAAAGGTTTATCTAGCCCCTAAGTGTGGTTTTGGTAATTAATGACAATACCTATGGACTAACAATTATGTGAGAATTGTTTGAAAGATATTCCATAGGTGATGCAATGGTTGATGAAGTATGGATTCATTAAGGAATGCCATGAGATCAAGAGACTTGCATCAAGATCAATGAGTTCTAGGTGATACTCATGTGATCAAGAAGAAGAAGAGGTGTGCGAAGTTCATGAGTTGAGCTAAGAGAAGAACAAGTGAAGTCCATGAGTTGGACTCAAAGAAGATCGACGATAAGCATGAAGGCTAAGTCATTTGAGTGGTTCAAATGACTAAGGTATATAGTCGTCAGTCTATATTTATGGACTAACCTACATGCGATGTGTTTGAGAGTGAGTTGGGGTTAGATCCATATAATGGCAAGAGTTGAATCGAGACATTCAAATGTGCCAAATGGAAGAGCAAGATCAAGTTGAGCGCGGTGAAGACTCACGAACTTGATGCTTGCGGTTCAAGCCTTGGTGGTGAACTGATGAAGATGATGCAAAGAGAAAAGCCTCCCGTACTTGGTGCATGGGAAGCCATCATTAGGACTTCATCAAGCTTCCGAAGATCAAGAGAGGATCGAAGTGAGAAGCGAAGATGGAGATCGTCATCAAGCCTAAGTGGAGTTGATGAAGAGCATACAAGAGCAATGAGAAGCGTCAGGACTTGGACGATGTGTTCGTCAAGTCCGGCAAGGATTGCTCAAGGCAAAGGTATGCCGTAGACTAGGGTTTCCTAGTTTTACCGGTCTCACGGAGTTTGGTGGGAGACCGGGTTATAGGTTCGATAGCCGTTCTATTAAGAGGGGCTAACGGACGAGTTGCGCGATCATATCATGTGTCGAGTGCTCAACCTTTGCATATTGCATATGTGTGTCGGGTTTAGCCAAAATCCTAGAACTTTGTGTTCTAGGGTTCTGCCTGAGCCTCAGGCGGTTTGACCGGCCTATGTGGCGGTCTGACCGACCTGTGCCAGTTTCCAGTAGGTTTCCCGGTTGTGCCGGGATGGGTTCCCGGTAGCTCCGCGATTCGCTTCTGGTCTTTGTTTTTATCCCTTTGGGTTGAAGTTTCCGGTGTATCCGGATTTGGGTCCGGTGCATCCGGATTTGGTGTCCGGAGAATCCGAGGTTTTTACCCCGGAATGTCCGGACGAGGGCTCTCGGGGTGAGTTCTCGGGTAAGGCGGTCTGACCGGCTTTGTGACGCGGTCAGACCGGCCTTACTCGGGAGGGTGCTCGGGTTGCCTAGAGTTCTCGGGGTGTGTCCTCGGGGGAGGCGGTCTGACCGGCCTTGTGTGGCGATCAGACCGGCCTGGTGTGCTCTGGCCTGCCTGTGTGGCAGCTCGGCCTAGTAAGGCGGTCTGACCGGCTCAGTGCCGCGGTCAGACCGGCCCTCTGTGTCCAGCTGTGTGCTGGCTTCTTTCTCTGGGGCTTCGGAAGTTCCGTTGCGAATGTCGGATGTTCCGGTCAAGTCGGATGTTCCGGACATGATTTTTCGGATACTCCGATATTCCCGGAAGTTCCGTTGTCACCCATGTTTTAAGTGCTCTGGAAAAGTCAGAGTATCCGATTTGGGATCGGAAGGTCCGATCTTTGGGCTTGGTGAGTAAGGGCGGTCTGACCGGCCCTGTGAGGCGGTCTGACCAGACTTTCGGTTTCCCTGTGTGTCAGGAGGTCCAACGGCTAGTTTTTATAGCCGTTGGAGTAAGGCGGTCTGACCGGCCTTGTGAGGCGGTCTGACCGGCCTTTTCACAGAAACCATCCAACGGCTAGTTTTTGGGGGTTTGGGTATAAATACCCACCCTAGCCCGTGGGGGATGGTTGCTGCTGCCTCTTGGGTCATTTGTTGATTCTTCCCTCTTGCTCCCACACTCTTCAAAGTCCTCTAGTGCATGTGTTGCCAATTTGAGGTGTGAGGAAGAGTTAGTGCATCAGTTGCACGTAGCGTTTGCATTTGTTGCATCGTGTTAAGCATTTGGCATCGATTGGTTCGAGCGCGTGTCCGAGAGCTCGTTACTCTTGGAGGCCACCGACTCCTAGACGGTTTGGTGGTTGAGAGCTCGGTGATCTCTTCGTGAAGAATTGTGAAGAGGCCCGAGGAATTGTGAAGTGGCTTTGGATCTCGCCATCTCCGGGAGTGGAGAAAGGAGATAACCGTAGTGGTCGAGGAGACTCCGGAGAGTCCTCGAGAGGAAGTGGCTTGAGAGGGAGCCCACCCTTGATCAAGTGTGATCGGGTCCTCAAACGGAGACGTAGGATATCGGTGGATATTCGAACTCCGGGTGATAAATCCTTTGTCCCTTGTCTCCTTTACTTATCGCAATTCATTCTTGCTATATTGTATATCTTGCATAGGTTTGAATTGCTTGCTATCTAGTATTGCTAGTCAATCAACCTAGCCTTGAAATCATATATACTTGTTTAGGTTGGTATTGCACTAGTTGAACCAAGTTCTAGTGGGGGAATAATCTTGTCAATAGCCAATAGTTTAATTCCGCAATTTAAATTGGCTAGAATTGATTAGAAGTTTTAATTGCCTATTTACCCCCCCTCTAGGCGACATCTTAGTCATTTAGGTCCTTTCAATACGCCACCGTATCGACGGTACCTCACCACTAACACGTCCTAAGCCAACACAAATGTTTCATCTCGAGTTCCATGTCCCTGCCCCACCTTGCCGCGCCCCAAAACCCTAGATCCGAGCTCCCGACTCCTTTCCTTCCTATTTAAATCTAAATCCCTGTAAACCCTAACTCGTCGTTAGCTCAGCCACAGTTCTAAACATATATGTGAGCATACCGGCAATATTCTCCCAAGTGTATATGGGCACATACACCTTGGAGTCCTCGTCATATCGCTGCATGTGTTCACTCGATTTCCACCACCTTTTCTCTCTCCTAGAATATATACGCACATAAACCATCTCTGTTGTAGTCCTGTGCATATACGAGTATACCGGCGATATTTTCCGAACACCTTCCCCATAATAATTATCTCACATGAAATCACGTTGATATCCCTGCCAAAGCTATTTAGGCTCATCGTGTGGTCATTCCATACTGCCCTCACATTTCTAATCTACATTTAACCCACTGGCAGCTCTTGTCACATCTTTTCTTTCCGGTCAAATACTTGCCACCGAGCTGTCTCATTCTCATTTATTGTTTCCCGAGGCTCCCTCCCTTAAGTCTTTTCACTCCCGTACAAGGGCCACCGAGTTGTTCAATCCCCTTACCCTATGCGCAGTCCCTCATCAAAGCCAGCTACTGCTCCTTTCACTTCATGCCCCTAAGCTCTTTCCCATCACACGAGAAATGTCTGAGCTGCACTATACTCCACATCAACCAGCTCGCAGGAGTCAATGCCTGACCATACTGTAGCAACCATGTGTGCCAGCTACTCCCCAACCTCTTTAATTTTTCCCCAGCATCAACCCCAAGCAGCTCAAGTACACAGACCGAGCTGCCTCTCCTCAGTCTATCCGAGCAGCTCCACTCCCATCTTCTACCTTTCTTCTCCCCAGCAGCTGAGCTCCATTAGTGCCAACCCGAGCTCAATCCTCTCATCTCTCCCCTCCTGCTTCTTCCTCTTCTTCACCAGCATACCACACCCGAGCTCACTCTGTCCAAGCAGCCAAGCTTCCTCCCCAGTCCATTTCTTCTCTCCTAGACTCCCTATCAGAAGCTCCATTCTCCTCGAGCTTCACTCTCTCCCGAGCTGCTCTCTGCTCCCCATTCCTCTATTGTCTTGCAGCTGCCTAAGCTCTCCCCGAGCAGAGTCTCCACCTGCCTTTCCCCATCCTCCCTAGCTCCTGTAGCTACCAGCAGCGCCGCAGCACCACCATCCCGCCGCCCTGCTCACTCCCACAAGCGCCACCCCTCGCCACTTTTCCCGCCGCCGGACCTACTTCCACCCGACCACCGACCGCGGGACTCACCCGAGCGCCTCCGCCCGCCGCCGGTGGCGAGGCCCCAAGCCGCCGCCGGCGTATAAGGTCCCGGCACCTCCATGCCGGTGAGCCTCCCCAAATCCGCCACCTAGCTCTACTCGAGCCGCCGCCGAGGGCATGCCCGCCGCCGGCGCGGCCAACCGCCGGCCGCTTGAGCTGCGTTGCCATCCGCACGGCCGCCCCCGCCTGGACCGCAGCGCCGCCGGCCCCATCTTCTGCGAGCGCCGCCGGAAAGGAGCTCAGCACCACCGCTAGCTTTCCAAGCCGCCACGAGCTCCGGCCATGGACTTTCCCCCTCCTTCACCGGCAGCCCCTATTCTCCTTTTCCCCAAGCTTTGATCCGTCCACCCCTTCTTTCTCCGCCATCCGCTTGCGCCGAACCGCCGCTCCCCAATCCCTTCCAGGCCGGTTCACCGCACCGTCAATCCCTACTCCTAGCCTTTCCAGAGCCGCCAACCGAGCTCAAGCCGCCACCGGGTAGGCCACCGCCCCCTTGCCGGTCGCCACACCGGGGGCCCTCCCGATCCCCCCGCCACTTTAGATCCTCTGCTCCAGCCGACGGCGCCGCCGCCGAAGAAGCCCTGCTGCGGCAGCCTGCGGCGACGACTTCCCCTACCGCGACAGCGCCTCCTTCCTCCCCCTTCTTTCTTGCACCACAGCCGAGCTCCTCAAGCCGTACCTATGGGCCGCCGCTGTTCTGGACGCGCCCCTCCACCTTGCCACCAGCTGCCCGTCGTGCCTCTTTCCCAGCAGTCGCCGGTGAGCCGCCCCGCTGCCCGGTCCTTTCCCCCAATCCAGCCCTCCCTCTCAGTAGCAGTTAACCGAGCGCATCAATTAAGCAAAGGACGATTTAGGCACCCTAACAACAGCTGGGACCCACGGGTAGTTAGGTGAGGACCCAAGTTCCCTCTCGGTAACAGCTCAAACCAGCCCCTTCTCTTTTTTTAAAATCATGCGAATTGTTTTACCCATCTAATAATACCACCTTTAGGATTTTTCAAAACATTTTTCTTGGGAATTCAGATTAAATACGAAATCTTAGGAAAAGCAGGACATGAATGATGGATGATTTTAAGTGACTCTTATTCAAACAGTGAAGTTAAGTTAAAGTGATTCCTTAAAGCCACATGTATATGTTATTTCCGTAATCTTAAAATATATAAAACCCTAAATGTCCCTGCATCTCTTTGAGTGAAAATAACTTACAACTCTAAAACCCTGCTTCCCAGACCTTCGCAAACCCTAAAGGCTAAAATATGTGTATAGTCCCCGAAAACCCTAGCGCGGCAATACACCCCCTGGTTGGTAGCTAATGGAAGATATAAAACCTAGTGGTTGCCCACCAGTGCGAGGAAAACCTAGCATACATTCACACTAGCACAATAGAAGCTAAAGGGATCTTATGACGGCAAGAAGCCCTAAAATCAGTACCTCTTGTTGGGTTGGCCTAAAAGCACCCTCTCTAACTCTCTAAAGCTTCCCCAAGTCAAATGGCTAATCAAACGTATCATGATTTCATGTATTGATTCTTCTGGTTTTACATTTGATGCAATCGGTTTTTACGTCGTCCCGACGTTTATACGACGTCTTTCCGACGTGTAGTTTCGATGATACGATGAATCTTGCGAAGGAATCGGGGAAGCTGCCGAATCGAATTCAAGATTGAGATCCGGCCAACTTGCCAGGCAAGCTATTTCCCACTTCGACCATGTCGAATCCTATATTTGCAAAGTATATTTACTTTGATTATGAAACATGCATACTATGTTTATCAACGATATTTTATGTAGTTAGCTATACCCGATAGATGCATTTGAGCTAGGGTTGGCTATCCGATTCCTTGTAACCCTAATTGATTTGTCGATTGGTTTCCAACCGACAAAAGTCTAAGGTTATAGGCAGTAGCCATTGCTTAGCCCTGCTATAGTTAAAACTAAAATTTTACTCAAACCTCCGGGTATGGGAAATCAAAACCCGTGGATAACGTATGTTATCCGCAGTGACTTTCAAAAAGAAATATTGTCAAGATTCAAAATAAAGTTGGTGATGATTTTGATTCGGGTAGGAAGTAAGGTGGTCTGAAGGAAGACGAAGTAGCGGAAGGCTATTCGGTGATTGATGATAACTGGAGTCCTACTCGAATCAGTTAAGGATCGAATCTAAGTGCCGCTGAATCAGTTCCCCTACCGTACGTCCACATGTCCTTTATGGGAAGGACTTGACTCGGTACCCCGCCTAATATTAGGGTTCGGACCCGTAGGAAGTAAGAAGTATGTGCTAGGTAGGACGTTAGGCCCCTAGAGAATTCCCACGGCGCTATTTGGGTCAAGATTCTTAGATAGTGAGCCCCAAGGCGTGGGTGAGGATTCAACACAAAGATGAGCGTTCCTCCGAATTGTGGTGTCAGGTTGCCTGGACACAATCCGAGTTAGGGTAAGTCTCGTCTAGCGGGTCCGACTCTAGTATGAAAGCAGACGAAAGGTCTCGTTGTAATAATCCTGGCAGTATACTTGCAAAGTACTCCCAGGGTGACTTACATCTTGTGGGTAAAGCCGTACCACCTCTGCAGAGGGTTTAAAAACTATTCGAATAGCCGCGTCCTCGGTCATGGACATGAACTGCTAAGGCCACACACTGGTTAGACTGAGCTTTGTTTGTGAAAGCTGGGAAATGGGATTAAGGACGTGGGCATGATGTGTCCACAGTGGGCAATTTTAGGCCATGTGTCGGTGGTAAGAAAATTGCCGAAGTAATCCGCCGTATTGCCGAAAGTGGCGGAATACGGTTTAGTGTTGGAAGACCTAGTTATCGGATAGGCGGAAGCTACCGTTCGTTGGGTGGAGCCATGGATGGGGAGTGGAAGCTGACGGTAATAGGTTATGAGCTGTTAAGCGGTGTTTACCGCATGAGATGAGATGTGATGAGATGTTTTTTTTTAAAATACTTTAGATTTCGAAATGCTTTTACAATCTACTTATGTGTATTTAAAATAAGAACTTATATTTCCGCACAATTTGCAACTTAGGTTAGAGCAATCCCTTGAACTATATCCTGCATGAAATATAGCCGTATATTTCTTCCTGTGGGAATAGCTTACGAGTACATTCAATGTACTCACCTGGCTTGTTGATTTGGCCAGACGAAGGATGACATCAATTCCGAAGATACGTATATGAACGCGAAAGCTAGGGCGTAACCCCCAGTCAGTTGCTGTCGGGTATGGCATACTGATGGGCCACCTTTCCGCTGGATTTCCGCTGCAAGTTTATAGCCATTGGGCTACAGGTATCAGATTATCGACCTTAACGGTCTATTTAAGTGTTTACGCATGTATGACAATGATATACAGGTTAACTCGTGTGTATCGGCTACTGATCCAGGGACCGATACAGTGATCACGAGGGAGTATCCGGCCTTAAAACCAGGTAAGCCACAGACCCTGAACGGTCCGCGTGGGCCCACCAGTACACATGGCGGGGGATCCGCGGTGCCCTCCAGAGGGCCCCGGCGGGCCCTTTCCACGTGTCCCATCGGGCGCATTTAAGGCCTGCCCGCTGCATTTAATGCCTGTCAGCAGGCGTGCCTACTCCAGGCCCAACGCGGGAGTCCACCGACGTGATAAGGCCTGTCAGTTATCATCTGATAGGCTTTACGACTTTTGGGCACGGTACGGCATGCCCAGGTGCGTCCTTTGGGTCAGTGGGGCTCGGACGTTTGTCACCGTGGCGGGTTGCTTGCCCGTTAAGTCCTCTCCAGCACGCTTCAACTCATGATGAAGACCCGGTTTCCGAGGATGGTTTGTCAGCAAAATATCCCTTCTGCAACAGCTTTCGGCGGACGGCATGGCGTGCCCCCGCCCCCCGCGTAAGCAGCGCGTCTATCGTATTTAATGCCCTTCGGTCACTGTGGTAAACCCCCGGGTATATAAAGAGAGAACCGAGGCCATGCAAAGGGTTGGATCTTTGGTTAGATCTTTTGAAGAAGAACTCCCTTGGAGCAGACAAGGGCTTTGTAATCTCGGAAAAATGTTAATACACACACACCAAACTAGGACTAGGGTTTTACACCTCCGCGGTGGCCTGAACCTGGAGAAAATCTTTGTCTCAGTTTCATATCGTTTAACCGGGCTTAGACCGATCGTAGCTCCTATTCCAGCTCCTCCCCGGCCGAATCCCAAAGGGGGTCCTTCCGGACCACCGACGCCGGCGTTTAGTTGTCGACAGCTGCGTATGTAGCAACCAGGCAGGGCCCTGAGGATGGTGTCTTGTGCAATGATCGGGCAACACAAGTCCTGGTAAGACTTGCAACTTCAATTATCTTCTTGCAGTTCGCTTTTGTTGTTTATGGTGACAATGATTCTCTCTAACAGGAAGCATATACTGATGCTGCAAAGGAGAAACATGGCACATGCTTTGATGTAATGAATGAACCACTTGATCTGGGTGTTGTGTACAAGGCTGGATCGGGTAAGAAACATGGCCGCCACATGATGGGCGATGGCTTCATTGACTCACGAGCAAGTATTTCTCAAAGGCGATCAATGAGTACTGCAACAGTTGATGATATACGCCCTCCAAGACGAGTAAGGACCTCCACTGATAGAATCCAGGAACTTGAGTCCAAGGTGGACCAAATGCATCAAATACTCCTGGTAAATTGCCCAAAATATCAAATATTTTTATAGCTAACTTGGTTCTTGCCTATTTTGCTTAGCACTTTACTTGTACAAATTGCAGTCTCTTCAGGGACATTTGACTGGCACTCCAGCAATAGCAAATAATGCAGTAACTCCATTATCTACTCCGTTAGGCACTCCAGTAAGTTCTCTTCACATGTTTAGACAATGAAAAGCTCAATGTAATTGTGTGAGCTCGAAATAAGCTTAATTGTGCAAAACTCAGTTTTAAACTTTTTTGTATACGTCTTTGATCCCCACATATAACGTCATATGCTTGCCTGCCATTTGTATATGAATTTTCACTTACAATCTCTTTGCTTATTGTAATTTTAGGGAACTGCAGGATCAGTTGGAAATACTAGAGTTACCAATGGTGACAGTCCACCTGTTGATCATGTGGATGAGTGCAATGCTGACATTCTTATGTAGTCTGTGGCCTACAAAATGTAAGTCACTAGATTTTGCTGAGCACTTCTTTTATCCATGCAATTAGTTGCTGGGATGATTCGATGGCTGGGATGATTGAACCATGGACTTGTAATTCCTATGTGTGATGAGCTGCTACAGCTGATCTGAGCATGCATGAAATTGGTTATGCAAGCTTTTGTTCAACTTTTGGACTTGTAATTCCTAAGTGTGATCAGTTTGAACTATGGTATATGTATAAATTTCAAATGGTTCGTGTGCCATATTTATGAATTTGCAAATGCTGTTTGTGATGCATAAATTTTTGTGTTCATGTTCAGTGAGATTTTTTCTAATTCTGGGCAGTGGACAATATTAGGGGGATTCTGGGGGGAAAAAACTGAAATATGTCCCGAGTGCCAGATCAATAGAAGACACTCGGGACAGATTTACAAGAAATTTCTCTCCGGCGCCACGTGTCATCAAATCAGTAAGACACTTGTCCCGATTACCAAAGGCACGGCATTAATTTTGTTCCGAGTGTCAGTCTGTACCGAGTGTCCTCTTTACACTAGGTACACTATAACTGTACCGAGTGTTTACTCTGTCCCGAGTGTATATTGTAACTGTCCCGTTGGACTCTGTCCCGAGTGTCGCACTCGGCACAAGATGTACCGAGTGTTTTTATGCTTGTCCCGAGTGTTTCGGACACTAAGTACATTTCCAGATTCTGGTAGTGAGAGGAGGAAAAAATATTAGGATCCGTTTTTACACTAGCCTTGAAGTGATCATAGTCTTTGATGGGTGACTTTGGTGAGGATTCAAGGCACCTCTATCGTTTTGAGAAACATTAATTGTAGATAAGAAAAAATTCTCACATTAATGAAGACAGAAAAGACAACATCTCACGCGTTCATCAGGTGGCATAGAAGAGGTACTGAGGTTAAACAGGTGTATGGACGTGTTGAGCTGAAGTCCATCCCCGCACCCCAGCATAACATTACGTAGCCAAAGTGAAGCTACCGCTCCCAGTTATTATTAGAGCTTATTTGTATACGCTCCTAGTTTGGCTCAACCCTTTCGGATTGAAGAGGATTTTAATTAGCTCAAATTCCCGACTATCGGAAAAGATGGGTATCGAGACAACCATCGGTGGCAGCGATGCACCGCATGTCCGTCTCCTGACGTTCCAATACTTGTCCATCGCTATCGAAACGAGCCACCAACGTGGTACGTGCGGCTGTGCGGTTCACAAGTCCTGCCGATCGACCAGCCGCAACCCAATATATGCAACAAGGTCGATAAAAGGAAAAAGGTGCAGTACTGCAAGGTCAAGGAGGAGCTAGCCTTCTGGAGCAATAGCATCGCCGCATGAAGTACCGAGTGATCGGTGTACTCAGATGATTATACGTGTTAATCGCTGCGTGCATGTGCTCACGTCACTAGTCTTTATAAATATATGGCATGATATAAATATATATTTTTTATTTTGATTAGACACACGTGGCATCAAATCTAACGTTTGATCTTTAACGATAAAAGATATAATAACCTCTACTAACCATCCGAGCGACAGCTTGGTTCTCGGCTAACATGGTAACCATATCCTGAGAGTAAAGAGCACCACTCTTCGTCTTTATTTCCATTTTAAAGCCGATTTTCGCAGTGCAATGGGTGGGTCTCGAATTGCTCCTCTAGTTAATCCACCCATATATATATAGCGCCGTCTAGATGTAGGTCGTGAATCGTGATCAATCATGCGTGCAGGCTCCCAGCAAATTAATCATGCCCCAATAATTGCTGCGCACGGTTTTAATTAGGTTCGCATGTGCGTCCTGCGTGCGCCGCTCTCCCTCTGCGCTTGCATGGATCATCAATCAACTGTTCGTGGATACAGTACATTGTAATAGTACACCGGAATCTTTCTCAGTCTCGTCTCGTTATTTGTTAGAGATCGAGCTCTGGATTGTGCGCGCGGTGCATGCATGTGCATGTACAGTGTCTCGTACGACATCAGCTCGGTCAAATGGTTTTGGGTGTTTGCACACGTCGGTTTTGCTCCGGCCAAACGCCAGTAGCGAAAGCAGAAGTGTTGGTATTAATTACCATCAGAGAAGAGATTCTTGTGGAGAGTGGATATGTCGAAGACAAAATTAAGAGAGGAAGAGAACAAATGATGGTGAAGTGGAGTCTGGAGCCACACACATAAAGAGGTGAACAGAAACGGCTAGTTTCAACTGTGAGAGAGAGAGAGGGGTTCAGACTTGAGAGCACCAACATCCAGCTACCTCTTCTCCCCCTCTTCCTCTCGCTCCCATTGTCGCCGGACTTGCGGCATTGCCTTAACTCGGCCGCTCGCGTTCCCGCTTCTCCAGATCCATTGCTTTCTTTTTCTTATCGGTCTTAGGCGATTTGGAGGGAGCGCATCTCATCTCTGATCCGTTTCTCGCGGGCTTTGGTTTCCTCTTTTCTTGTTGCGCGCGCCCTTGGAGATCGATCGATCGCTCCTGCCACGACTCCGGCCGTGAGGAACTCAAACTCGTCCAGGTTAATCTCCTCCGGAAAAAGCGCCGTCTTTATCCATCTCTGCCTCATCTACCGCTTATATACTCGGATCAAACCGATCTTGTTGCATCGATCAGTTTGTTGGGGGGAGAGATGGCCGTGGCGAACGGAGCCGCGGGCTGCGCGGCGGCGCTGTTCGGCGAGGATGAGCTGCGGGGCGTCAGCGGGGTACGGCGGTCGGGCGAAGACTTCGTGGAGGTGACGTGCGGCTGCACCAGCGCCCGCTTCGGCGACGCCGTCGGCCGCCTCCGCGTCTTCGCGTCCGGCGATCTCGAGGTCTCCTGTGAGTGCACGCCAGGGTGCCGCGAAGGTACGTACGTACGTCGCAGCTAGCATTCCCTTACTCTCGCTTTGATTCCGTGGTGTTTCATCATGGCATGGCATCTAGCCGCAAGCCTACTCGCATCGCATCGCATCGCATGCAATGCCGAGCAGGCCGCCCATGCGTTTCAGTTCAATATTTCCTCCTGCCTGCTAGCATACAAGTTTCCTATTCTGTTTCTCCGTAAATCTTTCAACAAGTACATGCCATTACCACTAGCATGTAGTACTTTTTATAATGTGTTTTCGTACCATGTTTCTGTACTGCTCATTCTGTTCCATGTCTGTACTATTTCAATTCATTCTGTTCCTTATCTGTACTTGCATTCATTCTGTTAATTCTAGATGTATACCATCCATCCCCTGTACTTGCATTCATTTATCTTACTCTTACGACTGTATTCCTGCGATTGTATGGAAGCATACCAACCTTTTGACAATCTTTCAAAACAATCTGATCGACTCTCGAGTCTTGACATCGAAATTTCAGGTAAGCTGAGCCCTGCCGCGTTTGAGAAGCACTGCGGGCGGGAGACGGCGGGGAAGTGGCAGAACACGTTGTGGGTCATCGTCCACGGTGACAAGGTTCCGCTGTCGAAGACCGGCCTGCTCAAGTACTACAAGTCGCTCAAATCGACCAGCAGCTCCGGCAAAGGAGGCCGCGGCGGGCGGCAGCCGTGCCACCGCGACGAGTTCGTCCGGTGCACCGCGTGCGGAAAGGTGAGGAGGTTCCGGCTCAGGACCAAGGATGAGTGCCGGGCTCACCATGACGCCGTTGCCAAGCACGACTGGACGTGCGCGGACTTAGCTCTTGACAGGTGACCAATCTTTCAACAAACGTTTCTTTTTTTCGATCGAAAGGGAGAGACGCGCGCACACACGTACCGACGCCAACCACGCACACACACACACACCGCACCCACACATTCACATGAGCGCATTCTCTAAGCACGTGCTTAGGACAGTCATGTCGTCTCAAATTTCACTCAATTTTATTCAGAAGGAGAGATCGATCGGTTGCTCTGTACACACAGCCTTGTCTTAATCTGTACTCAACATGCTTGTACCAGTACCACATGTCTGACTCGTGTTGTTTTGAGGTTGCAGGGTGACCTGCGACGAGGAGGAGGAGCGGGCGAGCCGGAAGGTGCTGCGGGGCTGCTCGCGCGCCACGTCGTGCGAGGGCTGCGTCAAGTGCGTCTGCTTCGGGTGCGAGGCCTGCCGCTTCGCCGGCTGCGGATGCCAGACCTGCGTCGATTTCTACCGGAACTCGAAGGCGTAGGGGAATCATGCATCGATCGATCTCATCCTTTCCCTAACACCATCCCTCATTATTTTCATTCTTGTGTAATTGCTGAAACACTGAACTGAAAATGAATGCCCTCTGAGTCAATGAAATGGTCAGTGCCATGCAATGGCTACGCTGAGTTAATGTAGAATTCGTCCGTGGCAACTGTTTGATCGACCAGAGATGTCGGGTTTGTCACGCGCTGTATACAATGCAACGCATCACCCGTCGCCAGTGAAGCGTCGTCACGTACGGGTGCTACGGGGAATTGCCGCGGTCGTAGGCCTTTGGGCTCAAAGACAGGGCGCCGCGGCTACACGGAGGTTGGGGTGCTAGGTTTGTTTCGGCAAAAGAAAAAAAGCCCTGGCTGCTCTTGGCATTTCGATGGAACGGCAGGGAGGCGCACCGTACCAAATCCACATTTTCATACGAGTAGTAAATAAATACAAAATTATGATAATATGAAAATATTTTTCATGACAATCTAATGATAACACCTCATAAATCTAAATATATTTTTAAATATTACAAGTCAAAGTCAAAGAAGTCTCCTTGCACACTTTTTAGGACGTCAGTAGGTAGTAAGATTTAGACATATATTTGTAAATTTTGAGCTGAAACCTGAGGCTCGAGAAGTATTTTTTTTCCCAAGTTTTTCTAGCCACAGATAATTTGTTGAAAGTGATGGGAGTTTCTGGACCTTTGAAATGCCAGGGCACTACATCTGCCGATAATTATTCTTGCAGCTGTAAAAATTACTTTGCTGAAAAATCTTGCAGCTGTGACAACTTCATTATTCGTATCTTTGCAAAAACTTTCGTACTTCATTTTGCACTCAATCAACGCATTAGCCAAAAAGACAGCAAATTGAAGTTCAAAATGCGCTCAGTCAGAAATCAAACTCAGAAGCTATGAAGATTCCAAAAGTAACATCTGGCTATACAATAAATTTGCTGACAACTTCTGGCAGATCCAACAACAGTTCAATAATCAGATATAGCTGCACACATAAACAGCAGTTCTTATTCATTTCCAAAGCCTGGCGTGAAACAGTTGAGCATTTGACTTTGAAATGATATGGTAAGATAGATACACCTTTCTAAAAAAAACATGCAGCGATTACAGAGGATGAAATTAGAGCACAAGATCAGGTAGATGTTGCCATGACAACTTGAATGCTCGATGATGGTTCAGAGAACAGCCAAGCAGATATAATAACAATAACAGCATGATGAACTAGAATCCAACGGTACTAAATTAGTGTAAAACTATGTAGATTATACTTCTCCTAATGCCGCACAGAAACTAATGCTATCAAGTGAGAAGCAAATGGCTGAATCTCATATGTGATGAACTGGACGAAATTAACGATACATCATATATCAGGCCAGATAATCAGGGCAATGGCTGAGTCCATACGTGCAATAAGAAAGAATCCAGCACAGTTGCTCATGCTAGATATGTTTTCTGATTGTATTATCAAAAGGTAAACCCTTTTACCAAAACAGAAAAGCAATCATCAGTATATAGCATTTCAGAAAGAAACGGTGGTAGCCATTTAATAAAGGCCAGAAAAAAAGAAAACAATATCCCTGCAGAAATGCTGCAAGATCTCGGAAATAACCACCCCCCCCCCAACCCAACACACACACACACACACACATCCAAAGAACAACTGAATACATCAAGAAGCTGAAAGATACGACCAAAAGAAATGGAACAGAATCTACATGAGCAAGAAACATCAATAAAGTCAGGATCCTCTTCTGCTGCAGCAAGCATGGGAACTGGGGAAGTACTACAAGAAACAGCTTGCATATTACAGGAAACAGATCACACCTCTCGTTTGCAAATACAAGGGAGCCGCATACTGAATTTAAGACAAGTTCATATGACACGAGTCAAAATTACACCGGAGGTAAAAGTACCGCCTTTAACTACCTGTGATACCGGCCGCCACCACCTCTCCCTGGTGAATGACGGCCTCCACGTTGCTGTGGCCTTCTGCCACGGAAGGACGAGTTCCCCTGATTAAACTGCCCAGGGTTGAATTGCATAGGAGGCTGATCTCCATCTCCATGTGGTGATGGGAGGTGCCCATATCCTTGCGTATTGGGAAATCCAGGAGGGTGATCTCCATCTCCATGCGGTGATGGGAGGCACCCAAATCCTTGCGTGTTGGGAAATCCAGGAGGCTGCCCTTGGTTGCCAGCCATGTGCGAAAGCTGACCAAAGTTGCCTTGCCCCATAGGAAATTGAGATGCTGGACCAAATGGATGATTTACCGGCGGTCCACCAGACAGCATTGGGTTTGCAGGCATTCCACTCCCTGGCATAAACTGTGGTGGGGCCATGGGCATTTCATTCGGGAAGCCACCAAAATTCTGATTCTGGAAATGTTGTTGGTATTGGTTGGCTCCGATAAGTATGCTCTGCATAATATTAGCTGCAAGAGCAGCTCCATCAACTCCCATGTTTGGGTGCGGATGAGGCGGAAGCCCACCAGGCCAAACCACATTAGGCTGCTGAGCTGAGAACTGTTGCAATGGATTGATGAAGCAACCACCCATCTGATTTGCAAGTTGAACAGCTGACGGCATAGCATGATTCATTGAGATTGGTGGCAGCATTGTTGGTGCACTCATAGGAAAGTTTTGAGAACCGACGGATGTGTTGCGCAGTCAACAACAGCAGGAGCCATATCTAAGTGGTGAAAACGATGCTGTGATCGGTGACCTGGTGACGGTGCATCATGGGTCCTAGGTGGCATGACCTTTTGGAATTCAGCACCCCTGGGCTGCACCCTCTTCTTGTTGCCAGAAGGTTTCTTAGACTCATGCTGCCTATCAGTTGGCCTTTTTGCCAGCCGTAGTGATCTTTTGTACTCAGCCTCCTTCTCGTCATCAGAAAATTCAGGTTCATCTGTTTGTCCTCGTCATGGTCTCCGGATTCATCATATCCTTTGGCATATAGCTCCTTCATATTTAGGATATGATCTGCAAACTCCGCAACAAAAGAGAGAGCAGTTCCTGCACTGATCCTAGCAGGCACTTCTTCCGCAGAGTTATACCGCACAAGGTAGTACGGGTTTTTTACAGGTCCAAATAATTCATCAATAATACCAAGTGGTGTCCTACTTTCAGTTATCCAGAGTATAGAACCCTCATTCAGGGGACTGTGTTCCACTGACCCTTCAACAATCACTCTCTCACCTATGATCTGGATGGGAAGTAAATAGACTAACAGTCAGGATATGTATCTCATAGGAAATATACTGTGTATTTCATCAGTCTAAATGAGAAGCACCATCTATTTACAAAAATCTCAAACACACGCTGGAGAAGTATGCTGCTAAAAACAATAGCTGCAGTAAACAAAATGTATAACCACTATCATCCAAATACTTATAAATTCCAGAATTCGCTATTAATACAGTACAAACATATCTCGTTGAATACAAGTTCACTAGATTTATAGTTCTTCTATACAAATCATTTACTGCTTTTAACACCTACACATAATGGGAACTGATTGAATCTTCACCAGATGTCACACAAAAAAGAACTGGTACTTATAAAGTGCTGAAAACAAAACAAAAAAAGGTGCCTTTTTGTTCACGACAAATGAAAACGAAAGTTTAGATGAAAATTCAACGTTAAATACAAGACTTACAGCTGTAATTATTCCCACTGGGAGTGCCTTATGATGTGGTTCCAACTGCACTTCAATCTTTGGCACTGGAGGAAGTACCTGCAAGGTATATGATACTTATACTTTAGAATAGACATAGTAACGACAGGATTTTTGTATAAAATCGAGCATATTAGGCTATATCCTTTGTACATCCTTGTAGCAATTATATGTGTTTTGGAAATTGAGTACAGAAGTTGTAGCAGCTGCATAGCAACACAGAATAGTTGGTAACTATACAGCTACAGACAGCGCAGGGTTTTCCAAAGAACAAAATGGATAAGTGAGCATAAACTTCTATTTCGTACTAATTAGAAACCAAACTGTATAGCAGTGATTCTCACTATGCTATATGCAAGAAAAGGCACCTGTAATAAGTAATGAGTGAAGATGCACAACACAAGATACAACTCAATACCTCTACTTCATGTTTGGACTTGATAGGGCCCTTCGGTGCTTCCTCGTCATCATCATCAATCCCAACCATCAACTCACCCTCTTCAAGGAGGGCCTCCATGTCAGCAACACCGGCATGTTTCTTGGCCCTCTGCTCTTCCTCGTCACTGCTCGATGAGGCTTCACTCGACTCCTCGTCTTTCTTGGCCCTCTGCTCTTCGTCATCACTGCTCGATGAGGTTTCACTCGACTCATCTTCCTCGTCCTCGCTGCTCTCCGCCTCTTGGTCCTTGCTCTCCTCATCCCCCTTGCCTCCTCCACCTTCCACTACCTCTTTCACCGAGACCTCAGAATTCATCTCAGCATCAACAGCAGATATACCACTCATCTCAGCATCAACAACTCCCTCCAAAACATCCCCTTTTACAGCCAAATCACTAATCCCCGACACCGGAAGCTGATCCGAGCCAAGTTGCTCATCGAATCCACCGCTCAACATCACAGCCTCCTTCTGGACATCAAATTCGCCGCCGCAAGGAGCGGCAAACAGGCCGAGCAACCCGTCCTTCTCCTTCACGGGCTTCACACCAAATCCGCAGCTTACGGAAATCGCACCAACCTCCGGGACCGGAAACCCAACGCCGCAGCCCACCGGCTCCCTCGCGTCGAGAACCGCCGATGCCTCCTCCTCGCCGAGACCGAAGCTCTTGACCAGCTCGCTCGCCATGGCCTGGTCGAAGTCCAGGAGCCACTGCTCGACGGGGTCGAAGCCGACGTCTGGGTCCGAGGGCGCGGGCGGTGGGGAGGGGGACGGGGGCCTAGGATGCCGCGCCATGGGTGGGTAGGGGCGGGCTAGGGTATCGGAGAGGCGGCGCCATGGTTCGCTTTATCTCTCGCTCTCCAGGGTTTAGGGTTTTAGGTTGCTTGCTCGCGGCGGCTGGCTGCGCGGCGCGGGTGTGGAGAAGAGTGTGAAAGAGTTCTCTCGTTCTCGGTTGGGGAAGTCACGTTCACGAATCGCGAGGCTACACGCCGGCAGGAGCACGAATCTCAGCGCTGAGTTTATGTTCGAGTGCCGGTTAGAAGAGGAGGCGGAGGGCGGAGCTCTGGCCGCCGGTGGATGGCGACGTGCAAGTTGGCCCACTGCCGGAGCTGTCTTCACGTGGTGGCTACTGGGAAGCTTGGCACCGATCTTGTGGAGCATAGTAACACAGAGCAAACCTATGAAAAGGTTCTAAGTGGGGAACTACATATGTAAGTCGAAAAATTAAGACGTATTTATATTGTCTAATTTATTTTAATTAATAATTAATATATAGTTTATGTGATATAAAATTGATATTATTTGATTCGTATTTAAAAATATTTTCTTATGATAATGAACTATTAACAAAATATTGTAGAAGAGATTCATGGTCAAAGCTTGAATTTGGACAGTGAAAATGCGAATTTAGAAGGGGAGTATTCCATACAAATATAAAAAATTGTTGCTTGTGGTTTCGGTTTTGAGTAGGTCCTATAACCCCACACATGTGCACAACTAGTGGCGAACCCGGGAAATTTTTGAAGTCTTGGCAAACGACAAGTCAAAATATCTAGAATGTTATTTTTTTTTAATGCAAATCGTCGTGTAATTTCACTCAAGATACGATGTTGTGCCATCGGCAAGCCTGGGTAGCTACCTGAGCTAGAGGGACGGTAGATCTGCCATATGCATAACTATTAGCTTCTCTAGGTCAATGATTAGAGATTATCTGAGAAAAATCCGATGACAAATATTTGCACTGACCAACGTTACAGCTGCAGCAGTGAAACAGACGACGTTGAGGTTGGTATGCAGACATGGTGAGATGACCGCAAGAGTAGCCTCGCCCTGACCAGGAAGGTTTCGAGCAGTAATGTTGCCCGCAATAGATGTCTCTTACCTGCAGGCAGCGGCGGCGAGGTCATTTGGTTTGAGGCTAAGTTTGACTAAGATTTTCACATCTAAGGTTCGTTAAGTTTAACTAACTTAGATACATGTTTGGTTCAAACCACACCTTAGGCAAGATTCTTTTTCTATATTATGGTCTCATATGCCACGCAATTAAAAGTATGATGAGATTATCTTAGACTTGCAAATATGTGGCTCCAATTTTATTGAACTAACGTTGAACAAGCTTGGTAAGTAATATGTGACAAAGCGAGACATTGTTAGTCCTAGAACCAGACCCGTTGTATTTTGCACGAAATACAACCTGAGCATGCAAATGAGAGTGGAAGGAGAAAATGTCTTATTTTTTAAGGGAATACCCTTCCACCTTAGCACTTCTAGATCTTCTCGCCTTGATGCTATGGCACCACGAAAGCAACGAGGTTTTATGGTATCCATGATAGTCTATACCCTATTTGTGTTATAATGTAGGTTATTTTATAATTTATTGAAGTAAGATCTTTTTAAGTTTGACTATTAATATAGTTTAAAAAAATTTAACCATCAATATAGAAGAATTTATCAATATTTACAACACTAAATTAGTATACTAGATTAGTCATGAGCTATATTTTTATAATTTATACTTTACTTTTAAAAAACATATTTTTATAAAAATTAATGATCAAAGTATCATCTTAAAAACTACGTTAATATCCAATAGAACCTATGGTAGCTTTAAAACGAGCCTTTTGAAGCTAGCGTGTTGATTTGACATTACCGTCCACGGCGGAGAATTTGAAAATGACAAACAATTGGTGATCGTGCAGTGAAACGAAGTGTGAATGGGTAAGTTATATACAAAAGAGGCTGAAATTTAAATGCACTGGAGTTGGTGGACGCTAATGCGGAAAGCACCCCCTCGCCGGCTCAGCCTGCAAGTCAAGGCCTTCTTTAATTCAAAAGATTTTAAAGAAAGATTGAAGGATTCAAATCCTTATAAAAATCTCTTATATGGATATTTTGATTCATAGGATTGTAAATTATAGAAACTTTTCATGGCGATTCATTTCACTAGACTTTATAGAAATTTTCTTATTAACTCTAACTTCTTAGAAAGATTCTTATACTTTTTTATACATAAATAAATATCTTTTTAATCCTATATCGACTAGAGGAAGGGGGGTGAATAGGAGATTATCAAAAACTTCTATCAAAAATTAATTCCACACATGCAGTCTAAAATTCTAAGTAAATCCTAACATCTTGGTTAACAAGATGTGCAAGGAAAAAAATAAGGAAGAATGAAAAGAGACAACCACACGGGGGAAAAAGAATCTGTTATCGAAGTTCGAGCCTCTAGCGAGTCTCTACGTCTTTGTTGAGGAAGCTTGAACTTTCATTAAAGGGTTTACCGATGCAAAGCCCCCTCTCACTTGTGGCAGCTCTTCACCTTGTGGTAGGTGAGCTCCAAACCCTCACAAACGCCTTGGAACTCTTCACAAACTGCTCGAAGGCTCCCAGAAGACGCCAATCTCAAGAGTAACAAGCTACAATCAGTTCGTCTTAGAGATGAACTATTGCTTTATGTTCAACTATAGATTAATCTTTTTTCTCAAAGATTTCCTCACAAATATCTCACTTTGGGCTTGAGAAAAGGTGGAGTAGCACTTAGGACAGCAGATGATTAGATTAGCGAAGAGTTATGTGTGCAAAGAGGTTTTGGGGTATATATAGCTAACCACTCAAAACTAGTCATTATAGCAAAATCAGGAAAACCCGGAGGTTCCGACTTGAACTCAGTGATTCTAACATTTTCAAAACAACACCTATACCGCATAGACAACAATAGATCTCGGATGCTTCGACAAAAGCTTGAAGACTCCGTCTTTTCAAAGATCGGCTGTGTAGCGAGTCCGGAAATGAATCTCGGAGACTCCAATAGAAACCTAGAGACTTCAACTTTTATAGCACAACAGACATAAGCACATATTTGCGGTTCTGCCTTGGAAAATGGATAAAACTGGAAATTTTGAAAAGCCTTCAACGAGGCGAGGTCAGAGACAAATTCTGGAGGTTCAAACACTGCACTTGGAGCTTTAAAGATTTCAAAGAACTCATAGAGTGAGGACACTAAGTGAATCGGATATTCCGAGATTTCAAAAGGTAAGTACATAATGGATCTCGGACACTCCGAAAACTTCCGAGAGTTTCGACTTTCAAGCAAAGAGGACTTAGGCGAGAATAGAACTAGAACTCGAAGGTTCTGAAATAATATCGGATGTTCTGACATTTTGAAATACTGGACAGATGGGCAACTCGGAGGCCCTGAGCTCCCGGATTCTCCACACAATAACAAAATCCAGATGTTCCATCATTGATCCCGGAGGTTCTAAATTTTGCTGAAAGTGTGAGAATCGATGATTTTCAAAGGTCTCTTTGGATAGAAAAGTTGATTCATCTGTGAGCATTAGTAAGGCACACTCACACCAACTTTCAAGTATTAACCCCCCTTAATAGTCCATAAATTCAATATGATTTCTTGAACCATTAAAAGAATTAAAAAATGATCATTAACTTTCATTTCTTCAAACTATCATTCCTTTGAACTTTTTAGGGGTCATCAACGCTAGTTATATCATTGCTTTTGGGACTAAATTACCTGATCACACATGATACACATATTACTCCCTTAATCATTTGTCATTAATCATCAAAACCCACTTAGAGAGCCAATATGCACTTCCAAAATAGTATACATGGAGTGAACTGTAAATTGGCCACTTGAGTCTAAACACTAAGAGAAAGTATCACTTGTGTTGTTCAAAACAATCGCTGATAGTCCAGATATAAGATCTAGCCACACATCTAATTTAGGTCCGATTAAGGCCCTTCAAAAGCTAATATTAACGAGGGTTTTGGACTGAACATGCACAAGTGTGTCATTTGTCTCCTTGCAATATTATACAAAATAGGATATTGCACACTCAGAGGTTCATTACCCGGTCATATGTCCTCCTGGAAACGCACATAATGACCATTATGTAGGTTGAACGCCCCTAGTTGGAAAAAATAATCCATTACTTTCATGAGTCTCGACTAGAGTTGAGAATCACTGCCACGTTGTGTGGCCTAAGATAGCATTCTATTTCGTAAGTATTTGTTTTTCAGAACACGCTGCTAAACACCGTCCTCATTTAACAATTTGAACATTTACTAAGAAGGCATTTGTTTCTGTATAGTGCATTGGGATGACAAGGTAACGAAAAGGGTAAGACCCTAGTTCAAATCCAAACAATTGTGTATATTGAGCCTCATAATTCTTGCCATACCTGAAACAAAAGAGATCGCTTTTATGGAAATTGATTTTGAGGCCGGAAATCTATTCAAAGCACATAAGGTGAGTTTTACATTTTTGACCTATTCAAGATCATGGTCTATGAAAATGATAGCGTCATCCGCATATTGTAGAATGGACATACCATCGTCTATCAAATGCGGCATGACCCCAAGATGATCCCTTGATCCTTTGTCCTATTTAAAATAATGGCCAACATATCCACAATAATATTAAATAAGATTGGTGACATGAGATCCCCTTGGCGTAGTCCCTTTCTGGTTTAAAAATAAGGACCGATGTCATCGTTTGCTTTTGGGCACAAATGAACCAAAAGCAGGGTTTGCACTGTATGAATAAAGGCAGTGGATATAGCCATCTTATGGAACTAATTCACCGAGAATGACAAAAGATAACCAACTTGTCTGGTATTAACATGCAATTCCTGCCTAATGGAAGGCGAAAGTAAATCAGAAGTGCTCGTGTATCATGCAAGTTAATCGTCTTAGCTGACAAACACAGCAGGCTGCATCCATGTTGCAAGGAAATAAACCAAGTAATTTCACCCCCACGCATATGCAGATATATTCCACCAAGAATATTAAGCAATCCTCCCTACCAATCACATCTAAAACCATGGCAACAAATGGAACACACCTTAAAATATCCATACAAGAAGGCTTCATATATTAGTATTAACAGAAGAGCAAAAAGATATAGCTGTATGCTTTCGATGATCCAAATCCGCACGCTCCAGCGATGTACGAGACACACTACGTCCAATCGGCACATCCTGTTTCCTTCCACTCACCACCATATGTCCAATTCGCTGCTAGCTTTTTTCATCAGAACGCAGAACTCAGAGCACTACGTGCTGCCTGTTGTTTCATCTCTGCAGCTTTTCCACTTCCACGGAAGTACATGTATACTTGCTGCACGTTGAGTGAGAGTTGAATGATCAAGAGATAGGAACAGTATTATAATTTTCGTTCCAAAGGTGAAAAAAAATTAACAAATTGTTGCAAGGTAAAGATCTCTGTGCTATGACAATCTGTCTTCGCAACCCGTCACCAATGAATTCCATGCAAAGCTACTCATCAGCAAGAAAGGAACAAGGGGTCAACAGTCCATAAACTCGCAACCGGGTGAGAACTAAACCATTCATTTGGCTTTTGGCTGTTAACTAGTCAACCGGTCAACCCATTGTCATGATTGGGAGAGAGAAAAAACAGTTAATATGTAATAGGCCATATACAGAGTAAGATCCTCATATAAAACAGGTTGAAGATTCAACCATCCAAAACATAAGAGGGAAACGACACCCACCTGAATGACACCTATGCTCAGCAGTGATTCAAGGCAGAACAATCCAAATCCAACGAAGTAAAATATCTGCCAGATAAAAACGCCAAAAAAAAATTATATCAGTAAGGGATAAATAAGACTTGCAGATTCAGTATATGACTTTCAAAGGCATTGATGTTCGATCACCTATGCAATCCTACGAACCAAGCCAAAGCAAAGTATCAGATGCTCATGTGTGTGTGAGAAAGGCTCATGTGCGTGTGAGGTATGGTGCAATATGTCTGTTGCAAAATGCAAGGATTTTTTGTCTAGGCAGTGGACTCTGCTATGGCCTATGGCATCATCATGCAGCTCATCCACTGGGAAAAAAAATCTTACAAACATGAACTGAATGAGAGGAAGATGTGCCCATATAAACAAAATTAGTCCTGGCCATAACATGATAGCCCCATAATGGTTAAACGCTGCATTGTAGACTTACCCCCACAATAAGATTCTTGCCTATGACATCAATGGCAGGCAAAATCCCACTACAGCAATAGAAACAGCAAAGAAGTTTAGATATAAATAAAAACGTTAATGCATTCTAACTGAGAGAATGCTACAATAGAAAGGTCTAAAATCTGAATATGATAACATGGATAGTCAGAAGCAGGGCTATTTAGGTATTCAGCCCTGAGCGATTTAGAGGAAGATAGCCAAGATTTGGTAGGTTGCGGCACCAAAATTTATCAACACCACTATTAGCCTTGTGAAGCTGAGACTAAAGTTCAGCACTGGTGGGGTATGTTCTTCAAGACCAAATGGTATATGTGTTGTCGGTCCATGTCAGCCAAATTTGAGTGGCATGGTTGACAAGAAACATGACAATTTAAGTCTCTGTTAGCATGTACCTGATTTTACATTTATTCCTAAATCCAGTTCCAGGATCACAAATTATCTGGGTTTGATATTTTGCAAAAGAAACTTTGAGTCTACTATTATTTCTGCAATGATTCCTTGAAGAGGTTAACATAGACCACAACTCAGGAAGAAGGCGACAATGGGTTAAGGAACTTGGTATTTGACCTCAAGTATGTAACAGCTGCCGATATGTATACTTTCCGGATTTGTTTCTGTATTCAACTTGGAGTTGTTCTGTACCCCTTAAACATACCCTTTGTAGCCGCATGGGATCTGTTGACACCTCATTGTAAACTCCCCTGCTTGCAGTTCTCATTTAGTTGATAATTGCCTTTGGGAAAAAGTCTATATCATCCCCTGAACTTTGGTGATGCGTCTACTTTACCCCCTGAACTATAGAACTGGGTATTCTACACCCTGAAAGTTCCAAAACTAGAGCAAATAGCCCCCTAAGGTGGTTTTGCAGGTGATTTTGCCACATGGATGATGATGTGGGCAACAACATGGCGATTACTCAGCAAACTATACAGATAAAAAAGGTTCTTACATTTCGGGCCCATGTGTCAGTGTGTACAGCTCCTTCATCCTCTTCCCCTCTCTCCCGTCACCCTTCACCCCTTTAGCACCAAGCTCTGGCTCCAATTCATTGCTAGCTTGGCTGCAGTGGCTGCACGTATCCTGATCAAGTTGCCTCGACTGAGGTTCTTCCTCCTCTTCCCCAACTCAGCACGAGACGAACAGTGACAACAACGTGAACTCCTCATAAAAATCTAGTCGGGCTGCACTCATCAGAGAGGATGAAGACAATGATGGCGCTTGCTTGGAGCTGCTCGGCCTTCATCGCCCAACTGCTGATGGGCTTTACTGGGGACCATAAGCACCATCAGGGGCCTCGGTGAGGTTCTTCCTCCTCTTCCCGGACTTGGTTTTTGGTTCTTCTTTCTTGAAATTGTGGATCAATTGTTCAGATTTTACAATGCTTGTAGTGTTATGTAGTTTGCATCTTGTAACACCTCCAGTTTGACAACGTATTATGCCAACCAACTTGGAATTTTCTTGGAAATGTCCGCCGCCGCCTAAGACTCCATGTTGTGAAGCTCCAAGATCAATACTTTCTCCATGCCAGACACCTAGTGACTTGCCATTCACTCATCCTTGGCACCATCACGTGAAACTCCCTTGCTTGTATATCCTTGAGAAATAATTGGACAGCGAGGCACCGTGTGTGGCTAGGTGGCCTCCTTGGTGGCGTTGAGGAAGGAGGGTGTGAGGACAACGGGACATGAGGATCGTGTGCTCCTCGGCGGCGAGCGCATCAGCATTGATGGAAAGCTCATTCAGACGAAGGCGGGCCCGACTACCACAATGGGGGGGGGGATTGGGTAGAGCAGGATAAACAGAGGTGAGAAGAGAGTAGGAAGAAGATTGGGGATGTACAGACTGACATTGGGACTATAAGAATAGTTTTAGCTGCGTAACTACCATGTTGTCGGCCACGTCATCATCGACGTGGCAAAACCGCTTGCAAAACCACCTCAGGGGGCTATTTGCTCCGGTTTTGAAACTTCAGGGGTAGAATACCTGGTTTTATAGTTTAGGGGGTAAAATAGACTAACCACCAAAGTTCAGGGGGTGATTTGGACTTCTTCCTTGCCTTTGTGCACCTGTGGTTTTTCCCTGGTTTGGGTTTTCCATGTTAAGTATGTATCTCTTGTTTGTTGATAATCTTTGTTATTTGCTGCGTATTTCTGACAACATCTTCAGACTAATCATTCAATGAAACAACAATTTATTATTTATGGAATAATCCCATGTTTCTTTAGGGACAAAACACAACTTGTGACTAAGGAAATGTATAGATCCTCACATATGAACTCATTTATAACATATAACCTACATCCCAGAAGTAGGTGCACAAGAAAAAGAAAATGAGACTTACGTCAAAGATTTTCCTTTGAAAGGAAATGGAGGAGCCACAGCTGACCACACACAAAAGATTATATGAATCTGGAAAAAGGCAAAGATTATCAGTAGGGCATGCAGGCTATGTGGAGCCTTTAGGTTAGCATATCTTACCATGTAAAACAGAAAAAACCACCCAAACTTCAAAGCGCTCTCAGTTCTGCAGCAGGCATTGAAATAAAACAAGATATGGTCACATGAATAATTGGAAAGTTAAACTCGTTTGTACAGCTAATAGTTGCTCAATGCATATACCCTACCTCATGGCATTATAAAGAGGGCGATACCATAGCACATATGCCCCAGGGACACCAGATATGAAGTAGATAACAGCAAGCAGCCAGATGATAACACCTGTGGAAGCAGAGAGGTCCTATTAGTTTCAAGTGTCAGTGAGGTAAGCAGTGTGATGGCAACTGATATATCAGATGTAGACAATAAGGTATACTTCAGCTATACCTTCCCCTTTAACCCATGCTGTTGTAGTCGCAATGATATTCCAAAAGAGGCAGGCTGTCAATCCTGCATGAGATCCCAATTTTGCAAAAATAAGCACTTCGGATCAGCAGTGCTACACAAAATCTATAGAGTAGCCCTATCTATCAAAATAATTTTCTGCAACACTAGTTCTCAGTTCACCAATCAAATGAAAATGGTATTGCAATATGCCAAGGAATCCAGACTTATTGCTTCCATTTCCTGATGATAATTACATTATTGGTGCAGAATATAGCAAAAGAATACAATGGAACATACTTTTGGTGAGTTAGTATCAGGATGTAATAATGGTCCCGATTTGTAATCTAATGAGAGTCAGTATTAGAGTCCGATTGTGATCCTTATTACTATAAAAGGGTGAGGGTGAGGGTCCTGAGGTGGTATCAGAGCCTAGAAACACATAATCCTAGTCCTAAACTCAACGTCATCCTTGAGTGTCCAAGTCGTTGCAGCTGCCCTCCTTGGCGAGAGGCCACCTCCCCCGTGCTACATCCTGGGCTGGCAGGCTGAAGCTACTGCAGCGTGGAGGGACTGCCAGGCTAGCCACCTGCGCAGGTCCTGTCAGGCCACCGCAGAGGGAGACGCAGAAGAGTAGAATTTGCGGTTGCCTCCTGCCCTACTGCAGAGAAGTTAGAGAATTGGATCTGCATTGCTGCTGTTGGGGAGGGACGGAGTTGGATCTGGACAGAGAGGAAAATGAGGATAATATCAGTGTTGCCCATTGGCTGCTCGCTGCTTGTGGGATCTAGCCATAGTCATTGCAAGGAGAAGGGAAGGAGAGAGAGAGACAGGAGTAATTTGTTGTGGCTGTTGGGATCGAAGAGACAAGAGAGGCATTGCATGGCTCTGTTTTTGCGCTGTTGCTGTTGGATTCCAGTCCAGGTTGTTGGGCTGAGCTTTGAAATGGCTCTCGTGATATATTGTGGCTGATCGGCTGTGATGCTTGTTGTGATGCTGATGTCTGTGCTGGTACTGTTAGTTGATTGTTGGCCATGCTTGTTCGACTACTTGGCTTGGTTGCTCTGGTTGCTCGTAAAGAAAGATGCAGATCATGGTGGAGGCTTGGTGATGGTAGACTACTAGAATCAGAGGTAGTGGCAGTGGAGAGGGCCAAGGGCTCGAGGGAGAGGTGGTGCAGGACGAGGCTGGGGGTGTGTCGGTAGAGGTGGTGGAGACCAGGGCTTGGAGTGTGTCAGTAGAGGTGGAAGACGTGAAACTGTTGTTGGAGGTCCTAGGGGTGGTTATCATGGTGGTACGGTGGTTGGTACTGGTGGTGCAGTCATGGCATCCAAGGCAAGCTTCGGTAAAGGTAGATGTCTCAGCAAAGTAAGATGGCCATGATTGTGATCTCATGCCCTTCTTGAGGGAAAGTGTTGGAAAGTTAGTGTTGGATCCAGTAAGAGTCCAGGTTCATAGTCTAATGAGAGTCCATATTAGAGTCCAGCCGTAAACTTGAAATCCTTAGCACTATAAATGAAGGGTGCGGGTGTCCTGTGGGACACCATATTATTATTATCCCAAATTATTCTATAATACTCAAGCAAAAAGGCAATGGCAGCACATCAAAAACTCATATCAAACAACACATTGTTGACCTAGCAGAGCTTACCCAAAAATGACGAAAATGCAAGGTACTGCATTCTTTGTAGATGGATGGGTATCTCATTTGAAATATCGTGGTGAATGAGAGGAAAAAGGGGTGGCCAATTTTTTTCTTCTATGACAATGCCAGCTGAAAATGAAACAAAGAAGTGATTAGGATAAATAGTAAATAACAAGCAAAACTGCAAAAGACAAAAGTTATTAAGAGCCTTTAGCTATGAACGGTAGTTACATTACAAACCCACTCCCAATAGGCAAACCAGAATAAGTATCAAATCAAATTTGCTCTTGCGAGAAGAAACATCAATTGTTTATTTTCGGAAATCCCAAAATTGGATCCATGCAAATACCAATTCTAAATCATCAAAATAAGAGAAGGAATATCGTCAGCAAATATCACCAATAACCATACAGGGTGCTGAACTGATAATAACCCTGATGTCCCTTCCCATGTACGTAAGACTAAATTGGCTATTTGAGTATTTATGTTGCTTTTTCTGTGAACAATTCTGACAATAAACTGCACGCTCCCCTCAAAATGAGTGGGCAAGCAACAGTTTCTTGGTACCAAATTTTATGCTACCAAAAGGAAACAATTTAAGCTATTCAGCAAAAGGAAAGAATGTGAACTGTACCTCGCGATGCGGCCTCTTCCTTCCTTCTCAATTCCTAGGGCAGGGAGACAAAAAAGAGGAACCAGATCAGCATTTGGAGAAGGAACAGTGCAGATCTTAAATATAATATATGGAACATGTGTTCAAACACATGGAACACACTAGAAACAAACAATTCTTTCTTTGATTTAAAAAACTCTTGACATCTCACTGTCAAATTCAACATATTAAATATCAAGCTCGAGAAACATGAATTTCTCAAATCAAATGAACCCTTCTGTCTGGAGGGGGGAAATACTGCGTGCACCATTTCATCACTTGGATATACAACACAATAACCAACCCAATTTATCAGATTTGAGAGATAAGATTCCCATATCTGGACAATAAGTCCTAATGGACAAAAGCACCCTTTATTTTGTAGGAGAACTGTTTTTGCCCACATTAATTTTTGACTGAAATTGCATCACTAGCAGGTGGCAGTTACGGTAGCACATAGATCTTCGGTGACAATTGTCAACACACAATACCTGTTCAGTAATTCCAATAATCCGTTGACAGTTATTGTCAACTGCTTAGTTAATTTTGGCAAGTCAAGGGCACACAGTTCAGTATAATCATACCAGTATACCACTATAGATTTACCACATTGTTATGGCCAGATCAGCACATAATTAATAGATAGCATCTAGGAAACTGTCAGGTTTTTTAGGGCTAGGATAGCTACTATATGTAGCAGAAATGTTCTGGAGATCCATATAAATCACGGTTTGATTGGATGTATCACTGAATAAAGAATTGCAGCAGCTACCACAGGGAAATAATAATCCTGGTGAAGCTGCTGTAGCTTAAAGCTTTACATATGCTTTTGAGGACCACTTATGAAAGAACTTATAGTTAGTTTAGCAATATTACTGTAACCAGCTAAGAGCAGCAGAACAGTTGAATCACTTAGCATATTGTAAGGCGCATACCTTTTCTCTTTTGTTTAGCTCAGCTTCCATCGCCTGGAGTTCTTTCTCCTTTTTCTTCACATCCTAAGAGCAGATAAATAGATGCATGATATAGGGAATATACATTTAAAAAAAACTAATCACAGAATAACCAAAACTAACTTGGCATATAAACAGTATGAATAAAGGAATAACATGCTACGTTTCTTGTACAATTTTACTCTAACAGTTGATTTTTATAAGGCATAGTTTGACCAGGCACATAGATTAAGAAAGCTCTAAGAGTGAGAAAGTCAGCAAAGACAATGACTACAAAAAAATGCATTAAGTGCTTTGGAAAGAAGAGAGAGAATAGTTTGTGTGGTTGGTTATACATAGATGCTTCGAAAGATAATGAAATAAATAAGGCAAAAGAGAACAAATAGAATTACTTATGCATGCAAACCTTATAACGTTCAACAAGACTGCAAAACAAATAGAATAGGCCTTATAGAAAAATCAACGGAGGGAGTACTTGATAATGCATCAAAAATTGACCATGACAAAATAGCTCACAGCGAAGAGAGCATCTATCCAATTACAATAAGAAGCTAAGTTACACTATTTTCTTGAGTGGAGATAAACTTCACAAAACTAGAATTTGATACATAATGAACATTCTATGGGATTGCAGTACCTTAGTTGAATCCATAGGAATGTCCACATTATAAAAACCGGCTGGTTCGTGAGAGAGAGGTGAGAGCCGAGAATTGGAGGCAGGAGGAACGCTCCCTCCCTGCAGAATAGGAGGCGTATGTCAGATAAATCAATCACATGGTTAGGAGCAAACAGCTCCAAAATTAGAAGCCTTTGAGCAACTTAGTAATCACATGATTTCTATGAGATGCAACTAACCTGCTGCTCAATAACAACATAATGTGTAAGTATCAACATATCATAACATAAACTGATAAGCGGATGCAAGAAACTAACTAAGACAAAAACACCAAAAGTTTTGACTGGAGATGGGTACAGGAATTGCTGCATGCTTGCATACCAAAAGTTACTTGATTATACTTAATAGAGATTTTGGCTTTAGTTACTGAGTAATCAGTAAATATGCACGATGAATGTCTAAAATATTTTGGCATGTGGTTGAGCATGGTCTGTTTGTGCATAGATGATTCATGGGCATGTGCACGGGCACGTTTAGTTTTGCATGTGATCACCACAAAATTGCCACGAGCAGCTGTTTTAAGTTAATTACCATCAAATGTGCTTTTAACTATGTCAACTAGATGACACCCCCAGTAAATAAACCCATCAAGTGGAACAAAAAAGTTGTGTTATTTACACTTCTACTTTTGTATTTTCAGGTAGCCAATTGCGAGAACCACCTTGAGGGCCGATTTAGTGCATGCATGTAGCTAGGTTTCGGTGGGTTTTTTCCTTCCTTTTTGACTCAAAAGCACACGTGGCCAGAGTCTTGTAAATTGAATTGATTTTCTACTTAATGAAAAGATGCGCAAACCTTTTGTACGTTCTCTAAAATTATTATTTTTTATTTTCCGCCTAGAATGGAGAAATCTCACACCTAAGATTTTTATACATGACCTATCCATACATTGGGCATCACATTAACCAAGTTCTAACATGCATGTAGCCTGTAACATTGATAGAGAATTTAGAAGAAGGTTCATTCTAGAAACCACTTGATTTATTGAACGCAGTACTATGTGTATGGAATTAGTGCTGTCTTAAAATGACCCCCGAAAAAGTAAAAAACCATCTTCATATTAAATTTAATGAACCAGCAGCAAGTGGCTCATCCTCTACCTGACAAACACCACCAACATAAAGAAACTAAGACAATAAAGTTCGGCATCCATCTTACATAATGTTGAACTCTAAAAGATACAATATAGCATATGCCAGTAACCGAGCTCCAACAATCCACTCCAGCATTCAGTAACAAACGAACCTAGTCATGTAAGACGATGCCAGACCAGGCAAAGCGTCAGATGCTCATATATCACACCAAAGGTACAACATTGCGTTGGTCTGCTATAACACTAAACCCCAAGTTCCAGAAACTAAGCTAAATAATGGTACCACGCATCTCCCTTCCGATCACCCAGCACAAGCTACTAATCATCCACTTCACAGCTCAGTTCCTCATAATATGAACACAGATCCAGAGCTACCCAACCGCTCCAAGAACAATCAGCCTACACTACCCACACTACGCAGTGTAATTGCCAACTCGAAGCGCACAAATCCGCATCTCGCCATCGCATCGATCCACCTCCCACGCTCAGATCCAGCGCGCCAGGAACCAAACAATGACGGAGCCCAAACGCGAGCACAAGCGATGCGGATCAGATCATAAAGGCACACACCGAGATCTACTACGCAAAATGGCGGAAGCTTCTCGAAGGCTCTTGCCAACGACGCGAGACAGCCAGGGTGTTGGCGGTGGGACTGGTAGAGCGAGGAGCACTCACCGCGAATGGGTTGACGTCATCGTCCTCGAAGCCGTTGCGGCCGTGCTTCCCCGCCATGGCCGCCTCCACCTTCTCCGACGGCGGCGATGGTGACCAACCGCTCCTGTGCCTGCGTGCTGCTGCTGCCTCTCTCTCTCTCTACTTGCGTTGCTTCCTAGTATGGGGAAAGAGAAACGGGGTGGCTGTGCGCGTGGTAGTGCATGACAGGTGGGGTCAGACGAGGCTGTGGAGTGGGCCCAAAAATGTAAAAGGCCCGACTGGCCATAAGGTGCGGGGCTGTGTTGGTACCTTGGCATGAGCTATTTAGAAGACAAATCTTATGACTAACACTAAAACCTGAAAATAACATGTTTTCTTATTGCTAGATATAAGTCTTTTTTAATTTATCAGACCTCTTCTTACGTAATTATCTTTAAATTTAATATTATTTATCTGTAAATATCATTGGTACATAAATCCAACACATGTTTTTTGCCCTCTGTGTCTCCTCCCAAGCTGCCAACCCCATCGCGTCGCTCCTCTGGCCACACTGCTCGCACCTAATGTCGAGGCTAGCGAGGCCCTATTCCGGTTGCGCCCTCTCTCGCTCCGTCCAGTGACCGCGCCGCCGAACTCTGCTCACCGTCCGAACACCTGCTGTCGACATCCTCTATGTCTAGATCCAACAGCTGTTGTGCCGTCCTTCTCTTCCGTGTTGTTTGTTCACCAACCTCGTGTCATCGGCCTCCGCCTGCCATTTCCAATATCAAGCACCTCCCGTGAGCCTCCTCTGTTCCTGACACTGAGCACCTCCGCGGGCCTCCTTGAGATCTGTCTCGAAGGGACCTACTACGAAGCTTTGATCGATGACCCCTTGCCTCCCCCAAATCAACCACAAGTCACAGCATTCCTTCCTCACCTCCGGCAATATATAAGGTAAAATGTTACTCTTAATTTTATAGTTATGCTTGTATGTGTGTCAATGCATGTGGGTGCATGTTAAGAGACCTGAGTTGATGACAGAAATGAGAACAAGGATGAATGAAAAAAAAATTAATATGAATATACCAACGCATACATGTATGTCTATGCTCTGATGATCGAGTAATCAGTAGGTACCCTTTAAGATTTCATGGATTAGAAAATAACCACCAATGTAGTGTAAAAAGGTGTAGGAGTATTGATATTTGCACTATCATTGTTATATGCAACATGTATAAATGAAAAAGATATTATTGATGTATGTGTTAGCAAGGATGAATAAGTAAATTTGATAATCAAGTTTAATGAGCTCATAGAGAGAAACTACGAGCGCAAGAAATTCAAAATAGGTGGAAAACACTAAAAAAAGAGTACAATATACATTGAACCAACATCCATCCGGCCTAGGAAGAGACCCTGTCACTAATACCATTGCGGCTGGCGAGGATTGATGGGATGGAGAGATATATGTATGGTCTCTTTCATGTCATTTCCATTAGTTCATCAATTTTCAAATTATTTATTCCACGCTCATGTAGCCTTGTGACAATTGTTTGCAGAGATGTCTAGAAGGGCAAAGTATTGAATTGCTCCACTTGATAACGAGGATAAAGATGGTAATTTATACATGCATGTGTTTGCACAAGTACATTCGTGATAACGCTTTGCGTGATGCATATTTCTAGAGGTTTAAGAGAAGAGAATATATTTAAATGAACGTCCGACCTCCAATTGATGTAGGCAATAATGCACCAGTAAATGATGATACTATGGGACAAACGTATGATGAAAGTGCTACAAGTTTGGTAGGACGAGAGTGAATCGTTATATGATACGGTTCCTTAGATACCTTGTAATATCTTTTGTTGGCAAGAACACTTATTATAAATCTTATCTTTATTTGATTGCTTCAAAATTACCATAGTTTAGTATTTTATATTGCTAATAATTTATTTTTTCATGCAATGGCGCCAAAAATACTCCATAAAATGGTTTTAATCCATTAAATACATAAAAATAAATTTTGAGGTAATACAAATTTTACACTATTTACTATAAAAAATAAGCTTAAATTACATAAACCGTTTAGAATGAGACACAAATTTCTCAAGATTTTCCTATATTAAAATTTCTGCGGGCCGTTAAATTTAAACTGGTTCATACATAAATTTAAGCTGTAGAGAAGGAGAAGGTTATGGTGTGGCGTCCCTTTCGGCCGCAAGAGAACTGCTTTGCTGTAGATCCGTCTGTGTCTTTGAAGAAATTTTATTGTGTAGACAGCAGAGGTTTGTATCACGCACCTATACCAAGCTGACACGAGGAAATTAAGTTGGGAGAGAGAAAAAGGACGGGCACAGATAGTAGCAGCTGTTTTGCTCTTAGCCTTTGTTCGTCGTCGACCGAGATGTTCATCTTTGCACGCCGCGTCGGATCTGCGAAAGAAGCACCTGGCTGGTGCTCATCCTTGCCGTATCCGGTGAAGAAGCAGTCGAGAGCAAAGACGAACGCGTCGTAGCTAGACCCCCACGCTTCTGAAGGAGTCGAAGATGAACGCCACGGTGGGATCTGAGCCACCTCGCCGGCTCCAGAGAGATGACCAGGACCGAGATGCACCACGGCGGCCGTGCAAATGCGGGCGTGAGATGCATCACGGCGGGGTCGCTGATCCGTGCTTGCGGGCGTCGATGGCGCAGTACCCGCGCTCACCGGAGGTGAGGAAGAAGACGGGGAACGCGCCAAGCACAGGTGGCCCGCGACGGTGCCATCGAAGATCTGGCCGCTACGCCCCCACGTCCCACGTCGCCACCGCGTCGTCTCTCGCCACGCCGCTGGTCACATCACCGTCGCTCGCCTGTACTCGCCGCCGTGTTTAGGAGAGAAATGGAGTGACGAGAGAAAGATCTCCGGCGCAGAGCTGCTCCTCGTCTTCGTGATGGTGCCTGTCGTCCTCTCGTCCTCAGCTGGCCCGAGTAAAAATGAGAGAAGTTGAAAAATGCTGCAGCGGGAACCGGGAAGGAAAGAAGAAAGGTAATCTATGCCCAAGTTTTCTCTCTTCAATTTTTCCACGTGCCAGCCTGTTATCGCTGCGTGACACAAACTGTGTTGTATGACCGGGATACAGTAAAATTTCTCCCGTCTTTGAGATACAAATCCCTAGATATTAAGAATTATTAAATGTTAGGGTCTATCTTTAACATGAATCGTATAGCAAATTTGACTGTAATTTCGTAGACTATTTTTGTAAACTTCTGATGAATAATCCGTGTTCCAATAAGTAAAGAGTTTTTGCAATGTACTACTATGAAATACTGCCTCCATTCGTAAGACGTTTTAGATTTCCTTTTCTGTTTGAGAATAGGTGACCATTTAGAATTTGAGGAGAAAGTTTCATAGCGCTTCCTGTTATACCTTTACCTAATTAAATGAGTTACCATCTCCCAAATAGCAAAGAGCATGTCTGCATGTAGTTATTCTAATTAATTTGCTTATATTAGTTCTTAAAACGAGTGCTCCCTTATCTGAATATATATAACGTATTTTGATTAGTTAAGAAATTTTTTTGACTTACTATTACTCTATTAGTATGTGACATAAAATTATTATCATTAATTCATATTTAAAAATATTTATTTATACTTTATATCATATAAACTATGTATAAGTAAAATAACTATTTATTAAAATTTTATTTTAATCAACTAAAATACGGAAAAAAGTAGTTGACGTTGTATATTGTGCGCGTGGTATGCCGAGAAAGTCTGTTACTCCGGCAAACAATAAACGAGTTAACTGGGTCATTACGAGGGTTAGCACGGTCATTTCAGTCGCTTTCTTAATTGTAGTGCCAAAAGCTACTGCGGCGGCTAATTGTGAAGAGAGTGAGCATGTTCTTTATGGTCAATCTATTTTGCCGAATGCATATTTATGAAGTCATTTAAAAGTCCGAACTTTTTTTTTACGACAATTAAATGAAGCACATCTATATTGGTCGCAAAATTTCAATTCCACATGTTAAAAAAATAAAAAGATAAATTCTGTTGTGAATAGTAGTTAATTTAAAACTGGATAAAATCTTTATTTTCTCCCTCTAAGTATTGTAGTTGTTCAGATAACTTCTGATCTATTTTCTGGTTCACTTTACTTCTCTCAAATTTTAATACCATTTAATTAACCCTCTATTTTCAGTTTTAAACCTGGGTTTTGCTAACATGGAGAGTAGGCTAGGCAGTTCTGGCCACATGGCTATGCATGTCACTATTTCAAAGTCCACGCGACACCATGTCTTCTCCCCTCTCCTCCTATGTCACATGCAAAAGAGAAGAACAGAGGTGATGGCACACAACTTGTTGCGCACACTGCCGTCCGGAACATGGGGAAGCGGCAATGATGTGTCCAGCGGATAGCAAGGATCTAGGGTAGTATATCGGTGCTCTAGTTCATGCTGGAAGCCGATTAGAGCAGGAGGCAACATCATCTAGCGGCAGTGGCGGAGCTCCACGGTGAGAGTGATTTTTCTTGCACAGAAATGAGCGGGAAGGATCAGGGTGATAGAACATGGTCTCCGGAGTCTCACTGACACAACTAATTGAACTACTTATCACCGTGTCGCTCAAGATGGTCATGACGAACTGTAACTAGAGGTGAAGAAGATAATCTCAGATCTGGTACTCCACTTCATAGATTTGCAAATAATTGCATGTGTGAGTAGCTGAGGGTTACAAGATGAGTATGGTGCAAGTAAAAGAGGTGAGGTGAGCTCTCCTTACAAGAACGACATCACCCATTACGGAGCATGCTCGCTGAAGCTGATGGACACAGCTACGTCTCCATTGATGGTAAGTATAGTGGTAGCTAGGGTCTTTAACAGATGGAAGAGGGTGAAGAGTTAGAGAGCACGTTGTGTTCTGTTTCTGAAATGGAAGTTTCCATCTCGCGATTTCTTGACCTCATATTGTACCAACGGAGAGTTCTGAGGATGGAATTTCATGACCGATGGCTCTACTGCAGTGGCGCTTGGTGCAGGTGAAAGATCGATGTCTATCGACTAGAGGGGGTGAATAGGAGATTATCAAATTTTACTCAAATTAGTTATTTAGCATGCAAGTGTGAAGCAGTTTGAGGGTGAAGCAACAAATATTAAACTAGATCTAGCTCAAATGAGGAATATTCACTTAAGTAAAGAGCTAGAGAGAAGACTCGAGATTTAACCTGAAGTTCAAGTTGTTTGCAACAACCCTACGTCTTCGTTTGGAGAGGTTTGAGCACTTAGCTCCGAAGACACACAGTCTTCACCTTCTTCTCCTTGAGCCAAGTCTACTTGGAACTTGCTCAATCACTCGTGGTGGATCTTGAGGTGATCCTCAAACCTTCACAAACTTGTTGGAGGCGAATCCACAAATCGGAGCTCTCAACGACGCCTAGCCGGCTAGGAGATGCCAAATCTCCAAGAGTAATAGGTCAAGATTACTAGGCTCGAAAAAGCTCTTGCTTGAATGCTCAATCAAGTCTCAGATCTCACGAATCTTTCCTCTCTCAAAGTAGATCTCAAAGAGCAAGAGAAAAGGGGAACACACAGTGTGAGAAAAGTGTATTTTTGCGCAGAGTGTCCTTCCGAGCCCGCAGGGGGTCAGGGGCATTAAATAGGCACAGCTCAGAAAAAGAGTCGTTGGGGAAAAGATTCTTCCTCGGAGCAACCGGAACACGAACCCGGAAGCGCCGAGTTTCAAACCAACGGTCAGATTCTGAGGAACTCAGATGCACAGTAAAAGTCTTCAACACAAAGTTGGTAGTTCCGAAAGGAACACGGTCACACCGGGATTGAAGATTCTACTCCGCAGAGTTACTTCCAGAAGCGATTCCCGGTCGTGCCGACTTTGAAGAACGGTTAAACCGAGATTTGAAAAAATGACCCGTTCTTCTCTCACAAAAGGAAACGCGGTCAAACCGGAAATTAACTCGGTAACACATCATTCATAAAATACCTAAGTCCAGAAGAGATTCTCGGTACACCCGGAAACGAAACCGGTGAAACCGAGGACAACCCAAATGAGACAACCGAAAACAAAGCCAGTAGAACTGAAGACAGATCAAATGGGACTTAGCCTAAGATAGCATCAGAAGCATATTCCGGAAGCACCGGTCTTCAAGAGCGGGCATACTGGTTTCCGAAACATGAAACTAGGGCAAACCATAAACGACAGGGTTCCCTAACTCTCTAACACAGAGGCCATTCTCGGCAGCACTGGCCTGAAGACCGGTCATGCCGCAATTGAAGCTCTTTGAGGCTTGAGACAACTAACTCATCAAACCTCGCAACAGAGGCCAATCTCGGTACATCCGGTTCTTCAAACCGGTATTACCGAGAATCACCGTCTGTTTCTCAAAAGAGATTTTCAAATAAGTCTTCTGAGATTTTGACTGAGCACACAAGAAGATTCTTCCTATAGTTTAGATATCTTACCCCTCTTAATAGTGCGGCTTGTCCTATGGATTCAAATGATCTTTGATCATGTTAAACACTAGAAAATCACCACTAATCTTCTAGGTCCAACCCTTCCTTCATCATTAACTTTTTAGGGGTCGACATCCACTGATTAAACCAATTACTTGGGGACTATACACCTGTATACACTCAGTAAACTATTAGTCCCTTAATCGTTTATCATTAATCATCAAAACCCACTAGGGGGCACTAGATGCACTTTCAGCAGGGACACGAAGTGAAAGCGGAAGATGATTCAACGTCATGAGCGAGTAAGACAAGCCTGAGAGCACCAGCGTGCTCCTTGTCATCAAAACAAGCACGATGCATGAGATATGAGGTAGAGAAGAGGTCTGGTAGGCGGGGTAAGGTGGTCAGCCGCACTAGGGAAGAAGGTGAGGAAGGAGGATTTTCGGTGATTTGGTGATGATGTGGCGAAAAACTATTGACATGGTTGTCACATAAGCAATATCATGATCCATGTTAGCAAAACCAGGGGCTAAAACCAGGGCAAGGGGTAGGTAAACGGTATTGAAACTTGGAGGGAGTAAGTGAACCAGAAAATAGGTGAGGGGGTTATCCGAACAACTCTAATACTTAAAGAAGTAAAAATGATTTTTTTCCATTAGAATTTACTATTTAGGTGCTCTTGGTAGCATGATTTCTCTTTTTCATCTCTTGAGGCGTGGATTGACTTTAATCTTGAAATTTTGTGAGATTTTATTTACATCTTATGTCAGTATTATGAAATTTCTGTGAGAATTTTTCACGACTTTTAAAATGCATCATTTCGCCGATTGACATGGTCCATCTAGAGGACGCATTTTATACCACTTGTTCTCAATCAAACCTTGCCCTACGAAGTTCACAGTATTGTAAACAAGAAAACATCTGATAAACTTCGATACACGAAGTATGTGCTTCGTTTAAGGTGAAGAATGGATGATTAACTCTCAGTACGATAGTTCTAAAGGAGTGTGTGACAGAACATGATGCTTCATTACTAGAGAAACCGTGGTATGAAAAAATACACCCTTACACTCTGTGTCCCAAAGAGCACATTTTGTCAAACCATGGGCCATCTTTACATATATTCCGTTCGACACATTAAACAGTCACCAACCACTCTCTTTTTTGCCTTCCCCGTTCCCTTTAGTGATCCCCTCCCCCAACATACACCAGTCTAGCAAGCAAGAACACTCCTAAGTCTAAATCATCCACTATCACCATCAAGTCACTACATCGTCAAACCCTTCCAATATGCGACTTCCTATCAAAATGGTAGCAGCTACTAGCGTCGAGTTAGATATCCATAACCAATGCTCTCGAACCAACATGTCATTGTTTTCTCGAGCTATCCTTGCGACCGCTACCACTAGATCCAACTCCGCTCACCTCCATCATCGTTGCTGCATGAATCGTGATGCCAAAGAATCCGGGGCAGCCGCCCTCGCATCCACGCAAACAGGTCGCTAACCACTAGGTGCGTCTGGCTTCAACACAATGCCTCTAAGGAGGCACATAGAAACGCTGCCATCGCCCGATCCAGGAAGACCTGGATCTGAGGTTCCTCCTGAAGCCCAGACCCCAGGAATAGGAGATGAGCGCAACACCATGATGGCTTCTCATTGAAGGTAAACGACGTCCACGGGCATTGTCGTCGCCGGTTCTAGCCAAGGCCGAAACAAAGTTTTCACCGGAAGTTGCCTTGATCTCCTCCCTTCCGCACCGGTTGGCCATACGCAGCCTGTGGCCTCCACCCTTTTCGTGTTATCATATTCGAAGAAGCGAGATTAGACTTTTTACTAAAACTAGCACAATGTTCTATGCAATTGCACGTGAAATATTTTAATTATCTTTATTTTTGTATCTGTATGCATGATGTAAGATCAATAAGAAAAATAAACGTTTAGATCACGAGCTAGCCTACTAGTCGTTGTACTGAGCCGTATATTTAGGTACAGTTATGATGATCTATCATATGTGATTTGTTTAGGTACAATTATGATGATCTATCTGGTTGTGATCTGTTTACGTACAATTATGAAAATATATCGGTTGTGATCTATTTAGTTATAGTTATGAAGATCTATCAGTTGTAATATGTTTAAGAGCAGTTATGAAGATCTATCGACTGTGATCTATTTAGGTACAGTTCTGAAGATCTATTTGTTGTGATCCACTAATAATAAAAGGGTCCACCAGATTAACGGTAGGATGTTTTTTTTGTGATAATTTATATCTTCTCTCTAATTTTTCTATTGTATTATACTTTTAGTATATAGTAGGATAATACATACCCACCATGTATTTTAAAAGTTAGATTAGATAGTATATACGAGTACATTATGCATATTCGATAAATTCAAGTTGCGCCAATTCAACATGGGTTGCCAACGCAAATTCTGTATTCAGAGGTAGTATTGCATATTATGGGTACTACTCTTTTACAGTTTACACAGCGTTAAACAACTCATAAATCCTTTCCACTTATCAAGAACAGGACCTGATCAGTATTTTAACTCCATACAGTTCGCAAACCCTGCCCAGAAGCTCAAGTCCTTTTGACTCCGGTCTCCCACCACACAAGTCTTTGGCTCCTGTGCTCACACAAATCAAAGCACAACGGAGGGAAACCCAAAGCCACTCTCTTCTCTCTCAGCCGCCGGTCTCCCACTCCCAGAGCGCCCCTCCTGCTCCAGCTGACGCAACACAGCTCACGCTCGCGGGTAATGGTCGCCTAGCTAATTAAGCTCTGCGAGAAGCAAGTGCAAGGGAGGCATGGGCTGCTGCGTCAGCAAGAAGCGCAGCGAGCCGCTGGGCGTGGGCACCGGGGAAGCTCGCCCGAGGAAGGTCGAGGCCTGTGACCTGCCGCCGCCGGAGGAGGAGAAGGTGAAGGAGGTGCTCTCGGAGACACCGAACACCAAGCCGAGGCCCAGGCCTAGGCGAGTCGCTGGCGCTGTGGCGCAGTCGGTGGAGCGAGGTGGGGTGGCAGTGCCGGAGAAGGTCAAGGCGAAGGGTGGCAGTGCCAGGGTGAAGGATGGTGGTAGGGTCAGCAGGGCGGTGAGGGCTGCGCATGTAGGCGTCGAGAAGTCGGAGGCGGCGTCCGAGTCGTCGGCCGCGACCACGGCGGCGGGGCCCGAGCGGTCCCCGGCGAAGCCGCCCAGGAGGCAGGGAGCCGTGTCCGGCGAACTCAGGCGCGCCAGGCGGGACCACGCCGCCGCCGTTTCCGGCGGCGCCGGGCGCCATGGTGGGCGCGCGTCTCCCTCGCCGCCGCCGCCGCCGCCCGCGGCGCGACCCCGGTGAGCGGCTCGGTCGGAGGTCGCCGTCGCCGGCGACGAAGCGATCGCAGGGACCAGCGCCGCGACACCTCCGCCGGCGCCTCATGCACAAAGCGGAAACCACCTGTCCCTGCGAGGCCTTGCAGCCGCGCGTCGCCGCGGCGTGCACAGGAGGCGCCTTCCCCGCTGTCGCCGCCGCCGCCGGCAGTGGTGGCGGTGCAGCCACACGAGCCCACACATTGTGGGTCTCCACCGGCACCGCAGGCGCAGGAGGATACTGCTGCCAGCGGCAGCGGTGACGGGGCGGGCGACGGCCAGGGGAATGAGTCCTTGGAGAACCCGTTAGTGTCCATGGAATGCTTCATCTTCCTGTAGCGCTAATCAGCAGGTAATTACTCCATTGTTACAGGAAGGAGTAACTAGGTTTAGGAGCTGTATTTTGGTAAGTAACAGTAACATAATCTCGTTGGTAATTTTCTTCCCGGGTTGGAATTTTTTTCCCGGGGAAGAAATTAATCCCAGCTTATAGATCATGCTAGCAGCGCCGTCTGATTGAGATTGGATGGCTTGGTTGTGCTGTTTCAGTATGGCGTCTTACTGTCTTTGGTTCATGTCATCGTTGTAACCCGTAGAGTGTAGCCAGGGTAACCCTCTAATTCATGAATTGCATGTCTCTTTCTTCTGCAACACTGAAGTTACTACTTGTGTTCTATCCATGGACCATGGCCACTTCTTCGATGGTCCATCACGATATGTTTCACTTGGGCATTCAATGGCTCTTTCGCATTGCGCAGTCCAATAACTCCACTCAACGACATTGCAGCACACATGGGATCAGCCGGTATAACTGAATTGCCGATCGAATGGGACATTTCGTGGGCTTCGTATTCAATGGACTTATCAACGTTGCAGTTAACCGTCCAATTTTCATTCAATGGTTCGTAAGGTCGAATAGCGCTGCTATGCGTACGAGCGACGTCCAATCACATAAAATTACTGACAGTGACGAATGCACTCAACTGTAGTGCCTTTTTTTGGAAGGTCAACTGTAGTGCTTGTTCGGTTGTTTCCGATCCAATGTTAATATTTCCTTTGGAAGGCTCGATCTATTAAAACGAAAACCATGATTACAACCTGTTTAATATAGGGCATCATCGGTTAATCTAGTCATAACATAGACTGGATACATATTACTAAAAAAATCTAACATAGACTGGATACATATTACTAAAAAAATCTAACATAGACTGGATACATATTACTACAAATATCATCATCACTCATCGCTCTCGATCTGACGACTCTGACTTCACTATAGAGAGCCACCAACGTACCAATCATTGCAACGGCTACACCAAGACCAGGCTAGCCTTGCCAAACAGTCGGCCAACACGTCGAGGATAAGTTAGCTCCAATTTTAGTGACGAACCTAGTAGAAGAAAGTTGCAAGTCTAGCACCAACAAAAGCCACTACAACAGCTAGAGAGCATCGCCCATCAAACCCATCCTCCACGAGTCATTGTCACCATCATGTTGACCCAAGATACTATAGCTCTGACTTCACCACGTCAGGCAAAAAACGTTGTGCAGAGAAACGTAATTGACACGCCGGACAGTCCATGATGAAGGCCATGCCGCGACCCAACTCTGCTCGCCTCCATCATCGTGGCCGCACGAATCGTGATGCCAAAGAATCCGTCACGGCCGTCTCGGCATCCACACGAATAGGTTGCTAACCACCGGCTGCGCCCAGCTCCAACACAATGCCTCTAAGGAGGGAAATGACGTAGAAACACCATCGTCCAATTTAGGAAGACCCGGATTTGAGGTCCTCCCTGGAGCCTAGACCCCAGGAAGAGGAGATGAGCGCCACACTATGGTGGCTCCTCCGTGGAGGTAAATGACGTCCACATGCGTCGTCGTCGTCGGTTCCGACCAAGGCTGAAACAAAGTTTTCACCTAGGTTGCCTCGATCTCCTCTCGTCCACATTGGTCGGCCATACCTCAGCCCGAGGCCTCCATCGTAGCCAATGCCAAGCTGAGCTTGTGATGAGGCGCGGTCCCGCCAGCCACACCCACCGGGCATGCCAACCACAAGCCAACAACCTTGCCTTCTACTCGCAACTATCTATCGCCGGCCAAAGCCAAGCCACCGCAAGCCCCCAGATTTGGGGCACCCCGCCACATGTGTCCACGGCCGGCAGCCGCCGCCGTGTACCTGCCTACAATCGCCATCACGTGCCAACCAACCGAACTCATGGCCTCCCATCGCCGACCACCGCGAGCCCTCAGATCTAGGGCACCGCGCCGTGTGTCCACGGCTGACCGTCGATGTCGTGCACCTGCCCCCATTCGCCTTCGTGTGCCACCCCATTGGCCGTCCTCGTGCACCCCCTACTCTTGGTCAACCCGCACCAAGGCCAGATCTAGGCACCGAGGCTCCAGATCCAATGTCGTCGCGCCACAACCGGCTGTTGGTCACCGTGCCTCGTCCGTGCTTGCATAGCCACGCCTCACCTATCGCCAGGCACCGCACACTCACGGAGGCAGCCATCGAGGCCCCAAGTTGGCAAGCCCAAAGCCACCAACCGCCACTCGCCGTGACTCCGCAACCGATAGTACGCTTGGGGGCGTCGCGCCACCACCATTGATTCGAGACTGTTGTCCTGACTTCTATACTCCATCGTGCAAGATGGCCAGAAGACCCCCGCCTCCCTTCTGGGACGAGGCCCATCGCCATCGCAGTTGGAGCCGTCGATAGTGGCGGCAAAGGGAGGCGGTAGGAGAGGCTCTAGCGGTGCTAAGGTTTTTTTTTGGCCTCGAGCTACCAGAGGAGGCGGCACGGGAGCCCTTCTTTCACTGCTTTCAACCCTAGTCTGCAATATTATGCATGTTAGTACCAGGCTATCAGTTAATGTTATTGGAGGATTTCATCTAATCGATAAGAGTTAGGGAGGAAACTCACCTTCAATAAATGTTGGTAGCACGTACCCATCATAGATCCATACTAGAACGGGAGTACGCGCGTTGCTCTTGATTCGTCCATTCACGCACGCGACGGGAGGTCGTGAAACGTAGCCGGTGCAACGGCGCTGTCATCGTAAAAATCGCAACGCAGCGGCACCAGCAGGACGAGGGCGTGTAGCCAGCGGTGCGTGCAGCACAGGGACGGCACGCGCGCGACAGGAACGCGGGCCGGGATCACGAGGCCGCCGCGCCCTTTTTCGCGCCACTCCCGCGCGCGCCCACTGTACTCCAGCAATGTCGACGTTGCCCACCACCGCACCACACCCGCCGCCTGTCGGCCGCTCGCCGTTGTCTCCACTCCCGTGGCTGCGTCTCCACTCCGCTTCTTATTTTAACACAGCTGCAGTGCTGGCGCGCACACGGACACGGCGTTAACTGCTTCGCCTTTGAGCTGGAACGATTTTCTTTTGCGGTTGCTTTACGGTGTACGTAGCGATCGTGCCGGATCTCTCATGGCCTGAAACGGTGGGGGCGCCCGGTGCCCGTGCGTGTGCACCGACCGATGCATGGCCGGCGTGCTGCGAGTGCCTGCGAGGCTGCTACGCTTTCTGCCGCCACCAGGCCACAGCTTTCAGCTTTGCAGCAGCTGAGGCGAGCCCAATCACTGCGGTTCTGCAGTTCGCAGATTCGTGATCCCCGACGTGGGGTAAAAGGGGACGCTCGCATGCCGACGTGCGCGCACAGCTGCACAGTGACATGAAGCTCGTCAGGCTCGGCCTTTTTGCCTGTGTTGCAGCTTTTCACTTTTGGGATGCCGCAACTGGAACCGCACAATGGGCTCTGACGTAAAATCCCCAGAAAGAAAGATCCGAGCAGGCCGGTATTTCATGCAAACCCGGCCCACAAACAACTCAAGAACAGGAAAGCCCAATCCAACTACCTGAGGCCAACTTCCGGTGTAGACACAACAAAGGCAAAAGCACCACTACGTTGACAAATTTATTCTCAAGAAATATTCTTTTTGCAAGGAATTTATTCTCAAGTTAAACAGCTAAAGAAGTTTCCCTTGAAAGTACACATGGAAATTTTGATGACTCATCTCAGCAAACACAAGGAGCAAGCCCAAACCCAACTCTTCATCTTCTGCCTGTCAACGAAATTGACAGATTACCTCCTGCTCTTGTTTATATATGGAGCGCCCTTGGCCACGCGCAGATTGTCCCTCAGCCAAAATTGTGCTGGGACTGGTCCAACAAAAACAATGTCAGGCGGCTGATGCTGACTCTCCCCACTTGTTCACCACTTCTTTCAAATGGTCAAATCCCTGAAATGCAAGAAATGGATAAGATAATGAAGTAAAAACCCAGTTCTTCGGGTCAAAAATAAATAAATAAAAAGCCAGTTCTGTACATAACCAAAGCACTACAGCAAGTGTTGGTTTGTTACTGGGCACAACTACACTAGCACCTAGGGGCTATGTAGGTTGATATATGCATCAACACATCTGGTCTGGCTTGGCATTTTCCGGCACGAAACTAAACATGCAGGTGCAATCAGGCAGTAAACTCTGAATTAGTATCCACGTTCATGTAGCCCTTACATTGATGAGAACTACACTCATGGAAAGTGTCAATTTAACGATCTTGTTGGTTTTCTACTAATTAGTAAGCAGCCTCAGGGGAAGGGTGCACATCAGGGAAATATAGAATTTTTGGGTACTTATAAGTGGCCATTCTCTCTGTGAAGTTTCAAATGATTCATTCCCAAATCACTAATTGCAATATCATTTGAAAAAAAGAATAGAATTCGTTTTCGAGAAAAAAAAATAGAATTCACTCACCATTCGGTTTGTGAAGCTCCCAAAAGATTCACCTTCCTGACGTGTGCTATGCCAAGAGGAAAACAGTGGTTCCAAAACCTTCTCAATATCTTGAAGCTTCACTTTGTTCATAAAGGTTTCTGCCAGGGTACTCTGGTTCGGTGTTCCTCCAAGCCAGATCTACGATTACAGTAAAGAAAAGCTCAATGAAGATAAAAATAATCCAAACCCATGAGGCAAAACGAACAAAAAAGGAAGTAAATTGTAGCCTAAATGATGTACAAAATATTTCAGTATCATTTTTACCTGGTAACTGTTTGGGCCATCACCAACGAAACCAACCTCTGCCATATATGGTCTGGCGCATCCATTAGGGCAACCAGTTATCCTCACCACTACAGACTCCTGATCCTTGATACCAACCTATTAAGCAGACAACATTATCTCAATTCTCAAGAGACAAGACAAGTACGCACCACGCACAATATATTGACCCGTTACATTGATTTTTGACAGGACAACAGGTGAATACCTTATCGAAAACTGCTCTAATTCGTTTAAGAATAGGTAGGATCCCTCGTTCAGCTTCTGTTTGTGCAAGAGGACACAGTGGTAAGGCAGGACATGCCATGGAAGTGATATTCAGGGGATCAACATCCTTTGGTTCCTACACACATGAATACCCAACTTCAGTCAACTATTCCAACAGTAAGCCAACATGTTAAGAAATCAAACTTTTAGTGGGGAGAAAATGAGCTCACTGTCTGCTAGCGCTGCAGACAATATATATAGTAAAGCCTTGCAGTTTCTTTGGAGAATCAGTATATAGGAAAGAAGTAATAATAGGAACAACATCATCAATAGGAACAGCAGATGCAGCACAGAGAATTTCAAGATAAAACAATTTACAGGGATCTAATGTCAACTAAAATAGTATATACTCCATATTACAGGAGAGGGATATGAAATGGACAAAAGAAATCTTACCAACAGGCCAGCTTGAGCAAGAGCTGCAGTGATGGGATCTCTCCATGCCTGATCAACCCCACACAAGATAAGATTTTGGTTTGGAGTAATACTAACATCCAAGTTATACTTTTCAATTATCTCTCGTAGAGTTTTCTTTGCTTGTCCCCCAAGACGACCATTATCAACATGCACTCCATAGAATAATTTCCCATCACCCTGTAATAAACAACAAAGAGAAAAAAAAAGAAATTTATAGCTCAATAAATTATTAATTTAAGTATAGATGGTGTGAATGAACAAGCATATAACGGATAAACTAAAATGATGAACAAAGAAAAACATTTACTAAAATATCAGGGCACCTTCCTAAACAAATAAGTTGTATTTATTTCAGATTTTTTTGCCACTGCTTGTTGAAGATAAAATAATGAATTATACCTGTTCCTGCCAGCCAAGGTAGCTGTTGAACTGCCATTCTGGCAATGGACGAAAATCTTCGAACTTCTTTCCATAATACTTTTCAACTTCGGCCCGGAACTTGTCAATTCCCCAGCGGTCAATCAGATACTTCATTCTGCTATACCTGCGGTCGTCCCTTCTTCCATTTTCCCTCTGTGTGACGACTATTGCCTTTATAGCATATAATATATCCTCCTTAGGAACATAACCCAGTGGATCAGCCAGCCGAGGGAATGTAGTTTCCACTCGGTGTGTCCTTCCCATGCCACCTCCAACCTGAAAAATATGGACAACCAAAAGTTCATGTATAATTAACAAGATAAGCATTGCTAAATGCACATATAACATGCAGCAAATTTCTTAGGCCCTTACATAAATGTTAAATCCAACAGGCTCTCCTGCACTATCTGAAACAACAACGACACCAATGTCATTGGTCAGAATATCAACAGAATTATCACCGCCAACAGTGACTGCAATCTTGAACTTCCTGGGCAGAAACTGGGTGCCATAGATTGGTTCAGGGGAATCAGGGAAGTTTGTTCCATTTGAGTTGTCATTGCGGGCTTTTGTGACCTCAGGAGGTTCTTCCGCTGACATTATCTTCTCTCTGTCCACCCAAAGGTCATAATAAGCCCCCGATTGTGGTGTAAGAAGTGCCGCAATATTCTCTGCTGTTTCTTGAGCAAAAATAATATCTTTTCTGACATATGGCGCTGCAGGTGCAAGCACATTCCTATTGAGATCTCCGCAAGCGCCCAAGGTTGAGCCCATATTCTTTATTACAGTGCCGATGACAGTCTTCAAGTTTTCTTAAGAACGCCATGCAGCTGAAATGTTTGTCTGGTTGTCAAACGGAGTGTTCCAATGCCAAACTCATCAGCTAGTGTATCCATAGCCAAGTAAAGCTGGTTCGGAACTTTTCCACAAGGATTCTTTGTCCGGAGCATAAACGAGTAATTCTTCTGGCCACGAACACCTCGGTCGCTTTGCTGATAGCTTCCATGAAACTTAATCAGCTGGACAGCATCCTCGTTGACATTTGGGGCCTCTGAGACAAGTTCCTCATTCAAAGGGTAGCGAAGAAAATTGCTCTTTTCCTTGATTATCTCAACCTTGCTTCGCTTAACTTGAGATGCATCCTTCTTCAGAGGCTGCATGAACGATAGAAAGCTTCAGAAATTCAGATACCAGGACCAGGAGTAATGTGGCGTTGCTTAGTATTTTCTACCACGTGACGATCGGTAAACTATAGCTTAATTCTTTCTTATTTTTCCGGCGGGAGATATAGCTTAAGTTCTAACCAACATTCAGGGCTTAGTAACTAAACAACCATTTTTATATGTTTATTAACTTCGACGGCTGAAAATTTTCCATTCTATGACAGAGCATATATCAAATTTTCCATTTTTATATGTTTATTAACTTGGCAATTCACTAGCAGGTAAACAAGGGGGCAGTTTTTCCACACCGAAGGTTAACCCCACCAAAGTAAACCAATATCCGCAGGTTAAAAACACGTTATATTGACATCTCACCGCATCAAATTCATTACTACCATGATCGCTTAAACCCCTAAAAACAGATTCCATTCGGGACGCTCGCACCCGAAAATCTCTCCCAAAAACAACGAAACCCTATAATAAAACGCGCCAAACATTCCACCACCCCGACAGAACTCACCGCGGACACGGCGCGAATGCTGGCACCCCCGCCACCGCCAGCCGGCGACGCCGCGGGCGGCGCCACCCTGAGAGGCCGCCCGAGCATCCGCGACCGCGGGAGCTGCGCCGCGCCCCGGAACCCGTGGAACTCGGCGCCGCCCACCGCCGCCGACATCGCCGGAGCAGGAACAGGTCGAAGCCTAGAGAGATGCGGGCGAGGAGGAGTGTGAGCGAGCGAGCGATATTTGTTCGTGCGGACGCTTCGCACGGTCGGGGGGCCGACATGACGGGTCGGGGTCTTTATTGGGGACGGGCACGGGCACGACCGCGCGCCAGGCCCACCCGGCATAAGTGAGGGGAATATATTCGCCTGCACGTCGTCTACGGTACACCACCTAATATGTTCTCATGGGTCCCACACGTCGGGGATACCAATACGGGTCCTGGTGTACGGACGCGGCGCAGGGGTACGTGGTGGTGGAGTCGAGAGGGGAAGGTGGCAACGGCTGTGGCATCGAGCATCACACCTGACGACCGTGGCGGCCACGCGTCTCAAGTCACCGAGTGACAAGTGGGCCTCGCATAGGCGGGTCCCACATGGCGGTGACGGTAGGGGATGCACGCCCGTGGCCGCCTTGCGTTTGGATTTATATTCGTAGGCAAATGCATGAGGCGGCCAAGATGCGCGCGAGTAGTAGGTGTGACGGGTAGGGCTCTGGATTGGCCCGGGTTTGTGTGGGTTCAGTGAACCTGGACGTCTTTTTCGGGTCAATTTAGTGAAAAAAGCTTGATTCCCCTCCCTTTCCACTCGTAGCAGCCGCACCGCACTGCAGCAAGTGAGGTCAGAGATGAGATCGAGGACAATCTTGCCCGTGTGGAGCTAGGGCCCCCTTCTAGAGGGTTTATGGAGGAGCTTATGGCCCCAGGAAGCTATAAATAAGCCCTCTAGAAGGGCTTATTGCAATGGAGCTGTATGAATAAGCACCTCAAAAATCATGTGTATTGCTAGAAGCTGCCAAACACCAGCTTCCTGAGCTTCTACTTACCTATTACGAGTTTGCCCCTGATTTTCGGAAAATTTACAACGAAAACGCCCTTACCCGTTCACGGCTCCCCCTCCCCCCCCCCACGCTCCTTCTCTCCCTCATCTCCCTCGCGCACGCTGCTCCCGCCGCCGCCTCCTCCCGTGCCCTCCTCCACCCCCACCCAGGCGACCGCCCCCTCCCGTCCTCCTCCACACCGGCGCGGGCCGCCGCCGTCTTCCCCTCCTCCACCCCCGTCCCGCCCCTCCTCCTCCACCCCAATCTAGATCCGCGCCGTTGTCTCCACCCCGTCTGCCCCGCGTCGCCGCCTCCCCCCCACCGGTGCTGCTCTCCTCTGCCCCCGCCAGGGCGGCCCTCCTCCGCCCCGGCCGGCCCCGCCCGCCTCCTCCGCCCCGGTCGACCCCGGCCCGCCTCCTCCGCCTCGGTCGGCCCCGCCCGCCTCCTCCGCCCCGGCCGACCCCGGCCCGCCTCCTCCGCCCCGGCCAGCGCCGCCCTCCCCCTCCCCACGCCGGCCCCGCCCTCCCCCTCCCCACGCTGGCCCCGCCTCCGCCCCGGCAGGCCACGTCCTTCTCCTCTGCCCCGACCGGCTCCGCTCGCCTCCTCCGCCCCGGCCACCGCCGCCCTCCCCCCCCCACTGGCAAAAATTTTTTGCTCAATTATTAGTGTTAGCAAAAAAGCATTTGCTGTTCTTGCTCAATTATTTTGCTAAAGTTCATGTTTATGTGAGATGATTTTGTAGTAATTGTAGTATTATAATGTTGATTTTGTATATGATGATGGGCAGTGATGATTAATGCCCATTGTAATTGTGATATGAATGGAAATGAATAGAATGGAAAGTAGTGTTATTATCATTCAAATAGCAAACGAATTAGGCTAAGGATATTGTAGACTTTTCACAATCCATCTCTACCCATAAGCTTAGATCTTACAAGCCGTTTAGAAGGGGACTAAGAATTTCTCAGGCTTCCCCACACCGGAGCTTCTCCACACCATTAAGCTCCCAATGGCTTATGCACAAGCCACAGCTGTCTAGAAGGGGGCCTAGATCCTGTGGCTGCTTCTGTTTTTTGCGCGAGTGTGGCTCCTGGTCTCGGATAAAGCCGCACCGGGCGACGCGCGGGTAGCTGCTCATTTCTGGCCACGAACCAAGCAAAGAAAATCACTACGACAGTGCCACGCAGAAAAATTTATAGCACCAGCAGCTGAATGCACTCACATATGCTGATGATCGTACTATATCCTGTTGTTTCTTCGTGAGATGCCCCAGTGCCGTCAAGTGTCGACGTCACACACACTCGTACCGCAACAGTATTTTGTGCAAAGCACGCGAATGCTCATGCTTAGTTTGTTGGCGCTTCAAATTCAGACCAGACAGAAAACTCAAGACTCGTGGTTCGGTTCAGATTCAAGGAGGCTTAGCTCATAGACACAACAAGTTTAACCCTGGCCTCTTTCTCAGCTTGTAAAGCTCGCTGAGAGAAGCCAAAAAGTTCGAGAGCCACTCCTAGGTTCGGTGCGACTTGTTGCAGAGCGATGGCGTCCAACGAAGCAGCGATGATTGGCAGAGGAGCAGTTCCTCCCTTGCTCTCCGTGCGCGTGCTCGCGACCTCGTGCTAGGCTGCCGCTTCAGATCCATGAGGGCAACCTTGCAGAGGACGGGGCACTAGCGATGAAGGGCAAGGGCGAGGGTGGCCCAGCTTCCTCACTGACGGGTCATTGAGCTTGCTACCAGCTGTTAGCAACGACTTGATGATGGGAAGTAACACACCCCCAGCCTCGCTGTGGTGCTAGGCATGCCCGATGCGATGCATGTCTCGCTGATGGTGAAGCTGTCCGACAGACCCAACATGCCATTCCCCAGCCACTTGACGAAGTAGGTGGCGACGCGGTTGTCGAGGCTGATCTTGATGAACCCCTGCGTGAAGAAGAAGGAGATGATGATGAGCAAGACGACCTCATTGGTGAACGCCCCAAATGCTACAGTGAAGGAGAGCATCCGCATGGCCACGGTTGCGGTGGGCCTGAGGAATGCCCATGCGCCAATAGAGAGCGGGCCGATGACTAGCCCCACGGTGGTGGAGAGGAAGATGGAGAAGAGTTGCCACGTCTGCAGGTTCATCTTGGGGGCTACAGTGATAGGAACTGAATGGCGAGGCCAACTGTGACAAAGGCGATGAGGGGGATCAACTTAACGCTGGCCCATGACAGTGCCGGTGCAGGTTCAGGGCTCGTACTCACAGCCTAGGTGGCGGATACGGAGGCGAGGAGAGGGTAAAGGTGGCAGCGAGGGATAGTAGAGAGAAAAATGCGACGGGAGGGAGAAAAGAAGATGAGCTTCAACCCATGGCCATTATGGGCCGCACAATGTTGCACGGACGGACAGAAATTTTCGTGCGTTAATGGGCCAACAATCAAGCCCATACAGACGAAAATAAACGGACGGCTTACATTTCTCAGGCCTGGCCCACTAATCACATCGGTCCTGGCAAAACACTACTCGTAACACGCTAGTGAACCCAAATAACGTGGCCACGATGACACGCACGATACATACGTACGCAAAGTCTATTATATATTAAAAATATAATATGAGGGGTTAATCAGAAAAAAGTGACATACTAGAAAAATCCGAAAGTCTTGCCATTAATCGAGTTGTTGTTAAAAGAAAGAGTCAAAGTGATACATACGTGTAGTTGTAAGTTGATACTAACGAGCGTGCCGGCACTTAGCACGGAGGTTAGCATTCCATGGCTGTCCAATGCGAGAACCAGCTAACTAGTCACACAACCAAACACATGCAATCGGCACAAATGGGAACACAACAGCTAGGTAGCGGCCAACCTCTCTCCCTAGCTGCTATTCTAATCCACATACCAAAACAAGAACCAGCGATGCCACCAACCAAACCAGACAACCAGCCTATCACCCAGCATATGCCAGAAGGGTTACAGCCAGAAATCTTTGTTCCGAAGCCAAGTTGAGACTCTTAACTAGTCTCTAACTCCAACTACTGCACTGTATATAACCCCCACAAGTGATCTCTCCTCCACCCAAGTTCACAAAGCTTCAAAGCATCTCTACTTCTCTTTGCTCCACCAGGTTAATCTTTGCTAGTTGCAACAGCATCCGTCGAGGAGCAAGCAAATGGCGGCGACTCTGAAGCTCAGGATCCTCACCGTGACCGCCGCCGCCGCCGTCGTGGCCTCGTCGCTGGTTGGCACGGCCTCGGCGGCAGAGGGACCGGCTCCCGCCCCGACCTCCGGCTCGTCGGTGGCTGCTCCGGCCGTTGCCGCTGCGTCCTTGGCCGCGCTTGTCTTTGGCTACTTCTTCTAAGGCCATGGGCGTGCGTCGTGTGCGCCATTTGTGATCTTCCTTTGCTTCTTCTCGTGTTCATATATGAGTATATATTGTTTAACTACATGTTCATTTTTTTTAATAAATCTTGTATTGAGTACATACATTTCTAGTTGTAAATGATTGATTGTTGATTTTACATTGTCGAAAAATATTGGATTCAGTCCTTCAAATTTCCGCTTGTCGACGGTACCTAGATTTCTCGAGCAATTGCAGAATGTGTGTCATCTGCAGGTATTCAGAAGAAGAACAAGCTAGATTGTTGAAGTTAACCTGAATTTTTATGATCGCCAGATAATTATACATCTAAAAAATCTACACCAAAGCTTCTGTGCTAAAAAGCTCATCTGGGATTAGTTGTCAATAAATGCAATATAACAACTGTCTGTCAGGAATGAAGCAAGTCGATTCGACTCTCTGTCAGGAATAAAACAAGTCGATCCTTTTAAGAAAAAAAAACCTGAGTGATGACTCCTGACAGCCTGCCAGCAGTCAAGAAATCATGCTTTTGTGAAGTTTGTTTGACAGTACTGATGTTGGGATGCATTAGAATTTAGAGCCATGACAGTATTGAACGTTTATTCCATTATCATCGATAGTGGAATCCGGGAGTTGGCCCTTTCCAAAAAATTTAGAGCCATGGCTACGTGGCTCGGATTTTACTGCCGTTCCGAGCTGCCATATTGTTGTCGCTGTACGTGGTGTGTTTTCGGGACTCAAAAGTTAACTCACTTATAAATAATATGCCACTTGAATATCCAAGTAATTTATTGATTTTTTAAGTTTATTTTAATCCATATAAGTCATGACGTTATCATATGAATATGACACGTATATCCTAAATATGCTTTTGTGTTTTGTCCCTCTTTATATCCTTCTTAGATAGTTATGTGGTAGGGAGAGAGCAACTACCGCGATTAATTTTCCACGTTACTGCAATAATGCACCGTTGTAACTCTTGCGCTTAACCAACCAAGCTGTTTTAGGTTTTCCTATTAATCTCAGTTCGTTACAGTATTAATGCCGTGTAACAACTTTTTCAGTCTTACTGGCAAAGTACTGCACTTCATGGCCGGCACGAGCTCGACTCGGCTATGACTCGCGCGCAGGGACAAGCAAGGTGAGCGAGCGAGCGCATGTATATTGTTTCTCCCTTTTGCCATGCTACAAAGAGATGTGACACATTCCACATTACATATTGGTGTCCTTTTACCTCCACTACTAATATGGGACTAAAGATTTTACACATGCCTTGCAATTAATGAGTCTTTAAGATTTATCTAGAAATTATTATTAATATGAGATTTTGGCCCAATATTTCTAACCCAACTAATCCAACATGTCATATGATCACCAGAGCTGTATGCCTTTATCATTGGGTGGTCTGACACCCAACCAACATGTCATACGATTATGAGACCCATATGGATTCACCATTGGTTAAGCTGGGTAAAAGTTCACATCAAACAAGAGTTGCATTGAAATTTCAAAACCTTTGAAGGTTTAGTGCCTGTATCATCCTTGCTAGTACAGTCATTTTAGAGGAGCCTGAAACAAGTTCCGAATGGCCGAAACGAGCCCCCACACCCTAACTTAGCCGGTTGAAGCATTGCTGCTAGTGGGTCACTTAACTTTGGTGATCACACTTAATGAACATGGGGCCAAGACTAACCCTTTACGACTGCCCCATAAACTTCAATATCATACACATATGGTGTATGGGGTGCCATATAAACAATTTGATCAACATAAACTATAAAGAAAGAGTTACATGATACATAGTTCACATCTTATACATGGAGCATTACTTATTGTACAATCTACTAGACTTGAAGTTTGATCAAGGTACAACAGAAGAAACATATTAAAAATACCTGAGATGGTAGCCATAACCATCTCACAAAAAACTACATAAAACTCATACAAGTTTCAACCAAGCAAATGATGCAACTAGATGCCACTTCTAACACTTTTGAGATCATAATATTCACCTACACTAAGATCACCTATAACATTTTATGGTATGGAATCCAATGGGTACTTTCGTACTCGGAAGATGCGTTTTATGCTAATTCCAATTAACATAAGTATGACATAAGATGAAAGTAAATTACTACATGATTAATTCATTTTCAATGTTTACATAGTATGTAATGTTAAATTAAATCAAGCTAACAACTTGATTAACCATTTGAATCATTAATTCTTAGATCTGGACACACGTGGAAACCACCACAAAAACATACATTTCAACATCTTTAAGTCATATCCAACTTAAGGAAAACCCGAGATATGGCTAACCACTCCAATTCCCGACTTAATATGGAGTTGAGTTAGGCTACTCATTCTAACCTCAAATGGTAAGTGTTTTGGTGGGTTGTTGGTTCATAGTTAGCCGACCATGACCACCCAATGCCAACAGCAACACTCCCACCACCAATACATTGCCAAAAACATAATTGACCATAATCAGTACTTATGTCTGCTGATTGGGAACTAAGTTCCCCTTAGTCACAGTCGTAGCACTTGACCGGTCCTTGTCGGATCATACGCCACTACTATTGGATGCTGGAAATGCAGCTTATTGAGGAGTAAAAAAAGCCTTTCAAGTTTGGACTTGGCTGGTCCTCTCATGTTGGCTTCATTGAGATGGTGTCTGGAATTTGGCAAAAGGAATCTAAGAACTCCACTCCCGTGCAAAAATGGCAAAACAAAGTTCGTACACTTAGGCGATATCTCAAAGGCTGGGCTATCAATACTAGCGCTGAATACAATAGAGAAAAACAAAGTATCATTGGTATTATTGATTTTCTTGATAAAAAAGCCGAAGTCAATATACTGTTTGCTCAAGAAGTAACCTTAAAACCACAATCGAATGACCGGCTGGCTAAATTGTTATGTGAAGAAGAAATCAAATGGTATTAACATGCCAAGGTAAAACACCTTATTGAAAGTGATAACAATACGAGTTATTTCCACAAGGTTGCAGATAACAAGCATCATAAGCAACTAATCTTTCAATTGGATAGCCATGATGGTTCTCTAGTAGGTGAAGCGCAGTTGCAATCGCACATTGCTTCATAATACAAGAACCTCTTTGGCCCTCCTGAATCGAACAATTTCTTGATGATTGAATCTGAAAGGAAAGATATACCCCAGGTGTCAGAAGCCGAAAATGACTTCCTCACATCCCCATTCTCTAAAAAGGAACTTCACGATGCGGTGTTTCAAATGGAATACAAAAAAGCACTGGGCCTAAATGGGTTCCCCACCGAGTTTTATCAAGTCTTTTTGGGACATCATAAAAGACGACCTAATGGCTTTGTTCCATGCATTCCACCAAGGAGAGCTATCTCTATGCAGTTTGAACTTTCGGGTAATCTCACTTCTACCCAAATGTAAGGAAGCTAACCGCATTCAGCAGTACAGGCCTATCTATTTGTTAAACATGAGCTTTCAAAATTTTCATGAAGGTTATGATGAATAGAATTAACCAGGTGGCTGACCAAGTGGTTCACCCTACCCAAACGGCCTTTATGCAAGGATGGACCATTCTTGACGGTGTAGTTCTTCTTTATGAAGCCATCTACGAACTGCATAAAAAAATGATGCGAAATGTCATCTTCAAGATTGAATTTGAAAAGGCATATGACAAAGTCAAGTGGCTTTTCCTGCTACAGACCCTAAAGATGAAAGGGTTCTCCTCCAAGTTGTGTTCCTAGGTGGAGAGCATCATCTCGGGGGGAAGTGTGGGTAGTATAAAAGTCAATGAGTACATTGGACCTTTTCTTCAGACAATGAAAGGGTTGCGTCAGGGTAATCCTCTTTCGCCCATTTTATTCAACATTGTGGTTGATATGCTGGCAATCCTAATTGCACGGGTCAAAGACGATGGTCCAATTTCTGGAGTGGTACCACATCTCATTGATGGTGGCTTATCCATTCTACAACATGCTGATGATGTCATCCTCTTCATGGACCATGACATGGACAAAGCAAAATATATGAAGCTTCTCTTGAGTGCCTTCAAGCAACTGTTTTGTTTAAAAATACATTTTCATAAGAGTGAAATTTTCTATTTCGGCGAGACCTAGGATGCGGATGAGTAATATTCCCAATTACTTTGGTGCAAGCTTGGCTCTATGCCTTTTTTCTATATGGGCATCCTGATCCATATCGCTTCTTCCGTAATGCAGACTGGAAGGGTGCTGAGGAGCGATTTGAAAAATGACTAAGTAGTTGGAAAGGCAAACAACTGTCAAAAGGCCGCAGACCGATCCTTATAAACTATGCTCTTAGTAGTCTACCATTGTTTATGCTATCCTTCTTTAGTATACCTAAAGAGGTCCTCAAGCGCCTAGATTACTTTCGGTCTTGATTCTATTGTCAAAGCGATGACCATAAGAAAAAAATATTGTTTAGCTAAGTGGTGTGTTCTATATCGACCCAAGGATCAAGAGGGTCTTGATATACATGATTTAGAAATTAAAAGCCAAAGCCTACCCTGTAAGTGGCTCTTTAAGCTATTGAAAGGTGACAAAATGTGGCAAGAACTTATTCATAATAAATATTTGGGGTCCAAAACGCTTTCACGAGTAGAATTGAAAGCGGGCCGATTCCCACTTTTGGGCGGGTGTCACGAAGGTCAAGCATTAGTTTTTTCACTTTGGCTCCTTTATGATTAATGATGGTTCGTAGGTGCAGTTTTGGGAGACAGCACTCTGAAAGACCAATACCCGACCCTTTTTAATATTGTCTGAAATATACATGACATTCTTGCTGAATTCATGAGCTCTAATCACCTAAGGGTTTCCTTCAGGAGAGAACTCATTGGCCACAAATTAGTTGTGTGGAATAAGCTTTGGGCTCGCTTAGCGCAGGTTCACTTATCTCAAGAACAGGATACTTCCAGACCGAACTTGCATCAGAAGGTTTCCTCTAATTTGTATCCCCCTTACAGTGTTTACCAATATGTTTGGGAACTAACTATGTGGTTTATCCAATAACTCATGGGCAATGGTCCTGGTGCGGGCGACTGCTCTATGTTCGACACTGACTATGCAGGAATGATGTTGTATTTGATAAGATGAAAATTACTTCTCCTATGTATGTTATCTTTTTATGTATACATTGGTTCCGTACTTAGGGTGTGTTGGTTTGAGAATGAAGTGGAATGGAATGGGTTGGTTCTACACCTAGCTCATATTCCTGTGTTTGGTTGGAGAGGGAACCGGAACCCACTGATTCTCCTAAAGAGAATATACTTCTCAGATGCTGAACTAGGTGGTTTCTCTAAATTGGTGGAACTACATGGAACCATTCCATTCCACTTCATTCTCCCCAACTAAACACAGGAACGGAATCGACCCATTCCGGAGGAATTGAACCATGACATTCCATTCCACTTCGTTCTCAAACCAAACACACCCTTAGTCTATGCTTCAGCGTCTGAAGGACTGGGATCTGGTGGCGGCAGCTTGCGCGCAGCTAGAAAGATTCTCTAGGGAGCTGTCTACTCAACATGGATCGTGATGTAGTCTCAGAATTGATGCATGTTGAAGTTTTTAATTCATTCCTCTTTTTATTTAAGGTCTTTGTGATTGCTTACTAGGATATGTTCCTGGGATTTTAAAACTTTATAGTAAATTTGTTGCGTGCATCTCCGATGCAGAAGGCCGAGACTAAACTCATTTGTGATTATATTACCTTGGTATGTCGCAATGAATCATAGAGATTCCATCATAAGAAAAAAAATCATACGGGATTTTACGGCACGATCGTACTGTCACGATAATATAGCAGTATATATTCACGTATGCATGTACAAATACACCCCAAGATACAACCACCAGATACAAATCCGACTCAACAAACAAATCAAATCACATGACAACAGTACTAATGCATCACTCTATGGCCCAACCGATCAGCGGCTCAGCATCCACGCGGCTTTAGCAGAAGAGGTACCCTACGGCGGCGACGGCGAGCGAGGCGGCGGCGAAGGCCGGTGCAGTCGCGGGGTTGGTCCCGGACGTGGGCGCCGGGGCGGGCCCTTCGCCGCGGATGCGGTCCCAACCAGGGAGAACGCCACGACGGCGGAGGCCGCTGCCGCGGCGAGGAGCCTCAACGGAGTGTTTGCCGCCATTTGGGGATGTATGTACCTTCTCAAACGAACGCGATCAAACGTTAGGAAGAAGAGGTGACAAGAACAAGCGAGAGAATAGTTTGTGTGTGTATGTGCATTGCGACAAGAAGAGAGTGGCATATATAAGTGCGTGTGTGATAGTTTTCTTTTCTCAGGCAGGCTGGAGTCAGGAATTAACAAAGGATTTATGGCTGGTGCTTAACTAGCTGCTTTTCTTTTTCCAAGTCTGGTTTGCCAGTGATGATGAGTTGTTTGCAGGTATGGCTGGTCCTGGATCCTGATTGATTTGTCGCTGCTGATTGTTTCACTGATGATTAGTTGTTGTACCCGCTGCTGTTACAGAATTATTTGAGCATGACTGCAAAGGATGAGTCACCGCTGCCTCCATGTATTTTTTGCTGCTCTGAAGAGAGAGGAATGCACAATGCGCTTTGCTGCTAATGGATTAGCTGGCGATTGCTTAAAAAAGAAGAAGAGTGACGCGCTGAAATCAGCCAGGCCACCCTCCAAATGTCCAACGGCTCTCGTCTTGTCCATCTAAGAGGCCCATTTTGCTCCAACTGTTTGGGCTCTAGAGCCTAGTTTCCTCCCACACGGGTAAAACAACCACTAAGACCCAAACACGTCAACGTGAAGATAGATTTCAGTGCCATGCTAAATTACGATTGAAGTCGTGTACCAGCACGTACCGAGTGTGATATTGTCCGTCCTGCCATCCGTGACCCATGTCTTCGAAGAAACCATGTGCAATCTGCATGAAAGTCAGCTGCCTCTTCATAGCTAGGAGGTACTTTCACAACATAAAAACTTGTCGGATGACTGGTGAAACACTAAAGCATATAACCCATGAGTGCTTGAACCGTGTACCTATGCCTCTCAGTGGCTATGGCTCGTCTATAAATACTTGTAGTATGGCTTCCTCCATTTAAGCCGGCGCCTGGTGAAATCATAGTGTGCTAGTGGGGGTGTGATCATACAATGGCTTAGAAATTTTACATATATTTCCCCACGTCACTCCTCTTGGGCGAAACGGGGGAACCCAAATACGCGACCCTGCCACCTAACCGCTGCTGCCACTAGCTTTCACCATGATGACGGTGGACCCCTACTCCCGAAGGTGGCAAAGGCGAGCTCGTGGTGGATGCGGAGACGGTGGCATGTGAGAGGCGGCTTGTGGTGGCCAACAGTGTGACACGGGCGCGAGCCGGTGGCGGTGGTCCTAGGTGGGGCTCAAGTGGTGGCTAGTGGCCCAGATTCGGCCGCAGAGCGCGGCTTAGCCGTGAGGTGCGCAATGTTCGGGTTGAGGCTTGTGCGAATTGGTGTGGCCGGCGCGCGCAGATTGTGGGCTACGGTCGTCGGTGGGCGGCAGGGCCTGGGCACCATGTTCGTACGCGTGCAGGTTGCAAAGGATCGGCTAGTGTGTGCGGCCGTTGGAGCATGGCCGCTTGTGGCGACTATGCTTCTACGGGGCCGCCCTGGAGGGCATGGTGGAGGTGGGCTAGGGGCGACAATGGTGCGGGATATGCGGTTGCGAGTGGCGATAGGGTGTTGCTTTTTCGGCGGAAAGTCTTGTTCCGGCTCTTGGGCCAGAATCAAGAACCGAAGCCGGTGTCGCCAACGCCCTTGGGCACCGTTCACTTTCGTGGAGGCGTCGTTTTAGAGTTACAGCACCCACCCTCCCTAGGTTTGCATTTTTCTCTGGGGGAAACCTTATGAAATAATCTAGGCCATCGACTAAAGGGGACGTGAATAGAAAATTATCAAAAAGTTCTACCAAAAGTAAATCATACGCATACTAGTGAGAAAGATATGTAAGCAAATAAGTATGGAGGAATACAAAAATACAACCGCACGAAGCCGGTATAGAAACGCATGCTTCCCTCAAAGGACTTGCCGACGCCAAGCCTGCCCTCACTTGTGGCAGCTCTTCACCTTGCTGTAGGTGAGCTTCAAACCCTTACAGACTTCTTGGGGCTCTTCACAAACTGCTCGAAGGATCATAAGTGACCCCTAGCCGTGTAGGAGATGTTAGTCTCCAAGATTAATAGGCTCCAGTCACTTCGGCTTGAAGATGAACTCTTGTTTGATGTTCAACTATGAATGAATCTCTCTCTCTCTCAGAGATTTCCTCACAAGGATCTCACGTTGGGCTTGAGGAAAGATGGATTCTCACTTAGAAGAGCAGATGAATAGATTAGCAAAGAGTTGTATGTGCAAAGAGACTTGGAGGTACATATAGCAAACCTCTCTAAATCTGGCCATTATAGTGAAAGCGGGAAAACCCAGAGGGTCTAACTTGAACCCAAAGGTTTGGACTTTTTCAAATCAACGGCTATATCGTGTATACAGTTACAGAACTCGGAGGCTCCGACAAGAGCATGAAGATTCCAATATTCCAAACAATGGCCGTATAGTGTGTCTAGAAGTGGGTATCAGAGACTGACAAAAACTTGAAGATTTCAATTTTTCAAAGCACAGTAGATATGAGTAGATGTCGGGAGTTCCAACCAGGAACCCAAACCCTCCAAAAAAAATTTAATAGCCTTGAGCAAGGCAAAGTCTGAGCAAATTTTGGAGGTTCCAAATTGCACTTAGAGCTTTGGAGATTTCAAAGTGCTCAACCGAACAAGATCAGAACATGAACTTGAAAGTTTCAACATACTGACTCGGACATCCCGAGATTTCAAAGGATTCATCAGCGCATGATCAGTACGCAAACTCAAAGGTTCTGACATACTAACTCAGACATTCCAAGATTTTAAAGGATAAGTCCACAAAATATTTCAGACATTCCGGAAATACGGAAGTTCTGACTTTTGAGCTCAAGGGACTTAGGCAAGATTAGAACCCGAACTCGGATGTTCCGGAAACAAAACTCGGATGGTCTGACATCCTGAAACCTGAATAGATGGGTAACTTGGAGGCTCTGAGCTCGCAAACTCTCCACACATATACGAAACCTGGATATTCAGACTTTGATCTCAGATGTTCCGAATTTTGCTGAAAGTGTGAGAATTGAAGGATTTCAAAGTCCTCTTTGGATAGAAAATTTGATTTTTAGCTGAGCATTAGCAAGGTACTCTCACTAGCTTCCAACTATCAGCCCCCTTAATCGTACAACTTTCCGTAAACTCAATGTGATTTCTCAAACCACTAAAAAAGCTAGAAAATGATCCTTAACCTTCATTTCTTGAAACCGTCCCTTCTTAGAAATTTTTGGGGGTCATCAACGCTGGTTATATCATTGTTTTTGGGACTAAAATATTTGATCACACTTTGTGCACACATTAGTCCCTTAATTATTTGTCAATAATCATCAAAACCCACTTAGAGAGCCAAGATGCACTTTTAATCTCCCCTTTTTTGATGATTAATGACAATCCGATTAAAGTTTTAGTTTTAGATATTAAAGAGTATTGTTTTGGATTGAGCTCTTCCTAAAGATGTGCATTATTTGAAATTTTCTTTCAATGCAAATGCACATGTTGAGGGTCGAAACGTGAAGAGCTCCCCTTATATCTTAGGATATGTGGGCGTGCAGCATAGTATTCAATTAACCATGCAAGGTAAAGAACTATGCATGAAGAGGTGATCATGATAAAGATATGGCATGGCATATATAAATATATAAAAATAAAAACATACAACCATGTCTTCATGTAGCAAAGGATAACAACCATGTCACCAAAAGATAGGAGTTTACAAGACATTACATAAATCACTAAGAAGAACAAGTCTTGTAACTCGATGCGACATCTAAAGCTATCCACTCTCCCAAAGGCGAGCTAGAAACCTCACTGCTCCTTTGGCATCAAGACACCAAAAAGGAAGGATGCAAAAAAACTAAGCTCTATGCTAATGTATCCTACCCTGGCAATGAAGGAGATGCCAAAGCGGCGAGGGTTGATGGAGCGGTCATCGAGGCAGGTAGAGGTGAAGCAGCTGGTGGTGGAAAAGCACACGAAGCAGCTGAAGGAATGGTGGAGTATGAGGTGCAGGTGTTGGTGTCGAAGTAATTGTGTTGTGGATTGGGGATTGCACGCCATGTCTCGACTCGGAAGGAATCAGGGAAGAGATAGGTGTGTTGATGTCCGAAGTGAACCCGGATAGCTCCTAGTCATCAAAGATCCTCGAGCGCATTTGCTTCTGGTTATGGAGGATCCTCTTCTACCAGTGCTCAATGGTCTTAACTCTCAACTTGAGGTTAGCAAGAGCGGTGTTCTACCAGTGAAGATGATGGATGGCATCTGATATATCGTTCTTGATCTCTGTCAGAGGATTGCCCACTCAGGGATTGAAAGGATCTTACTAATTAAGATGTCGCCTAGAGCGGGGTGAATAGGCGTTTGAAAACAATTACTGATATTGCTTCATCCTAATGTAGAATAACACTAATCGGATTTTCACAAGCTCAAATCCTAATATGCTAGTTTCCCCTAAGGGCATAAACACCCGATGTGAATATATCAAGATTTGCCATGCAAGGGAGATAAGCTAGAAATTTAACTTCTATGATAGATATACAAGTAATCTAGTGCAAGTATGAATTGTAATAAGTAAAGGAAACAAGAGACAAGAGATGTTTGATTCAGAATTCGAATATCCACTAATATCCTACATCTCCATTTGAGGACCCCATCATGCTTGATCAAAGGTGGACTCTCTTTCAAGCTGCTTCCTCTTACGGACTATTCTGAGTCTCCCCGATCACTACGGTTAGCTCTTTCCTCCACTTTGGAGATGTCAAGCTCCACGATCACTTCAAAATCTCCCAGGTCTCCTCACAAGCTTCTTGAGAAGATCACCAAGCCACCACCACCAAGCTATCTAGGAGTCAGTGGCCTCCGAGAGTAATAGACTTTCAGACTCTCGCTCGAACAAGATCGACACCGAGTGCTCAAACAATGCAACTTATAAACACACTTGGTGTAACTAATGCACAAAAGCTTCTCTCAAAGTTCACCAATTGCAGCACATCTTCAAGAGGCTTTAGAGAGGAAGAAAGCTACTTGAGGTGGTCATAAATGACTTTAGAGGCAGCAGCACCTGCTCCCAACCAGCCAAAGGGGGTATATATACACAAACCCCCAAAAAACTAGCTGTTAAAGAAAGCTGACTATGTGGCCGGCTTAAACCGCCCTTAGGCCGGTTTAAACCGCCCATAGCCAACGGTTGAAAAAAGACTGTTTCAGCTCCCTGACCCTAGACGATATAAGATCTTCCGATTTTTCTAGAGCACTCAAAACAAGGGATACTTCGGAAGTTTGAGGCTATCGGAACATTTGATTTATCAATCGGAGCTTCCGAAGCAGCCCGAAACCCAAGATAGCAGACAAAACTATCTGCCCAACATGGGCCGGTCAGACCATCCTCAGGACAAGACAGATTCTCGCTGGTCATGTCGCCCATCAGGGCCAGTCAGACCGCCCTCGGGGTCCTGGCAGAAAAACCCTAAGTTTCCTGTGTCGACTCCCCGGAGCGACCTCCAGACACATCCAGAAGACCTCCAGCCCATAGACTCTAGAAATAGATCCTCCGAAGTCCATGAACCTAGGCCAATCACCTCAACCACCTTGATCGATTGGACCCTAGACACCAAGTCTAGGGCTAACACATGCAACTATGAACTATTCCCGAAGCCTCCGAGCATTCATAGTTCGGAACCTCCGTACAAGCTAGAACACCAAGTTCTAGCAACTCCACCACGCAGGAAAACACAACAACATGCAACATATGCAAAGACTTGAGCACTCGACATAGGACATGAACGAGCTAATCATGTGATAGCTCCTCTTTATAGTATGACTATCTAACTATAATCAGGTCTCTCTCCAAGCACCTAGAGACCAGTAAAATAGGAAATCTTAACTAGGCATACCTTTGCCTTGGGCTTTCCTCTTGAGCTGGATGACGATCGCCATTCTTGCTCCAAGTATGAAACATCTTGGTCATGGTCGCTATTTGTAGTCTTGCATATAGCTCCCCCATAATACTTATGAGGGGGTTTCTTTTGCATTCATCTTTACTTTTCCATCTTCACTTGATGGACCACAAGTTTCCAAGCACATATCTTCCCATGATGCACATCTTGGAACTTGTTCCTTTAATTTGATGACTATCGCCACTTGATGTCATCTTATCATGGGCTTCATGAACTCGACTCTTAATTGCATGCGCATGAATAATGCATAACCCATACACATAGACACTCTCACACATAGATATATATCAGGTTAGTTTGTACAAATGCAAAACACAATTGCTTACCAATTTCTCTTGATCACTCTATCTCAAGTGATATATTTTTCTATGCTTCTGTGCAGACCATCTTAAGTCCATTCCTTGGAAACTTATTTTGGTCAACCATTTTCTTTGACATCTTTATGCATATCTTTTGACTTGATGGTTGACGATGGCATAGCACTCAGGTATTGTCAAGGAGGACAATATCGGCCCTCTGGACATAGGGTGGGCCGGGCCGACTACTCAAAGTCTGACTTCTACACGGGGGCGTCTCATCGACTTGGAGTACAAGACAGGGATAAGTACTTACCCGGCAATCCCGAATTCCAGTTGCAACCAATTAGGAGATCAACCTGTAAGCCGATCTGGACTCTTGTAACCCTACATTGGTCGCCTATATAAGGCCAGGTAGGGATCGTCCGATCGGTAAGTAACATCAAGCTATCAAGCTCTTAGACACATAAGCCCTAGCAACCGAGAGATCTGTTCTCGAGGTCTTGCGGCACTCGGGATACAAATAATACAATTCACCAAACACAGGACGTAGGGTATTACCTCCTTTTGAGGGCCTGAACCCGCTCAAACTCTGTGTCTCGTGTGCACCCATGTAGATCTGCTACGCATACGCTACCCCGCATTCATTATTGCTGGATCAAAACACCGACAGTTTGCACGCTAGGTAGGGGCTGTATGCGTAGATCCATCTGACCAGATCCAGATGGGTTTCTTTAACAACAACAGCGACTTCATTCCGAGCCGAGTCATATTCCTTGGCTCCCTGGGCTCTGTCGCCGATCCTTGAGAAGTTTTTCGATTCGGGAAACTAAACTTCATCGCCGACAAGCTCGGCGAACTCCACCTCTGCAACTCGGCTTCCAGCCGATCGGCGGAGGCTGCATCACTTTCCCTACAAGGATCTGCCTCTAAGGCGATAGCTCCGACAGCCATCTCCGAGGACGAGGTCATGCCCAAGTTAGATTTTCTGCTTGAGCATGGATCCTCATCCATCAAGCCGAGATCCGACTGGTAGGCATGATCGATTCTCTCTTGCCCATCCTTGACTAACACTCGGACGACGTCGAGAGCTCGGGCAGCCATCACCCTTCCCAGGAGGTCTTCATGGCTGACCCGGAGGCGTTAGCCGACGATGATGACCAGGTGGTTCCCATTGAGGATCAAACTCCCGAACAGCTTGCAGCCACTCGGCTCCACCTTCTAGCCAAGGAGGAGAGACTGGCCGAGCAGCAGACGGCGCTCGCTCGTCAGTGTGAGGAACGACAACGCAACAATGACATGTGAGATCGAGGGCGCCAAGTCAACAACGCACTCCGCATGCGCGAGAGAGATGGTGTCCCGATATTTCCGCTCCCCAGTCATAACCTTGTCGCCGCCACAGTGGCGGCATGTGCTATCAACATCCCTGAGAGAACCCCAGGTTGCGACGAACTCCGACGGCTCCGGATCCTGATGGAAGAGGCAGCTCTCCAAAAGGCCGAGATCTCCGGGGATCACGCGGCTTCTCCTTCGAACACTCGGAGTCAGCGTTCTTTCCCACCGGGGAATTCACACGCTATCGAGGGTCACCGTGCTGGGTTGATTCGTAACTGACTTGGACTGGACCGCGATGCACGGGACACCCTCGATGCAAGACGCTGCGCTCAACGTGGCACCGGGAAAAATAATCACCCCGCCGGGTCGGTCCACAGTCGACTCGGACCTAACCGCGACGGACGGAACGCTCCCGAGGCCGGGCGCTACGCCCAACGGGATGCCGGGGGAGACAACCGCGATGGCCGCCACGGTGACAACCACGTTGCTAACCAACGCCGCTCTCCAACTCCCCCCCGACATGGCCTACACGGGTCCGAAGGCGTTCAGCTCCCGCATCCGCAATGTCATCTTCCCGCCACGATTCCGAGTCACCGGAATTGATAAGTATACGGGCGAGACTCGGCCAGACATCTGGTTGGCCGATTATCACAGGCGTGCAGAACTAATGGAGGCAACGATTATGTTGCAATTCATTACTTGCCCCTATTCTTAACCGACTCAGCCCGAGCTTGGTTGACCAGCCTGCCTTAGGGCAACATTCAGTTCTGGGCCGATCTTGAGACTCTCTTCGTGAACAACTTCTAGAGCACCTACAATAGGGCTAGAAACACGTGGGATCTCCACAGCTGCATCCAGGATGGGGGGCCGACCCTCAGATAGTACATTCAACACTTCTCCAAAAAGAAGAACTCTCTGTCGGAAATCCGGGAGGGCGACGTCATCACCGCTTTCTCCAAGGGTGTCCGGAGCACAGATCTCATCCATAAAATCGCACGTAAGAATCCCCAGACTACACGCGAGCTCTTCGATATTGCAAAACAACTTCGCGACTGGTGAAGAAGCTGTTCGCAGTGCGACAAAAGATGACAAGGGAAAGGGCAAGGCTCTAGAGTCTCCCGAACCAAGAGATCACCTCAGGTCACCCAAGAAAAAACACCGAAAGCGCAAGAGTGGAGACCTCGTTGCTGCTGCCGAGCGCGCAGCACAGCGTCGACCTCAGCGCGGCAACACCACTTTTGAGGAGATGATGAGCCAGCCGTGTCACTTCCACGGGCCAAAGTCCAACCATCTCACACGTGATTGCAATCTCTTAAAGAATTTGAACAAGCCATTCACCCCCAGCCGGAACAAGAAGGATCCTCCCCCGAATGAGGGCGACGAATTTCCAAAGGAGACTGCATGACTTATGATCTTCGGCGGCCCAAACGGCTACGAATCCAAGCGTCGCCAGTCAGTGCGGTCGAGCCAGCAGTACCCGAATACCTGCGATGGTCTGAGTCCATAATCTCATTCGGCCGCTCGGATCATCCCGACTACATACCTCATCCTAGAAGAATCTCCTTGGTGGTAAACCCAATTGTACGTAGCGTCCGACTCACCAAGGTCCTCATGGACGGAGGGAGTGGTTTGAACATCCTTTACGTCAAGACTCTGGACGACATGAAGGTCCCTCGCTCGGAGGTCACGCCCACTGGTGCAGCCTTCCACGGGATAGTACCCAGCAAGCTGGCAAAGCCACTCGGGCAGATCGCTTTGACAGTCACTTTCGGTATGCCCGACAACTTCCGGACCGAGACCCTCACTTTTGAGGTCGTCAACTTCCCAGGCTCGTTCACGCCATCCTGGGGCGTCCTTGCTACGCCAAATTCATGGCTGTCCCCAGTTATGTCTACCTGAGCTCAAGATGCCAAGTTCCCACGGGATAATAACGGTGCAAAGCAACTTCCAGCACGCCTACGCGTGTGACCTGGAAAAATGTAACCTCGCGGCAGCCCAAATCGCAGCAACCGAGCTTGACAACCTCAAGTTGGCTGTGGTCGAGGAAGCACCCCCGGCCAAGAAAGCTTCAGCATCGACATCCTTCCAGTCGGCACAGGACACCAAGGCAATCCAGCTCGATCCAGAAGACTCCTCCAAAACAACACAGATCGGGACTGTGCTCAGTGATAAATAGGAAAGCGCGCTCGTTAGCTTCCTCCATGACAATCGGGACATCTTTGCATGGACATCCTCTAAAATGCCTGGAGTCCCGAGGGAGGCTGCCGAGCACTCTCTGAACGTTCGGCCGGATGCCAAACCAGTCAAGCAGCGCCTTCAGTGTTTGGCTGAGGATAGGTGTAGAGCAATAGGAGAAGAGATAGCCAAGTTTTTGTCAGCTGGTTTTATTAAAGAAGTGTACCATCCCGACTGGTTAGCGAAGCCAGTCCTTGTTCACAAAAAGAATGAAAATGGAGGATGCGCGTTGAGTACACGAGCCTTAACAAAGCATATCCCAAAGACCCATTCACATTGCCTTGCATTGACCAGGTGATCGACTCCACCGCCGGCTGCAAAATTTTGTGTTTTCTCGATGCATACTCAGGCTACCATCAGATCAAGATGAAGGAGGACGACGAGATTAAAACCTCGTTCATCACTCCATTCGGGGCTTTTTGCTACGTCTCTATGCCTTTCGGCTTAAAGAACGCTGGCACTACGTACCACAGTGCATACAGCGTTGCATCTAGGGCCAAATCGGTAGGAACGTGCAAGCCTACGTTGACGACGTGGTGGTCAAGTCCGAGAAGAAAGAGGATCTCTTAACCGACTTGGGGGGAAACTTTCTCCAACCTTAGGCGATTCAACATGAAGCTCAACCCGGAAAAGTGCGTTTTTGGAGTGTCTTCGGGAAAGCTACTCGGCTTCATCATTTCCAAACAAAGATCGAGGTTAACCTGGAGAAGATGATGCCATCGTCAAGATGTGGCCACCAAAACCTTAAGGATGTCCAACGGCTGACCGGGTGCATAGCAGCCCTTAGCCGATTCATCTCTCGACTTGGTGAAAAGGCCCTGCCCCTCTACAAGCTCATGAAGAAGTCGGACACCTTCACCTGGACATCTGAGGCTCAAGATGTCCTCGATGGGTTGAAAAAGTCCTAACCACACCACCGGTGGTGGCTTTCCCAATGCCCAACGAGCCACTGCATATTGCAGCGACTACCTAGGTATCCAGTACCGTCTTGGTTGTTGAACGCTCCGAGCCAGGCCACATCCAGAAAGTTCAGCACCCGGTCTACTTCATCAGTGAAGTACAATCCGAGTCCAAGGCGTGATATCCATCAATACAGAAGATCATCTATGCGATATTTATCACATCTCGGAAGCTAGTCCACTACTTTCAGGGACACCCAATTACGGTGGTCAGTTCCTTCCCAATCGCTGACGTCATCAACATCACGACGCTACAGGAAGGATGCTAATGGGCGGTGGAACTAATGGCGTTTAGCATCATTTATGCCCCTCCGCACGGCTATCAAGTCTCAATCTCTTGCCGACTTCATGGCCGAGTGGACAGAAGTCCAATCCTCGCCCCTCAGTCATTGACCATGAACATTGGATGCTTTACTTTGATGGTTCACTGATGCTTTAGGACGGGGGGCTGGCATCGTTCTCATTTCTCCGAAAGGGGAACGCTTCAAGTATGTGCTACAGATCCACTTCCCGGTGTCCAACAACGTCGCTGATATGAAGCCCTACTACACGGCTTACGCATCACGACCTCGCTTAGAATTCGCCGGCTCCTAGCCGTGGAGATTCAGAACTGGTGGTCAGGCAGGTTATGAAGGAATGGTCGTGAAGAGACCCAGCCATGGAAGCCTACCGCCAAGAGGTGCGCAAGCTCGAAGCCAAGTTCGACGGCCTTGAGATCACGCATGTCCTCTGCCGAGACAACGAGGCTGCAGACACACTCGCCAAGCTGGGGTCCAGCCGGGATGTTGTCCTGGCTGGAGTTTTCCTCCAGGAGTTGCATGCTCCCTCCATCAAAATGGAACAGCGTCCGAACGTCCCGGCTGGAGTTTTCCTCCAGGAGTTGCATGCTCCCTCCATCAAAACGAAAACAGCGTCTGAAACCGAGGAACCACACCTCAAGGGATCTGACAGCACTTAGCAGACTTTGCAAGATGTCTTAGTCATCACTCCTGACTGGACAACGCCTTTCCTCGACTACCTCCTGCGGGACACTCTCCCACCGGATCAGACTGAGGCGTGGCGCCTCGCTCGGCCACGCCAAGGCCTACGTCATGGTTGAAGGCGAACTTTACAAGAAGAGCACCTCCGAAATCCTTCAGCGGTGCATACCTCAAGATCAGTGGAAACAACTACTACATGATATTTACTCGGGAGTTTGCGGGCACCACGCAGCACCAAAGTCGCTGGTCCGGGAAGAGCTTTTCGACAGGGTTTCTACTGGCCGACTGCTGTTTCGGATGCCGAGCACATCGTACACACCTGCGACGGATGCTAGTATTTTGCTCGGCAGACACACTTGCCGGCCCAGGCACTCCAACCTATCTCGATCTCATGGCCTTTTGCTGTCTGGGGTTTGGACATGGTTGGTCTCCTCAAAAAGGCTCCCGGGGTTACACACACCTCTTCGTCACCGTCGACAAATTTACAAGTGGATTGAAGCCAAACCAGTTGCCACGATCACTGCTGAAAAGGCCGTTGAATTCTTCCGGGATATTGTCTACCGTTTCGGCGTCCCCAACAGCATCATCACGGACAACAGCACTCATTCACTGGTGGCCCTTTCCTCCAATTCTGCGATGACTACAACATTGGCCTCAACTTTGCCGCTGTGGCACACCCACGCACCAACGGGCAGGTCGAGCGAGTCAATGGTCTAATTATGCAAGGCATCAAACCTCGGATTTTCCAGCGCCTGAAGAAATTCGCGGGTAAATGGGCAGCCGAGTTGCCCTCGGTACTCTGGAGCCTGCGGACTACTCCCGAACAGTCAACCAGTTACACACCTTTCTTCATGGTCTTTGGAGCCGAGGCGGTGCTGCCAATTGATCTGTACCATGGATCCCCGCGCAACCGTTCCTACACCGAAGCCAAGTCGGAAGAAGCAAGACAGATGCCATTGACCACTTGAAGAAGCACGCGAAGTCGCCTGCCTTCGGTCAGCAAAGCACCAGCAGGGCTTACGACGCTATCACAGCCGACATGTACGCAGCTGCTCGTTCACGTTGGTGACTTGGTCCTGCACCGAGTCCAGTCCAACAAAGACAAGCACACGCTCTCGCCACGATGGGAGGGCCCGTACGTAATCGCTGAAGTGCTACGCCCGGGGGCTTTACCGACTGAAGGATCAGGACGGCTAACATCATCACCAACGCATGGAATATTGAACAGCTACGTCGCTTCTATGCTAAAGCTTTGTACTTACATTTTTTTAAAAAGAATAGACAATTGAGTAAATTATTCTTTGCTCCATCCGAGCAATTCTCGAAGTTCCCGACTAGCCCGCTATGCACGCTCATGGCTGCGCATACTGGACACTCGTGGGCTACACCATACTGGGTGCGCCTAGCCGCACTCGGGCTTTCCTCATTCGAACAATTATTTTAGTACTATGTATACAATTCGACATTACTCTTTGTTCTCGATCGTCGATCTATGCCACAACCCCGCGCTACACGGGAAACAGCCACGGCTAATCTCTACACAAGGGGGGCTACGACGGGTTGGCAAGATTACACGCAATGGATTAACCTACACACGAACGAATTTTTGCGAAGGAAGAAAATTAATAGACTTTAAGCCAAGTTCGCTACAAAACATGCATAAACAATTTTCACTCGGACTTCCCGAGCATTGACATACACGTTCCACATATTTATCCCTACAGATCGGCGCGGTCGACGAGGGACCTCGCCGTGACTTCAACCATCTTCATCAGCTCCGGGACTTCTTCATTGGATCATCGGCAGCATACCCTTCCCCGATTGCTTCCATGTCAAGCGATAGGTAATGGGACTTAGCCACCGCTAGCGCCAACACAGCTCCGGATCGCGTGGCCTCCTTCTGTAGCCACCTCGCCTAATCTGGCACCCACCGAAGGCGCTCCGTGATCACCTCTGCATGGTCCGAAGCCAGTCATCTTCCCACAAAGCATCACAGGCTATCCGACCCCTGCTTTCAAGGACTCGGCCGTCTCGTTGATCTTCTTGATGCGTAGTTGGAAGGCTGTGGAGACAAAACAAAGGCATTAGCAAGGTGTTCATCGGGCTTTGATTGAGCAGGCCCGAGTCAAATACTTACCAGCGGTGGAGTCCGAGGCCTGTTTGTTCGCTGACTCGACGACCTCCAGAGCCCTCCTCAGGCGACTGTCGGTGACAAGCGCCTCCTCGTCTAGCTATCTGACGCGAGCCTTCTCCGCCCCGAGCTCCTCCTGAAGCTTGGAGGCACTGTCTTCAGCGAAGGCAAGTTGCCCGATGCAGGCCCTTCGTCGTCTCAAGCTCCTCCTTGAGCTTGGAGGCCTCATCTTCCGCAGCTGCAGAAGATAAGTCAGCACGGCAAAAGCATCAAAAGAACTCGGCTTCCTTACCTTGAGCCCCGGCGGCCTCCTGGAGATGCCCCTCCTCAGGGCTGCAGTCTCGACCCCTCGCGCACGGGCTATTTCCTGCGTCACCTGGAGGGTCCCCTTCAAGTTGTCCCACTTGGCCTTGTGCTGGCCAAGTCGGTCGAAGGCAGGGAATTGCTCCTGAAGGAATTCGGTCTTATCCCTAGACCGTTTGGTTAAATTCTGTAGGAAATAACAAAGGAAGTCAGCTACTCGGGAAAAGTCATCAGACCCTCCACTCGGTTCCTTGAACCTAGTGGAGGCTCGGGGCTACACCCTCTGGGTGCACTGATCGTGCCTCCAGAGTGAAACCTACAGAATAAACAAGGACCCTCCGCCCGACTACTCTAGTCAGCCGAAGGCTCGGGCGCTACACCCTCTGGGTGCACTGATCGTGCCCCCAGAGTAAATTTACAGAATAAACATGGACCCTCCGCCCGACTACTCTATTCAGCCGAAGGCTTGGGGGGCTACATCCTCTGGGTGCGCTGATCGTGCCCCCAGAGTGAAATCTACAGAACAACGATGAACCTTCACCCCGACCACTCCAGTCAGCCGAAAGCTCGGGGGCTATACCCCAGTGGGCGCGCTATCCGCGCGTTCACAGCGCAAGAGAAGAAAATACAACGGCAAAGTACGTACCTGCATTAATGGTGGATTTTGCCATTAACCAGGTTGGCGTTCTCCCTGATAGTCTTCAGCAGCGTCGGAAGCTGCTCTCCGAGCTGCGCGGTGGTGCTCATCACCTCCTCCCACTCTCCCGCCTCCTGGACGTCGTCGATCTCCCAGAGGACCGCGCTTGGCCTCAAGGTATCCGTTAGCCGGACCCGTAGCGGTTGGAGGGCCAGGTGGAAGCTTGGTGGAGGAGGTGGCACGCGCCCGGTATCTACCTCCTCCACTGGTAGCATCAATTCCCCTACGATCAGGCGGGGTGGCCTGCGCCTGGCTCGGCCCTGCCTGCTCTGCCACAGTAGGAGCCTGCGCTTCGGCGCTGAGCTCTTTTGGCCGAGGAACAGGCAGCGGGGTCGGCGGCACACCGCCTTGCTGAGGGGAAGGCGGCGGCGAAGAAGAAAGTCTCGGAAGAGATGAGGGCCTGGCATCCAGTCCCGACTAGCTCCTGCCATGACCGGACCCCAGGGCACTCGACTAGCCCCTTAGAATATCCCCCGTTCTCCTTGGCCTACAGAGACATCCAGGCTCGTCAGTTGTCCCCTGTGGCGTACCCGGTTTTTAAGCCGGATACTCCCTCGTGATTACTATACCGGTCCCTGGATCAGTAGCCGATACACACGAGTTAACCTGTATATCATTGTCATACATGCGTAAACAATTAAATAGACCGTTAAGATCGATAATCTGATACCTGTAGCCCAACGGCTATAAACTTGCAGCGAAAATCCAGCGGAGATGTGGCCCATCAGTGTGCCATACCCGACAGGCAACTGACTGGGGTTACGCCCTAGCTTTCGCGTTCACACACGTCTCTTCGAAACTGATGTCTTCTTTGTCTGGCCAAATCAACAAGCCAGGTGAGTACATGGAATGTACTCGCAAGCTATTCCCACAGGAGAAAATATACGACTATGTTTCATGCAGGGAATAGAACGAGGAATAGCTCTGCCCTAAGTTGCAAGTTGTGCGGAAATGTAAGTTCTTCTTCGAAATACCGATAGTAGATTCAAGAGCATTTTCGAAATCAAATTCGTCTCAGTCGAGACAGCATTCGGTGCTGGATAATCCAGTAGAACAGTCGTCAACTAGAGGCCGGTAGCTCCATCTACCGCCTCGAACAACCTTTACAACCTACCCGCGCAACCGCCTCGCGGCCCGGGATAAGTTTCCTCTTCTGCAGTTCCTCGCTACCAGACTGTAGCTTAAACTGCTCACTGTGGACACATCATGCCCACGTCCTTAATCCCATTTCCCAGCTTTCACAAACAAAACTCAGTCTAAACCAGTGTGTGGCCTTACCAGTTCATGTCCATGACCGAGGACGCGGCTATTCGAATAGTTTTTAACCCTCTGCAGAGGTGGTACGGCTTTACCCACAAGATGTAAGTCACCCTGGGAATACTTCGCGACATATATTGACAGGGCTATTACAACGAGACCTTTTGCCCGTGTTCACACTAGAGCCGGACCCGCTAGGTGGTACCCAACTTTGGCATCCCGGATGTCAAAATGGGACTCCCCCCTTTGTGTCGGACCATGTTCCACGTACCTTGTAGGACTCTACTGAGCTTTACCCCCACGTCGCTGTGAGACTCACGAAGAGCTTTACCCTACGCAGTCCCGTGGAGATCCTCTAGGGAATCCCGGATCCACCTAGCACATCACCCTAACTTCCCACGGTTCCGAGCTCCAGCATTAGACGAGGTACCGAGTCAAGTCCTTCCCATAAAGGACATGTGGACGTACGGTTGGGAACTGATTCAGCGGCACTTAGGTTCGGTCCTTAACCGATTCGAGCAAGACTCCATGTCCAACCATCACCTCGGGTAGCAATCGGCCACCCTGCCATTCCAGGCCTCAGGTCGCAACCGGCTCCCTACCCTTTTCCTGATTTCAAGTAGCAACCGGCTACTCTCACCACCTCCAACACCCTTAGCATTCTTGCCCGAATCCAATCCTCCATCATCTCATTCAGGGTTTAACAAACATTCCTTTTTGAATGGCACCCCGGTATGCATTTACAAACCGAGGGTTTTGATCCCAATCCCATCGCATCGATAAAACTTAGTTTTTTACTACAGCAGGGCTAAGCGGGGCTATCGCCTATATTCCTACTTAGTTTATCGATCAAATGATGACCGACTAAATAATCCTAGGGATACAAGGAATGGATTTCAGAACCTACCTCGTATGCAATTACTCGGCATAACTATGCTAACATAAAATAACATTGATATCAGAATAGCATGCAGGTTCGCAAACAAAATACTTAATGTTCACAAGTATGGGATTCACATGGTCAAAGTGGGAATGCTTGCCTGGCAGTATTGTCCGGTTCTCGAGTTTGAACCCAATTCGGTAGCGGTCCGAAGTCCTTCGCGTGATATCTCCTAACGTCGGTATCTACACGCCGAAGGAATGACGAATAAATCAACGATGCAAGGAAGAACCAAATAAGAACCGAACATATACATCGATTTAAGCTAGGTGCTCAGGACCTATTCCAGTTTTAGGGTTTGCATAGAGGTGGGATAGGGATGATTCCACATGCAATATGGGTTTTTTCCTCGCGGCAGAGGAGACCCTAGCTTTAAATGAGTTGTTAGTACATCACTATATTCGATCGTCTTGTTTCTCATATTCTAGTTGCACAAGGGTGACCGTGTTTGTTTTATTTTGAAAAGTTGGTTGGTAGGGCGTCTGAAGCACTGTTATGGGATGTAGTCATTTGAGGTCTACCTAGGGTTTTCTCACTTTTTATGGAATTAATGTGCATAGGCTTTAATCCCTAAAGCTATACTAGACTCAACTTGTTTCACATGACGTCAGACATTGCTAGAGAATTTACCAGGTCTTTTCGGCTACATACCAAGAGTTGGGTATTGCAGGGTTTTGCATACATTTCTTTTGTTCTTTAAAACATGGGATACATATATACGTGTTTTTCTGAAAAGTCCAGAAGAGTGAAGCCTACTATGTTGGAGAGGAAGATTTTTAGGCGATCGTGACAGGAAGATCAGTATTTGGCTTGCTGCCGAGCTAGGGTCTTAGGGTTTTCGTAGGTCTATGCCTATATTAGCTTTTAGCGTTCTGGGAAGTCTTTGATTTATAACATGACTATGTTTGTAGGGTTTTAGTCTTGAAGAATAAGTGGAAGCATATTTACGAAGCTCTGGATCTTCTCTTCTCTTTTTTTTTGAGCTTTTAGTTAAGCTTTAGTTCACATGAAATAGTGATTCCTTTCCATAAACGAACTCAAGCCTATTGTCCCGCATTCAAGATCACTTGGATCTCTAGCTCCTTGACCTAAGAAGTTATTAGAGTTCTATAACTATTCTATTTTCATGTTTTATAGGATTTAGATGAAATTGAGGAGATGTGTATGCATGTTCCTTTCCTTATTTTTGCTAGGGACAGACGCACTCGTATATAAACAAATACCTAGTACTGTTACCTAATCTACCCGTGGGCCCTGGTTGTCAGCAGGTGGTTGCTTAAGCCGGCATTTGCTTATTAGTTGAATTCGGTTCACTGCCACAGTGGAAGGAAAAGAAAACGGAGAGCACGAGTGGCCGGGTGAGAGGGAGAGGAAGATGGGGTCAGCGGCCGTGCTCACCGGGGTGCGCTCGTCGGCAACTTACCGGTGGTGGTGGCGAAGTTCTCGAAAGCGGCGACTGGGGCATGCGCGGCAGCGGAGACTAGCTCCAACCGGAGGCAGCGCTTGGGAAGGATTTGGGAGAAGAAGCGAGCAGTGCTCGGGCGTTGCAGTGCAAGGGAGCTCGGGTGGCTTAGGAGCTCCGAGAAGGGGGAAGGGATGGCAGGGTGAGCTCAGCCGGAAGTGTAGGATAGCAGGGGAAAAAACGGAGCGCTAGCTCGGCTTGGGGAGAATTGGGGAAAATGGAGGCGCATGGTCGCTCAGGTAGATCCGGGGTGAGGCTCGGGGCGGCGGCTCGGTGGTGGTAGCTGCTCCGGCTGAGGCTAAAGGGGTGGGACGTGCGGCAGCTCATCGTCGAAAAGGCGGGCGATTAGAGGCGGAGGATTACCGGCGGCTGATGGAAAAGCGATGGTGGCCGGCGCTTCCTACGAGCTATGGCCGTCGCCGGTGGCGGTGAGTGCGACAGGGGCTCCCGGGGAAGGGAGTTGTAGCAAATGGGGAAGGTGGCCGGAAAGGGGCAGATGCGGCAATGGTGTGGGGAAGGGTGCGCGTGGCTTGCGATGCTGGGGATTTGCTCGGTAATGGAGAAGAAAGAGAACGGGGAGGTGGCGTGCCGGTGTTGGTGCTTGCGAAGAGCGTTGGGCGGTTCGGCTCGGCTTACCTTGCCGATGCGCCGCCGGCGTCCGAGCGGCTAAGGACGGCAGTTCTTGCCAGCAACGACGACGGGTGGTGGACCTCCGCTCTAGTGCTAGGAGGCCGGAGCTTGGGGAAGGCATGGGCTGCGGCCATGGCTGTTGGAGGCGAGCTCGTGTTGCAGGCAATGGGGACTGAGCTCGTGGGGAAGAAGATAAGGCTCAGTTCTTTAGCACTGGAGGAGGAGGGAGCTCATGAAGAATGGAGAGTAGCCTGCTTGGGAGAAGATATTTTGGGGAGCAGCTGGAGTAGAAGAAGAGTGAGATAGCTCAGCTGCACTGGGGCTTGGGTTGCTGTGTTGAGGTGGAAACGTGGCAGGAAGGAGATGGGAGGGAGAAGAAAGGGACTGACACGTGGGACCGGGGCCACGTGGCAGGGGGACAAGGGCATGTCGGTTGGTACAACCTGGGGGTGGAGGTTGCAATTTAGCTGGTCAAATCAACAGAGGAACAGGGGGAGGATAGGACTACACGAGAGAGGAATTAGCAATTATGCTGGATCGTCCCTAGATATTTCTTTTTCCGAACAGAACATCCATATAGGAGTGCTAGGTATCATGCTAGAATGAAGTATCCAGGTAAATGGAGGTTGGCGGGTATTAGAACATCGAGAATTCGGGTACTTATATGAGTCTTCAGAGGGAATTAGAGAAACTGGAATGAGGTTTTGTTTCACATATATATATCGGGTCGATAAAGAGGGTTCTCGATGAGAAGCTTGAAAAGTTCTAGGTGCTAAAGTTAGTAGTAATTAGGCTGCGTTCAAAATTGACCAAGACTTAAGCCCGGAATTATTTTTAAATTGGGCTCCACTATTTTACGTTGTAATTGAGTTAGGCATAATGTTAGGGTGTTTCCCCAATTTATTTCAGACTTTTCGGGACTGCCGGAGAGGGTTTGGTTTCGCGATTAGGGTTTCGGAAGAATTGAAATTTTAAATTGAAGGGAATGGTCGGGAGCTAGGGTTAGGGTTTTCGGAGCGCGGCAAGGTGGACCGAAACATGGAACTCGAGATGAAGCCTTTGTGTTGGCTTAGGACATGTTGGTGGTGAGGTACCGTCGACGCGGAGGCACATATGGCGCAGGTGTCGAACCAGGGTATTATTGCGTTAGGGTTTTAGCGCTTAAACCAAAAGCAGTATATATGTGCACACGCTCACGATACGACTTGGCGAGGTTAGTGGTAAAATTTCAAGTCATTTAGAGAAGATTCGGGATGGGTATATGCTCCGATTTCGTAGAAGTACTGTGAGGGCACTTTGCGGCAGATGTGGATTTAGGTCGCACCGATTGGATAGAAGGGGAGGGATGCCAAGGTGCGTTCATGGCAGGGGTGTAAGGGTGAAATAGTTACGTATGGAGATCGGGTATTGAATGGGGTTGCTCATGTTGTCGGACAAGTTCGGAGAATTAGGGTTTCGACAAAACAGGAATTGGTAGAATCAAGAACGAGGGTTTTCTTGTTTTGGTATTTAGCTCATACGTGAATTGAACCAGTTTTTAGTTAGGTGTATTTTCAGTTGCCATTATTAACGGAAAAGTTTTTGTTAGCCCTAATTTTCGGATTTCGGAAAACCAGGGTGTGACATCCCCGTTATGAAGACAAAACAAGTAGGAGGTGTTCACTCGGTGGCATACCTGGTGGATCGGGGAACGAGGACACGTTTCCTGGGCCCCGGGGCCCGTTGCCTCGGTGCGACGGCCGTTGGAGTCGGCGATGCCGGAGAACCGCTCTGCCCCCCGAAGGCGGCATCGGTTGTCCTTTTCCCCCTCCGACCGAGGGGACTTCACCCTCAGTCGCGCAAGGAGTCCGCTCGGTGGCGGCGGCTGGCGCCATCGGGGCAGGCTCGGCGGAGGAGCCGTCCTGTCCTCTCAGGGCAGCGTCAGTGGTTGTCCTCCTTCTCCTCCATTCATGAAGGGGACATCATCTTCATCTTCCTGGGCTTCCTCCTCAGGAGCCGCTGCAGCAGGCGGAGGGGCCGGCATTGGGCTCCTCCGCTACTGGCGCTTCCCCCTTGATGACCCAGCACTGGCGTGGAAGATCTGGCCCCTCCCTGTGGCGGCTGCCCGCCGCTGGGGATATCAGCATATTGCGGCTGGTTCCAGATCTCCTTCTCTGGGAGAGGAGCACTCGAGAAGCCAAAGAGGTCCTGTGAAGTCGGGGGCACAGATGAAGACCGAGTATGACTCGCTTGAAGCATAGACTACCAATGACGATGTCGGAGGACTGGCTCGACATTTGATTCGGAGAGTTGGCGCGGCTATGGGGCGCCGGGTGCTTGGAGGTGTCCAAATCAGCTCCCTGGGCCATCAGCCTCCTGACTCGGCGCTTGACCTCCTCCTCCGTGAGCTCGTCAGTTGACTCCCGGGTCACATCCTGATAGTCGATGTACTCATACATCGGATGGAACCTAAGCTTTGCGGGCTGGATTCGGTGTTTGATGAAGGTTCCTACAATTCCAATCCCAGTGACTCCCGACTGAATCATTTGGCAGAGGTGAGCCATAAGAACTTTGACTGTGGGTTGCTCCCATTCTTGCGGAGGTTCAGTCCAACTTGGCCTGATCTTGGGAGGTTGACTCACGAACTTTGGGAGCGAGGGGCTCGGGGTTGCCGCAGTAAAAACCAATCCGAGTGCCATCCTTTATTGGAAGTCTGAAATGGCAGCTCCAGGTAATACTTGATGGCCCCCGGCCTCAGCTGAAATCCAGCGCCCCTGACAACAGCCGGGTTATTCTTGCTCGGCTGGGGCTTGACGATGATGAGCTACTTCCAGAGCGCGAAGTGCGGCTCGATCCCGAGGAAGCATTCAAATAGCGTGATGAAGCACGCCACATGTAGCATTCCGTTGGGGTTGAGGTTGTGCAACTCCAACCCGTAGAAGTATAGGAGCCCGCGCAAAAAGGGATGCACCGGGACAAAAAAGCCACGGTGGAAGAAGGCATGGACGACGAGCTCGCCGGTATTGGAGTGGGGACTTCCTCCCCGTCGGCGGGACGCCATTCGATCAACTCCCTTGGTGGCAGCACTCCCCACCACCACTATGGTGCGCAGCCGGGCTTCCGTTGTAGTGGACTTCGACCAGGCGCCATTGGACCAACGGGGGAGATTCCTTCGCCAAGTAACGCCCACACTATTGCGTCTTCCTCCTCTTCGAATGGATCCACCTCCCAGATAGAGGTGGGCATTCAGTGGCGGCGAACCTGATCTAGGGTTTCTGTTTGGACGTCGGATCGGGTTTCGGCCGGCTGGGAGGGGGAGGCTGATGCACGAACGGCGATGAGGTGGAGTCTAAACGGTGGCGAGATGGCCGCAGAAGTGGCAATGGATTGGATTCAGTGCGAAGCGGCGCTCTCGAGTTAGCGGGGTGCGAAGGAGACGAAGCGGCTGCAGGGTATAGGGGAGACCAAGTGTGAATGCAATTAAAGGTGAACCGGCCCGCATTTTCCTCTCGTCTTATAAAGGAAGACAGGCTGGCGACGCAGCGATTCTGCTTTCCCAGGCGCGACCTTTCCGTGTGACCCCCTAATTCCACACCGCAGCGTTATCGTTTCCAGCGCTGACTTGACCGAGGGTTCCAACGGTTGGCCTTCTGGGGTTAAAAAGCCATTTGGACACACCCCACATAAAGAACAACTGTAACGTGCCATTAACGGGCCGCAAGTCGATTACCGAATAACTCGGAACCGAACGTTACAGTTTGAAGGGTTTCAAGGGTTGGCCCCTAGGGGAACGCAATCACTTGAATACACCTGAGTGAAGGGCATTGTGGTGCGCTTCAGCAGGCCACTAGTCGGACACCGAGCAACTCGGAGCCACCGGTTTCTCTATCCGGACATCTCAGGAACTTTGCCCTGGAGTCTCCGGGATCTAGAATTTCCAGATTCAGTGGAACGTCCGGGTGTTAGGCTCCGCCACTCGGACCGAAGTGCTACAGCTTGTGTTCTGGTTCTGACGTGAATTTCGAGGGCATTCCTCCAGAGGGACACTAGCTCGACCCGGTCCACTCGGGAAACCAGATGCCACTCGGGAATTCAGTTGGGATTCATAGTATGTCCCCCGCTGGGCTATCAGCCGGTCTCCATCCGCTGGAGATGACCGGATACCACCAGGACTTACTCGTTATTAACTCACCTGTCATGATATTCCTGCCTTACGGGTGAATATTACTCGTGCTTATTGTCTTTTCCACAGGAGTTCAGAGTCCCTCACAATCTCTCTGCAAGTGACAAGGAGGCGCGCTCAGGCAGATACCGCTCGGAAACTTGCTCAAGGAGGGAAGGCGAACATCATCCAGATCGTGAAGGACTCGGGGGCTACTGACGATGACATGGCACTCGGATATCGTCAAGGAGGACAATACCGGCCCTCTGAACATAGGG